>CM052883.1:71270450-71310227 GCA_028534135.1 Potos flavus
AGGTTGCAAAGACATAGTTATAATCATATTTTTGAAATGGTAAAAACATTAAAAATTAATATGTAGGGGCGCCTGGGTGGCTCAGTCGTTAAGCGTCTGCCTTTGGCTCAGGTCATGATCCCAAGGTCCTGGGACTGAGCCCCACATAGGGCTTCCTGCTCAGCAGGAAGCCTGCTTCTCTCTTTCCCAATCCCCCTGCCTGTGTTCCCTCTCCCACTGTGTCTCTTTCTGTCAAATAAATAAATAAAACCCTTAAAAAAATTAATACGTATGCTTAGCGAATATTAAGAGAATTCAGGTTAGATTTAATAAAACAAATAATATATACTATTCAGCATAATTAAAGATAAATAAACAGAGTTCATTTTTTATGAGGTGGTTGCCCCCCAGATCAAGGAAATCTTTGGTTACAACCAGTTTGGTGCCCACAAAAAGGGATACAGTGATTCTGTTGTACTGTAACACTGGTCAAAACACAAGTGGAATATTGTGTACACATATAGGGACACATTTTAAGGGACTCATTTATAAACTAGGCAGGCAACTAGTCAGGTAGAAAACCAGTTGTTCTAGAAAAACACACAGTATCTGAAATGAGTAAAGAATTTGGAACTGTGTATCTGAAAAGAGAAAAAACTCTGAAGAAAGTCTTTCCATCACTATTGGTACTAACTGGCAAAACTTCTGATTCAAAACAGCAGCAGACCTATGCATTTATCTCCCATTCCTATCTTCACAAGCAAATACAACTTCTGGAAGAAAGAGAAAGTGCTGGCTTATAAAGCAGAGAAAAGGAAGTGACACTAAGAAAGCAGCAGCAGAGGAGAGAGCTTCCTGCCCCTACTGAATCCAGGTGAGACTGGGGTTCAGGGATGGCAATTGAGGAGCTGAGCTGAGAAGGTGGCTGAATCAGGGTGCCTGCCTGCAGTGCTCTTATGGAATCACTGAGCGCTCCATCTCTGTGTACAGCAAAGCCTGCAGACTCCCCTTATCCAGACAACCAGAGACAATGAAAATGCTCTTTAAATACAAAATAAAAATGCATGAACAAAATAATTAAATAGAAGGATTGGATGAGAAAGTCAAGAAAGTCTCCCAGAAGGAAAAGCAAAGCTAGAGATGGAAAATATGAGAAAGATAAGTGACAAGAAAGTCCCAAACCCAATTGATAGAAGCTTACAGAGAAGGAAATAAATTATCAAGGAAATAATATAACATTATTTCCACAAATTGAAAGGAAACAATAGACTACAAATTGAGGGGTCTATTGAGTGCTTAGGAAGAAGACAGGAAAAAAGACAAACTTAAATATACCATTATGAAATTTCACAAAAACACAGCTACAGAGGAAATTCTAAAAATCATCAGAAAGAAAATACAGGTCACCTACAAATAACAAAGATGAGTCTAGTGGGGCACCTGGGTGGCTCAGTGGGTTAAGCCTCTGCCTTCGGCTCAGGTCATGATCTCAGGGTCCTGGGATTGAGCCCCGCACCGGGCTCTCTGCTCAGCGGTGAGCCTGCTTCCTCCTCTCTCTCTTTGCCTGCCTCTCTGCCTACTTGTGATCTCTCTCTCTCTCTCTGTCAAGTAAATAGATAAAATCTTTAAAAAAAAAAAAAAGATGAGTCTAGTATTAGACTTCTAATGTGCAACAATGTTAACTAACAATGAAAAAACATGCTTTTAAACTTCTAAAAGAAAGTTACAACTTAAAATTTAAAAGTTTTTACCTCATAAAATAAATGACCAATCAGGAATGAGAATAGAATTGCACGTTTACAGACATGCACAGAAAGATTTTAAAGGGGTTAATTAGGGATGAAATCAAGGAAAAAATAAAGTGTTAAACAAGAAAAAAAGATCCAAACCAGGAGAAAAATGGCAGTAATCCCCAAGATGATATTTAACACCAGGTCAAGACAGTAACCATCATATAGAAACTAAGGCAGAGAGAGAGATTCTGTAAGGGAGAATTCCAAGAAAACCTGAGTCTGCAACAGAAGCAAAAAATGCAAAAAAAGAGAGCCAGGAACTGGAAATACCAATTAAAAACAAAACATCATGGATCAACTGTGAAGCCTCCAGTACGAATTAAACCAGGAGACAATGTATCCCAAGGAATAGAATGGACTCCAAGGAATAAACAGAATAGGTAAGCATCTGAAAGATGGTAAGAATACCATACCAAAGAAAACAGAAGTTATGTCTAGCAAGAAGAAACATGAAAGGTACTTAGAAAACAAGAAAACAAAGCAAAACCTAAGCTCATAACTATGGAGAACGGATTGTTGGTTGCCAGCAGTGGGGGCGGGGAGGGGGTGAAATGGATGAAGGAGATCAAAAGGTACAAACTTCGAGTTATAAAATAAATAAGACATATACAGCATACTGATCATGGTTAATAATACACTACTGCATGTTTGAAAGTGGCTAAGATAGATCTTAAAAGTTCTCATCACAAGAAAAAAATTTGTAACTATGCATGGTGACAAATGTTAACTAGACTTCTTGTGGTCATTTTGCAATATATACAAATACCAAATCATTATGTTATATACCTGAAACTGATATAATGTATGTAAATTATATCTCAATAAAAAAAAGAAAGAAAGAACCAAATAAAGAAAAAAAGAGAAGAAGATAGTAACTCTTCTGTACTTGACTTTGTAACTATGTACATGTATCTTGGATTTTTAAAATCCTATAAGGTACCATATAGAAGAGGTCATACACTGAGTCTATGTTTGCTTGAAAGATCACAGAAAAAAGTTCCATGAGGGGCAATTTTGGGTTCAATACAAAGAAGATTTTTCTAACCATTAAAGATGTTTAGAAATAAAACAAATGAGTTGAATACCAGAAGACTCCAAGCAGAATTTAAATGGCCACCTGTATGGGACGCTACAGAGGGGATTCCTGTACTGGGGAGAAGAAAGAAACAAATTCACCACTCATTCAACAAATGATCTACGATTTTTCCAACTCTAATAAAACTCTTCACTTCTATTTAGGAAGTACATTACATCAGGAGACAATAGCCCCTTTAGGTATGAGAGCTATTCCTCAGGACAGAAAGTTTTAGTACTACTGACAAACTTCAGGTAGAAAAGGAAAAAATAAGAAAAGATATAGTAAAATGAAAGAGGATACAGGTTGGATTTATACAGTGGAATTATGTATCCTTATAGTGAATGGTAGCACACTTGCCTTAGTATTTAAGAAATGACATAAGCAATAAGAAAAATACAGTAGAACTTTTAGAATGCCCTATATTGATTTTACCGCATAATATTATTTTCCTGATAAGTAGAAATCAATATTCATAATTACTTTTCTAATAAAAGTTTAAATAAATAAAAGTATAAATTATGAAAACATCATATCTACCCAGTTATACTGAATTTCTCTCTTACCAATCATAACCTACAGCAAAAGATGTTTCAATTACAGGAGCAATGAGTTTTGCAGCTGTCATGATGTATTTTTCTGCCATGGCTTTCCTATATCAAACAAACAAAAAACTTTTATTGAGAGACTTGGTATAAAGAGTTTGGATTTTTTTTAAGTATAAACATTACCTATCAAAGCTAATATACCATGAAAGTCTACTAAATGGTGGACAGCTACACTAGAAATCTGTCCGTAAGTCAGGTTGACAACCATGGCTAGGAAATGGGATTAGCAAGCCATAACTGCCTTCTGGATCAACAGCTCATCTCTTTTTTTCAGCGCAGGCTGACAAATGGAAGAAGAAAGAAACACTGGATGAACATAATAAAAAAAACTGATTTTAAAACAAAACAAAAAACCCCAAAACAAAACATAACAACAAAAAAAGAAAGAAACACTGGAGAAACACAAAGTTCTGCAGCTGAAGTAACATAATCTGCACTGTCTGTGGACATGAAAGAAAACGGTAAAAATGACCATTGAAGAATAGTGTGCAGGAAACTGTAAAACTGAATTACTACGTGTCTCCATAGATTTGTCTAATCTGTACCTTTCCTATAAATGGAATCATAGAATATATAGTCTTTTGTGACCGACTTCTTTCACTTATCATCGTAATGTTTTCAGGGTTTGTATGTACTGTAGCATATATCATTATGTCATTTCTTTTTATGGCTAAGTAATATTCCATTATATGGACAGACCATATATTATTTATCCATTCATCAGCTGTGGGTATCTGGGTTGTTTCCACTTTCTGGATATTACGAATGTTGCTGCTATGAACATTGTGTATAAATTATCCTGTGGACATATGTGCTAATTTCTCTGGTATATACCTAGGAGAGAAACTGCTGGGTTAAGTACGAGGAACCTTTGTTGAGGAACCTCTGGAGGAACTTCCAAACTGTTTTCCAAAGTGGCTATACCATTTTACATTCCTGCCACCAGCATACAAGATTTCAGTTTCTCCACATCCTCACCAACATTTGTTATTATCTGTCCTCCTCATTACAGTCATACCAGTGGGTATGAAGTGGTATCTCATTCTGGTTTTGAGTTGCATTTTCCTAAGAAGTAGAGAACTTAAGCATCTTTTCATGTGCTTATTGGGCATTCACTTATCTATTTTGAAGAAATGTCTACTCAGATCCTTTGTATGCTTTTAATTGGCCTTTTTATTACTGAATTGGGAGAGTTCTTTATATATCAGAGAAATAAGTCCCATCTTGGATACATGGTTTGCAAATATTTTCTCCCATTCAGTGGATTGTCTTTTCACTTTCTTGATAGTGTCTTTTGAAGAATGAAAGTTTTTAATTGTGATGAAGTCCAATTTATCTATTATTTTCTTTTGGTGTGCTTTTGGTGTCATATCTAAGAAGTCACTGCTTAATACAAAATCAATAATACTGTTTTTTTTCCCCTAAGAATTTATAGTTCTGAGCCCTTATAGTTAGGTCTATGATCCATTTTGAAGTAATTTTTGTGTATGGTAGGAAAGAGACCCAACTTCATTCCTTTGCATGAGGATATCCAATTTTCCCAGAAGCATTTGTTGAAAAGACTATCTTTTCCCCATCAAATTGTCTTGGCATTTTATTAATTACAAACGTACAAGTTTATTTCTGGACTTTCAATCCCATTCCAATGATTCTTTTTTTTTATTCTTTTTTTATTACAATGATTTCTATGTCTATCTTTATGCTACTAGCATACAGTACTACTACACTTGATTTGTGTAGTTTTGTAGTGTGAGCCCTCCAATTTTGCTCTTTTTTTTTTCAATATTGTTTTGGCTATTTTTGATCCCTTAGATTTCCATATGAATTTTAGGATCAACTTGTCACTTTCTAAAAAAATCACTGCTGAGATTTTGATATGGATCACATAGCATCTATAAAATAATTTGGGGAGCACTATCATCTTAACATTAAGTACCTATCCATAAAAATGTGATGTCTTCCCATTTACTTAGCATATCCTTCAGTAATGTTTCAGAGTATAAGTTTTACATTTCATTTGTTAAACTTATTCTTATTTTGTATACCACTGTAAATGTAATTATGAATTTCATTTTGGATAGTACATTGGTAGTGTATATTTCTATAGTATTGATTCCTATATATCGATATCTTACTCTGCAAGCTTGCTGAATTTATTAGTTGCAATTGCTTTTTAGTGGATTCTAAAATTTTATGTAGGATATTCCACATACAACATCATGTAATCTATAAAGAGAGATAATTTTGCTTCTTCCTTTCCAATCTGGATGTCTCTTACTTCCTTTTTTGCCTAATTTCCATGGGTAGGACCCTGAGTGCAATGTTGAATTAGTGACAGGGAATTATTCCCTTATATTGTTCCTGTTCTAAGGGGGAAAGCATTGAGTCTTTCACCATTATGTATGTCAAACTGGGTTTTTCATAAATGTCTTTATCAGATTGAGGAAGTTCATTTCTACTCCTAGCCTGTTGAGGGTTTTTTGTTTGTTTACCATGAAAGCATATTGGATTTTGTAAAAAAAATTTTGTTTTATACTGAGACAATAATGTGGTTTTGTCCTCCATTCTATTGATATCCTCTATTATACTCATTGGTTTTTACAGAGTAAACTAATTTTGCATTCCTAGGATAAATCCCACTTGGTCATGGTACACAATTCCTTCAATATTTTGTTTGTATTTTTGGTTTACTAGTATTTTCTTTAGGATTTTTGCATCTATATTCATAAGATACTGATCTATTCCCCCCTCCCCCTTTTTTTTTTGTACTGTCTTTGTTTTGTTTTGGTATCGGGAATACCAGCCTCATAAAATGAACTATTTTCTGGACGAAGTTGTGTAGAATTGATCTTAATTGTTTTTTAAACATCTGCTAGATTTCTCTAGTGAAACCATGTGAGCCTGGAGATTTCTTTTTTGGGAGGTTTAAAATTACAAATTAAATATCTTTAATACTTACAAGGCTATTCAAATGATCTATTTCATATCAGGTGAGTTGTAGTCATTTGTGTTTTTCAAGAAAGTGGTCCATTTCGTCTAAGTTGTCAACTTTGTGGGTGTAGGTTTGTTTGTAGTGTTCCCTTATTATCCTTGATATATGCAGAGTCTGTAGTGATAGCTCCTGTTTTGTTCCTAATATTGGCAATCTGTGTCTTCTTTTTTTGTCAGTTTTGCTGTAAGTTTATTAATTTTATTCATCTATTAAAAAAATCAGCTCTGTGTTTTTCACTGATGTTTCTTTTTTTAAATGTCAATGATTTCTGTTATTATTTCTTCCTTTGGCTGATTTTGCTTTTCTTTTTCTAGTTTATTAATCCTGAAGCTTAGGTTATTAGGACTTTCCCACTATCATTCTAATTGCTTTCCCTTAAGTGTTGTTTTTCACTGCCTCCTTTCAAGACTTTGTCTTTAATTTTCAGAAGTTTAATCATGAGGTATCTTCACAGGGATTTCCTTGGGTTTATTCTCTTCGGTATTTATTCAGTTTCTTGTATTGTATATTTATTTCTCTTGCTAAATTTGGGGAGTTACCAGCCACTATTTCTTTAGTCCAATCTCCTTCTCCTCCCTAAGACATTGATGAAAAAAATTGTAGATCTTTCGTTATAATCTCAGATGTCACTTAGGCTCTGTTCATTTCTGTTTTTACTCTATTTTCTCTCTGTTGTTCGGATTGGGTAATTTCTATTTTCCATATTCCAGTTTACTGAATCTTTCCATATCTCCTTTATTCTCCTATTGATCCCATTCACTAATGTTCATAATCGCTTGTTGAAGTATTTTTATCATGGTTGCTTTAAAATTTGTCAGATAATTCTGACATCTCTGTCTTGTCAGTGTTGGCATCTATTGATTGGATTTTTCATTTGGTTTGAAATCATACTGGTTCTTGGTATGACGAGTATTCTTGATCAAAACTTGGGACATTTCTGCATTATAATACTCCAAATTTTTATTTAAATCTTCTGTTTTAGCTGGCTTTTTTGACACTGCTCCAGCAGGGGAAGAAGAGACACCACTTCATTATCATCAGATAATAGATGTCTAGGTTCCCAATACGACTTCCTTTGACAACCAACGTGGGAAGAAGTCCCTGTGTCTGCTGGGTGGGGCAGGAGTTTCGCTTCTACCGTGGTCCCTGCTGACACCACAGTGGGGTGGCCTTGTTACCACTGAATGATGATGAAAATTCTGACTCTCCATTATTTTCTCTGACACCAGGAGACAGGGAGAGTGCCTCACTACAGCCACATGAAGTGGAATTCCAGGCTCTCCAAATGCTGTCTGTTGACACCACAGAGTGGTGGGACTCATTAAGAGCCTGTCAGATTAAAGACCTGGCTCCCTACTTGGACTTTTGGGGTATGGGTATCTCTTTATAGCCTTATTGGGGTGGAAAGCTAGGCTCCCACTTGACTTTTGCTGGCATGCATCAGAGTGGGGCCATTGTGTGTGCGCGCGCGTGTGTGTGTGTGTGTGTGGTATTTGTCTCAAAGTTTTCAGTCTTGCTAGCCTTCTTTGTCTCCCTTCCTTGTCCTTTGGCTAGAGAAAGCAGGCTTTTCTTGGGGCTTTTGTTTTGTTTTTTTAAATACAACCATGTCATTTTCTGATTGCCAGCTTCTTCAGCTCCAAGTTTGGGAAACATGAGGTGAACTCACTGCCATGTTGTTCCTCAAGTCCTGAGGTCCCTTGCTGATCTGCCCTCTTCTCTCCACCTTTCTTATATTTGTTTTATATATAATTTTCAGGGTTTTTATTTGTACTTATTGGGAAGAACGGGGGAAAACTAAGACTATTCCATCTTCCCAGAAGTATTTTTAATATTAAACTAATTTCTAAAAATTAAGGGCCTTCTATACATATATAAAAGGAAGGAAATCCTGTTACATGCCACAACATGGATGAACCTTGAGGACATTATGATAAACGTAATAAGCCAGTCACAAATACCGTAATTCCATTTACATGAGGTAAATAAAGTCAGCTCATAGCACAGAAAGTAGAATGGTGGTTGCCAGGTGTTGGGGGCAGGGCCTAGAGAGTTGTTCAATGGGTAGAATGGCAGTTTGAGAAGATAGAGTTCTGGGGTGAAATAGATGAGGGGGATTAAGAGTAAACTTATCATGATGAGCACTGACTAATGTATAGGATTGTACATCTGAAATTAATATAACCTTAATGACACTGGAATTAAAAATGAATAAATAAATAAATAAATGAATAGAATTAGTATATGACCTAACACACACACACACAAACACATACGAGTTCTGAAGACTGGTTATAAAACAATGTTAATGCACATAACATTACCAAACTATGAAGTCTTATGCACCATAATTAAGATGGAAAATTTTATGTTATGTGTATTTTACCACAATTAAAATAATTAAGGGCCCTCTGTCATGTGATATACTCTTAATACATATACAGTAAATATCAGAACTTTCGGATTATACTTGGAGAGACTAGGTACCATATTGGAGGAAGGAAGAAATAAGCACAATTTTGTCTTTGGGAGATGAAATTTAATTGGGAAGGTGGGCAAAAATACATAAAAATATAATTTTTTAAATAAAAGTAATATAAGCAAAGTTCTAATATTCTAAAATGCAGCGGGAAAGCAAATTACAAGAAAATTAGTAAGAGTTACTAAGAATAATTGGGGTCAGCCTGAGGACTATGATTATCTTGAAGGCGAAAAGAGAATCTAGTAATATACAGAAATGGTGAAACAATAGCCTTATTGGAGAAATATACTGAATATAACAAGTTTTGAGAGAAATAATCAGAATGTACATTCTTTTACAAAAATTAAACCTATATTACTAAGGCACAAAATATTACCTTTCACGTTCCATTTGCCTTAGATGATCATTTTTTATAGCTTCAATCACTAGGTTAGTATGTGGATCATCCTGGGAAAATAAAATTGGAAAAAAAAATGATGAATTCAGAAGTAAATACCAAGAAAAAAAAAAAAAGAAGTAAATACCAAGAACTTGGATTTTTAATCAACCTTACTACTAAGCAGTTACATAAAATGGAGAGTAATTTAATATTTCTAAGCTATATTCCCTTGTATAAAGTAGAACTTTTCTTCTCATTTCTGATTACCAGTTATATTCTCCTTGAACAAACAGATTCTGAGCAACTGATAAAAGGTCAGACTGGATAGAATAGGACCAAGTACACAGAAGCTGTGTAATAGTATAAACTAAACAAATATAAATACTTTAATGATCATCAAATTCCTTAGCAATCAATATCTCTACTCTCTACTAAAAATACAGATGATTTTTTCATATTATTTTTTCTCAATATGAAAATAATATATAGTAGTTAATGTTTACTTTGCATTTACTATGTTCCAGGTACTGTTATAAGCATTTCACATACCTCATTTAATCCTCACAACCCTATAAGGTAGGTTAGTGTTAGTCTTATATTACATATAAAGGAACTGAGGCATAAGAAGAGTTAAGTACTGAGTGATGGAGCCAACCACTATGTTGTAATACCCTTATAATCTATTAAGAAAATCTGTTAAGTTCAATTTATGAAATTGCCATTATTACACCATTTTGATCTATAAATACAGGCATTTTCATATGGTTTGGCTTAATATAAAATAATATAGCAGTATACCAATACTTTATATGTAAAAACCTGAAAAATATTTTTAAAATATTAAGAGAACTTATCTCACTTCCTGGAAACTATTTCTATTTTGCTGTATTTCCTTCCAGTTTATGTCCATGTATGGGTGTATGTATGTCTTTTTTTTCACTTGGTTTTTCACTTAACATTGTATAATATTTCCTCCTTAGGTCTCTGAAAATATGACTTTTATTTTGCTGCACTCTATGTGTAAGGATAAGGACTTCTTCTTTTCATTTTTGATCTATTTAGTACACACAGTTTTAGTTTCCTCTGTTCAACAATGACTGAAGAAAAAGAGTAAAAAAAAAAGGCTTTAAAAGTGGTTCCTTTGTCAAGATATTATTCTTTAAAAATGGCACGTAATCTTAGATTTTGTAAAATTTTCTTTTTTCACTAAAATTGTAAAGTCAGTCTTTAATCATAATCTCTAGCCCTATTTCAACAGAGTCCCATTGTCAACCTAATTTAAATAGCAAATGAAACTGATAAAAGCACATTAATTAAATTTAATTAATTAAAACATATTAATATAGGGCTAGAAGAAACCTAAAAGGTCACCCATTCCAACTTCGTTTCTAGAAACAGAAAAGCACGGATAACTAGTAGGTGGCTACACAGCAGTCTTCTTCATACTCACACTTGGTGAAATATATTTATCATCTTCATCAATTTCTAACGGAACAGCAATCAATTTTTGGAATGCCTTCTTCATTTTGTCTCGATCTCCAACAGCAAAGTAACTAAGAATTAGGTTGAAGCCTGCCTTCAGATTTGGTGCCATACTCATGATGTGCTCAAACGAATTAATGGCATCTGAATACTGACCAGTTTTTATAAATGTAACACCAATGTTCTGCATGATTTTAATCCTAAGGAAAAACAAACATGGATAAGCTTTAGAAGTCTCAATTCTTTCGTATGGTAGTCAAGACATTCCACAGATAGGTTTCTTTCTTTTTTTTTTTTAAGATTTTATTTATTTATTTATTTATTTATTTGACACAGAGAGAGAGCTCACAAGCAGGCAGAGAGTCAGGCAGAGAGAGAGGGAGAAGCAGGCTCCCTGCTGAGCAGAGATCCCGATGCGGGGCTCAATCCCAGGACCCTGAGATCATGACCTGAGCCGAAGGCAGAGGCTTTAACCCATTAAGCCACCCAGGCGCCCCAGAGATAGGTTCCTTCTTTGCTTTCTCACTTTTTATTTTGTTTTATAAAAGCTTTATTGAGGTTTAACTTACATATCATAAAATTCACTTGTTTTTAGTATACAGTTCAGTGAGCACTGCTATATCTATACAGCTGTGAAACTATAAACACATTCCTATTTTAAGTCACCTCCATTACCCTAAAAAGAAGATCTGTGCCCATTAGCAGTCACTCCCCATTCTCATCTCCTGCCCTACACAATCATTAACCTACTTTCTGTCTCTCTAGATTTGTTTTTTCTAGACATTGCATATAAATGGGGTCATATTTAATATTTCATATCTGGCTTCTTTCAATTAGCATAATCTTTCGAAGCTTCCTCCATACTATAGCATATATCAGTACTCCATTCCTTTTATATTTCCAAATAGTATTCCACAGTATAAATATACCATATTTTATTTATTCATTGCCTATTTGACAGACATTTGATTGCTTCCACTTTGGGGCTATTATGAATAATGCTATGAACATTGACACACAATCCTTTGTGACAGCATGTTTTAATTTCTCTTGGGTATATACTTGAGAGTAGAATTGCTGGTCCACTGGTAAATTTGTGTTTAACTTTTTAAAAAACTGCCAAATTATTTTCCAAACTGGCTGTACCATTTTATATGACTAGTGTATGAGGTTTCCATTTCTCTACATGCTCTTCAATACTTATTTTCAGTCATTTGATTATAGCCATTATAATACATGTGATCCCATCTTATTTCTAACAACTCCTCGACATAATACCTCTGTTTGAACTAAATTCATTTATTCATAATTCTCTGATCAGATCACAAATACTGTTATTTCCTTGGCTCATCCCAATTTTCCCTTTGTCTGGAATATTACCCTTTCTCCCTTCATCACATAGGTAACCTATTGCAAGTACACCTCCTTCATAAAGCTTTTCTTGACCATTCTTGTTCCTAATAATCAGTCCCTCAACTTAATTACTACAGCACCTCTTGATTATTGGTAGTTAAGCACTTGACATAAGCTATCTAATATTACTATCTTTTTCTACAATGCTCAAAGTCTTGGCCTTAACTGAGTTAAAAGTGCCTTAGGGCACTGTGTCCTAGAAGCTAGATATTTCTCAATGATAATGATATATTATTCAAAAACAAATGATCACTAAAGGTGGCATTCACAAATAAATTAGGTTTCACAGAGGAATTGTACTAAGCCTAAGGAAAATTATAATCACTAAATATCCTAGAAATCTCCTGTGATAAGTCACTACCAAACCATAAGGTAATTTACTGTTTCTGCTCCTGAAATATTGTATGAATAGCAAATATTCCAGCTTCCTCCTCTTCTCCCCTCTTCTAAGATTCAAATGCAATCCCTTCCTTAACTATTTCATTCTCAATCTACAGCAAGAATATAAGGTGGTCTTAATTTCTAGGCTATAGGAATTAAGGCATTCTATAGTCTGTTATGTTCTAGAGGACTGCTGTTTTGATTTTTTGTTGGCACTGACTTTTATTTGCTGCTAATGGCCTGCAAGGTTATCCCTTACATAGGCCTTAGCCTTCATCTTATTTCAATTGATTACATATTTTGTCTCTAACCTTTAACTTGTCATTACATAAATGTGTGCAAGTGTCAGTAGGGGACCACACCAAAAAACTACAGATAACAACATAAATCTAAACACCTCACATGTACAAACACCTAAAAATATTCAACCCACTGGTGACAGGTCAGAAGAGTTATCTTGTTTCTGAAAAACAACACTTAAATTTCACCAAGTTATTGCTATATAAACTTACCTCATTTCTTTTTTTTTATTAAAGATTTTATTTATTTATTTGACAGAGAGAAAGAGATCACAAGTAGGCAGAGAGGCAGGCAGAGAGAGGGAGGAAGCAGGCTCCCTGCTGAGCAGAGAGCCCAATGCGCGGCTCGATCCCAGGACCCTGGGATCATGACCTGAGCCGAAGGCAGAGGCTTTAACCCACTGAGCCACCCAAGCGCCCAACTTACCTCATTTCTTTATGGACGCTTGGAATTTGATCTAGTGCCATTCGGTAGAATTTAATGGCTTTGGAATAATTTCTTTGCTTTAAATAAATATTTCCCATATTCACTTTCAATCTTCCTAATAAAAAAAATAATGAATATATAATATTCTATTTTCTTTACTTTTTCTGTATTTTAGATGACCTTAATTCATATTCTTTGAAGCTTTTCTCAAGTTAGGAAGCTTCAGACACTACCTAAAATTCTCACTTTAAAATGTATCTTTTAAAATCTTTAAAATTCTCATGTATCTACACACTTAATCTTCCATAAGGAAATGGAACTTCAGACAGATGGAAATATGAAAGCCTGAAAATATGGCTAGAAAACAAGTGATTTGCATTATAAAACTGGAATTGTGTTATTCTAAAAAAAAGGATTTAAAAATTAGATTCAATAATTCTACACACATTTTAATATATTAAAGAAAATGAAATTCTGACAAACTTTAATATTACTCCCCAAAAATTACACAATATAAATGATACAAGTAGTCTTTTGGGGATAAATTTATAAGGGAAAGAGTTTTTTTTTTAAGATTTTATTTATTTCAGAGAGAGAGGATGACCAAGAGAGAGCATGAGAAAGGGGGAGGGCCAGAGGAAGAGAGAGAAGCAGACTCCCCGCTGAACAGGGAGCCCTAAACCAGGCTCAATCCCAGGACCCTGGGATTGTGAACTGAGCCGAAGGCAGCCGCTTAACCAACTGAGCCACCCAGGCGCCCCTTGGGAAAGCATGTTTGATGGGATTGCAATGGCTCATTCTACTTGTGATGAAAGAATACATTTTTTGTTTACTGTTAGGCAATATACCTCACACCAACAGTGTTTCTTCATTTGTATTTATGTGGGTTTTCATATAAACAGTATCTTTAAGCAGGACATTTCCATATAAACACAAATTTGTTTAGAGTATAGATTATTATAAGAAAACAAAGTGGGGAAATGTAAATTAACACTACAAACGAACTATCCTCAGGCTGCCTGGCTGGCTCAGTCAGAAGAGCATGCAACTCTTGATCTTGGGAGACTCTTGATCTCGGGATCATGAGCTTGAGCCCCACACTGGGTGTAGAGACTACTCGAATATATAAACTTTAGAGAAAAAAAAGAACTACACTTATTGGGAAAATTGACTACATATACCCACCTGCATTGCTAAACATCTTATTTTTCACTATAACTTGATATGTGTTTAGTGCTTCAGCATACATTTCATTAGCTGAATATTGACTAGCCAAGTTGAAAAGAACCTAAGGAATAAACATTGCAAAAACACATGTAATGACCATTTTAGGCCTCTTTTGCCTATAATCTTTTCAGAGATTAAGATCCTATAACAAAGCCAGATGCCTTTATCAAGATACCCAACCAATTAGGAAGTAAAGCATGCACAGAAATATCTTGCATTCAAAATGAACCTAAACATTAAGACAAGTATATCCATCCTCTAAATGGCACCTTAATTTTCGAAGTATTCTTTCTAATTTAGGTGGTATTTGCCATCCATTAATCTCAGAAAGACTGACAAAGAATAAACTTGTATTGTTAATGTTGCTGGTAATAAAAGCAGTAGGTAAGATAGTGGGCCAAATTTTCTTTGTAAATAAAAACTAAACATGATGTGGAAATACCTTGAAGGATTCATTTGTATCCTTCTTTATACGCAAAACTGTAAAAAGTGTATCTCTGTATGCAAAATTATAATTTAAGGTATTAAGTTATAGAAACTTAGCTTCCTATAGTTAAAAAAAAGATCACTAGAAGTTACTTCCTAAAGATTCTATGGAATTTTTTTTTCCAATTACTTTTTATTTTTTCAGTGTTTCAAGATTCATTGTTCATGTACCACACCCAGTGCTCCATGCAATACGTGCCCTCCTCAATACCCACCACCAGGCTCGCCCAACTCCCCAACCCCCTCCCCTGTCCATATATACAATGGAATATTATGCCTCCATCGGAAAGGATGAATACCCAACTTCTGTATCAACATGGATGGGACTGGAAGAGATTATGCTGAGTGAAATAAGTGAAGCAGAGAGAGTCAATTATCATATGGTTTTACTTACGTGTGGAGCATAAGAAAAAACATGGAGGACATTGCGAGAAGGAAAGATTCTATGGAATTTAAAGATACTAGCTACCAAGAGTAAACATCTAAAAATTCCTATTCAAAGCTTCAAATGCCTTTTTTTGCCATTTGTATGGCTGATGAACACTATTCCCACTAAAAATACACCCTTTTAAAACACCGGTATAAAAAATCAAGTGTCTTTTTATAATTAAAAAAAAGGTCTGTAAGAAATTAGCTGTTTTTTTCACTACTCTCACAGAACATTGTATTATTTACCCAGTTGGAAGTTCTTGAAAATCACAGACCAAAAGTCCGTATTAGAATCTCATTAAAGTACCCACACTAAAAATAGAGCATAAATATTAGCAATCTTCCAGAAATAGTCATTGGGTGGTGGGTTTGTGAGTATTTCCTAAGTTATTAAAAACTAATTAACTAAAGAAAAAAAGTCTTTGCACAGAACAAAGAGTGCCTCATGAACTTCATAAAGATGTCTATTAATCGAATTCTGAGCACCTAAGGTCCAATACGATTTTCAATGGCTAACTGAAATTAAATAAAAATAAAAATAAAATAAAGTCTTTTAAAAAATTTAAAAAACAGAAAAAAGAAAAAAGAAAAAAAAAACTTTCAGAATCTACAAATCCTAGCCAAAATAATTTTACTCAACGGGTATTTCATACTTACTGAGTAAGTTAAATCCAAATTGATATTTTCTGGAGTTGTAACTTGTTCTCGTTGTCTCACCAAGACTCTCTCTTTTCTTCCTGCATCTTTTGCCTTTTCTAAGGCCTGAAATCAAGTTTATACTTTGTAAATTTCTTTAAGCATTCATTATGAGCATTTTATGCATTTGGAAGATATTTGCATGAAGCTTGGTTGGACTCCTTATACTTTCTTGAATTCCCAGTATGTCCTCCTATACTCTTACAATAAACTCTTTTTTTTGAAAGATTTTATTTATTTATTTGACAGAGAGAAAGAGATCACAAGTAGGCAGAGAGGCAGGCAGAGGGAGAGGGGGAAAGCAGACTCCCTGCAGAGCAGACAGCTGGATGTGGAGCTCGATCCCAGGACCCTGAGATCATGACCTGAGCCGAAGGCAGAGGCTTAACCCACTAAGCCACCCGGGTGCCCCTAAACTACTCTTGAAAACAAAAGAACCCAGAGTATTTGTTTAAAGTGGAACTCACCAACATAAAATTGTCATGTGTTCTCCCCACTTCTCCCCAGAAAGAAGAGGAAGTATGAGTGATAAAATGGAGAGTATATTAGCCCCAAGTCAAGTTTCCTTATCACCATACCTTCCATCACCATTTAGATTTGACCCTACATATTTTCTTCTTTTTTCGATCCAATACTGAGTCTTTGGGTATTTTAATTCCAACTCATGTGATAAAAATTTAGATGGATTTGTTTGGTTTCTGGGATGCTCAAAACACAGAAAAATCAAAGGATAACCGCTATCCAATATTACAACAAATGCTTACTTAGTTTGGCTCTTATATAGAGCTAGATAAAAAAACACCAGTACTGTGAGCAATAAAAGTAGCTTTTATACTGAACAATTCTAATGGTATTTATTAATGTGATAACTAAGTCTTAGAAATTACATTTATATGGCATGACCATCAAAGTAATGAGAACAAAGCAAATTAAGAGAAAATATTTAATTAATTTATTAAGATTTTATTTATTTATTTATTTGAGAGAGAGAGTGAGAGAGATCACAGAGGGAGAGGGAGAAGCAGACTTGCCACTGAGCGGAGAGCCCCATGCAGGGCTCAATACCAGGGCCCTGAGATCATGACCTGAGCCTAAGGCAGATGCTTAACCTACTGAGCCACCCAGGTTCCCCAAAAATGTTTAATTAAAAAAAGAAAAGCACGAGGGACTCCTGGAAGGCTCAGGTGTAAGTGTCTGCCTTCGGCTCAGGTCATGATCCTGGGGTCCTAGAATGGAGTCCCACAATGGGCACCTTGCCCAGCGGGGAGCCTGTTTCTTCCTCTTCCTTATGCTCTCTCTCTCTGATAAATAAATTAATAAAATCTTTAAAAAAAAAAGGCAAGAAAAACCACAGTTGGGGTACCAAAAAGCAAACTATGATTTTGCAGTTTACTTAGGAAAGAGTATTTTAGGATAGTGAGGCTTAAATAAGAAAGCAACCCTTAGTACTGTATGTGGACCATGGTACCTATGCCTTTCAGCAGGCTATGAGTCTAATCCAATAGGCTACCAGGCTGCAAAATTTAATCAACTGTTCCACTAGAATTTGTTTTCCTACTGTATTGACCAATGTCAAAAAATTACAAAATCAGTTAACTGTTTTGACCTGAGAGTTATGAAGCAGCTGCCTATGTTTTCAAAAAAAATTGCTTTAGTGAAAACCCTAAGGCCTGCCAATAGCAAAAAAACCCCATGTGTATCTATTCAGGTATCCCTCACGTTTTGAAAGTTCATATAATGCCACTCTGCTTTAACAAAACACCTACATTAGCACCTGTTTTTGCTAACTTAAAGAAGTGTGTAGAAGATTTCCGCTTTTACAAAAAAAGGCAAGAAGTGAAATAGTGTGCAACCTCTGTTATGTAGCAAACCCTTCCAGAGGCAGCTCACACCTCCAGTAGCGAGAGCAGCCCCGCTACACTCGGTGTCTCAGCATCAAGCCACCAGAGCTCTGAACTGTCTGTGAGCATTTGTGCGCTTTATTTTTATTTACTCTGTGCATCCATTGGCAAGATGTGTCCCAAGATATCTGAAAAGCCTAAAAGAGGTTAGTTTTGGGGTCTAGGAATGCTCAAAGATTTTTCAATATAAATTCATAATTGTTTGATGTCATTTTGGCTTATGAAAGGTTTTGTTCTACTTCTGGATAGCGGGGAAAACCTGTACATGTGCTTCTTATTTGTGCACATACATATGACACACACTTAACCATCTTGAATCCTATAAGTTTATGAACTTACCAATTTTAAGTCTCCACAACTGTTGGCAATACAGCTTTCTTCTACCAATTCATTTACTTTCTTCTCTAATTGTCTAATCTTTTCTTCTGGACTATTAAAGAAAAAGCAGGTGTACTCCGATTCATTCAAGCACAAATAATACATACTAAAATTTAATTTACCTGTAACATTGTCCATTATGTGCTTTTATAAGAATAGGTTACAGATAAGACAAATGTGTAAATGGCATTAAAGAGCAAATGCACTACTGTTTTTAATAATTATATAATTAACAGTAAAAATAAAATTTTGGTTAATAAAAGCAAACAATTACTTGGCAAAAGTGTAATTTAACACTGAGCCAAATGCTTTATCCTAATTATGTCATTTAATCCTCCCAATAACATTTGATATAAGTACTACTGTTATTATTATTTTACTGATAGGGAAATTGAGGTTTAGAAAGTTAATTATTAAACCCAAGATCACACAGCTAGTTAAGTTATAGGGCCAGGATTTAAACCTAAGTAAGGTAACTCAAGGACTCATGCTATTACATTATCATCCCCAAAAGAAAGTAGATCCTTTCTCAGAGGCTATGACAAATGAAAACTTTACTCCATAAAAGAGATGAAAATTATTATTACTTACTACAAGATGGGTACTCTAGAAAATACTTCCAACAATGTGAAGAAGTTAAAAAATCCTGATTCTATTAGTGGCAAACGCAGTACTCCCAAATCAGTCAAATTTCAAAAACAACACTAATGTCATTTTGCTACCACTTTCTTCCAGCAAAATATCACAATACTCTGAATGTACATCAGTGCCTAAATAAAATTTTACTAGGAATGTTTCAGAATACACAGTAGTTTTCTTAATTCTCTACAAATGGACTTTTAAAAACTACAAGAATAAATTTAATAGTATAGCTTTGTCTAGAGAATCATATTTTTTGGTAGAATCTGACTAAAATTTAGTCAGGTGGGATACAAATTTTATTAGTTTACTAAAAGTTTGCAAAATTCTAACTGAGCAATGAGCATAATAAATGCCATTTTACAAGGGTTACAACAAAGTACAGAATTCTATTTTATAGTCCAAAACACTCTAATAAATGTCTTCAGATAGTGCTTACAGATAATTATTAAACCTAAAATATTAATACAAAATTTTAAAGTTATAAACATTATAAAGACACTAAAAGTAATTGCCCTGTCCCTATCAAATGCCAGGAAAATGAACTCTATATGCAGACACCGCTGGACACCTACCCACACAAGAACCTGCCACCATCCTTTCTTCTTGCATTCAGATCTAATCTAGTCAAGAGTCTCATTCTCTTGCCAAATGTTTGGTTCAGTCATGCACATGTGATGCACTTCTGGCCAGTGAGAAATGAAGACAGGTCTGCTTAGGGTAGAAGGTTCTTGGGAAGATTTTCTTTGCTTTTGAAAGGGACCCAAACTGGGAACTTTCTGGCTCTAGGCTTTATTAACTACAAGGAGATTTTGAACTCTCAGGGCTCTTTTGGCATGATGGATGGCAGGCTCTTAAGATAGGCCAAAGGAGGGGTCCCTGGGTGGCTCAGTGGGTTAAAGCCTCTGTCTTCAGCTCAGGTCATGGTCTCAGGGTCCTGGGATCCAGCTCAGGTCACGGTCTCAGGGTCCTGGGATTGAGCCCCGCATCGGGCTCTCTGCTCGGCGGGGAGCCTGCTTCCCCCTCTCTCTCTGCCTGCCTCTCTGCCTACTTGTGATCTCTCTCTCTCTCTCTGTCAAATAAATAAATAAATAAATAAAATCTTAAAAAAAAAAAAGAAAAGAAAGGCCAAAAGAACCACAGAGAAGCTGAACCAGGGATGATGTTATTGAGCAGTTAAATTAACCATCCCTAGAAGTACCCTTTCTCCAGACTTCCTATTAAATAAGATAATAAATGTTCTTGTTGTGTGTGTGCTTTCCTCATGTATCTTCTGTTGGCAGCTGAAAGGATTCTAAATGACCTGGTATTTAAATTAAGTAACATACTTTTACTAGCAAACATGCTGTCATTAACCAGGACACAAATAAAACAGATTTTCTATAGAGATTCCTTGTTAGTGAAAAAGAGAAATTATGTAATTTATACAATAGCCCAAATAATGGGTTTAAGAACTGCAATTTTAAAATCTCTATTACACAGAATAGAAAAACAGAAGAAAAACAATGTTTTTATTATACAGAAGAAAAACAATGTTTAATAACAAAAGGCTCTGTAAACAGCTTGGGTTCAAATCTCAGTCCTGCCACTCAGTGTTACCAAGTGAAGACTGCTGTGTTTACTTTCTTCCTCAAATAACTAATGATAAAAACAGCTCAGTTTTCATTTACATATAGCACTTGCACAGCAGAATACAGTGAATACTCCGTAAACGTTGGCTTATGTTACTACTTGTAAAATGTTTCTGTCAATGGTACTTAGATCTCAGTAAGTACATATACCTGAATTTTTACCACAGCTTTTGGCTACTCTTTAGCTGCTAGTACAAAACTAAGTCAATTCTCTAAAAAATTAAATTTCTCAATACTGATATGACTAACTTCCTGTATATTAATTTTTTCATTGAAATATTCTTTTAAAATAAGCATATCTTATTCCATTTTCAACTCCATTTGGTCTCTAAGAGAATCAATATTGGCATCTATAAACATTAGACATATCTTTACATCAAGTAATATTACAATAAAACTGTATAGAACACACAGGGCTGTTTTTCTTAGACTTGATTCTTTTGCCTGTTCCAAGAACCAGGGAGGATGTTTTGATTACTATTCTACTGACATAAACTTTTGTTTTTGAGGATACATGATTAATTTTTTAAAAACTTTTTAAAAATTTATTTATTTATTTGACAGACAGAGACAGTGTGAGGGAGAATACAAGCAAGGGGAGTGTGAGAGAGAGAAGCAGGCTTCCTGCTGAGCAGGGAGCCCGATGCGGGGTTTGATGTGGGGCTCAATCCCAGGACCCCAGGATCATGACCTGAGCCAAAGGCAGATGCTTAACTGACTGAGCACCCAGGCACCCCAAAAAACTCTTTCTTTTAATCACTCAGTGCTCATCATGACAAGTACACTCCTCAATCCCCATCACCTACTCCCCCCAGCCCCCACCCACCTCTACTCTAGTAACCATCAGTTTGTTTTCCATAGTTAAGACTCTCTTTCCTGGTTTGTCTCTTTTTTTCCCCCCTTTGCTCATTTGTTTCTTAAATTTCACATAGGAATGAAATCATGTGGCATTTGTCTTTCTCTGACTTATTTCACTTAGCATGATACTATCTCCATCCATGTCTTTGCAAATGGCAAGATTTCATTTTTCATGGCTGAATAATATTCCACCATATATATATATATATATATATATATATATATATGCGCCACATCTTCTTTTTCCATTCATTGATTTATGGACATCTAGGCTGCTTTCATAATTTGGCTATTATAAATAATGTTACTATAAACATAGGGGTGCACGTACCCCTTTTAATTCGTATTTTTGCATTCCTTGAGCAAATACCTAGTGTGCTATTGCTGGACTGAATGGTAGTTCCATTTTTAACTTTTTGAGGAAACTCCATACTGTTTTCCACAGTGGCTGCCCCAGTTTTGGTTCTAACCAACAGTGCATGAGAGTTCCCCTTTATCCACGTCCTGGCCAACACCTGTTGATTCTTGTGTTGTTGACTTTAGCCATTCTGACAGGGGTGAGGGGATAGCTCATTATAGTTTTGATTTGCATTTCCCTATGGTAACTGATGATAAGCATCATTTCATGTGTCTGTTGGATATCTTGATGTCTTCTTTGGAAAAATGTCTGCTTATGTCTTTTGCCCATTTTTTAACTGGATTTGTTTTTTGGGTGTTGAGTTTTATAAGTTCTTTATATATATTGGATACTAACCTTTAATTGGATAGGTAATTTGCAAGTATCTTCTCCCCTTCCATAGGCTGCCTTTTAGTTTTATTGGTTGTTTCCTTTGCTATGCAGAAGATTTTTATTTTGATGTAGTCCCAATATTTTATCTTTGGTTTTACTTCCCTTGCCTCAGGAGACATATCTAGAAAAATGCTGCTATGGCTGATGTTAGAGAAATTACTGCCTGTGTTCTTTTCTAGGATTTTTATGGTTTCAGGTCTCACATTTAGGTCCTTAATCCATTTTGAGTTTATTTTTGTGTATGGCGTAATAAAGTGCCCCCATTTCATTCTTCTGCATGTGGCTGTTCAGTTTTCTCAACACCATTTGTTGAAGAGACTTTTTCTCATCAGATATTCTTTCCTGTGTTGTCCAAGATTAACTGACCATATAGTTGTAGTTTATTTCTGGATATTCTATTCTGTTCCATTGAACTTTGTATCTATTTTTGTGCCAGGACCATACTGTTTCGCTTATTACAGCTCTGTAACATAAACTGAAGTCTGGAATTGTGATGCCTCCACCTTTGGTTTTCCTTTCCAAGATTGCTTTGGCTATTCAGGCTCTTTTGTGTTTCTATATAAATTCTGGGATTGTTTGTTCTAGTTCTGTGAGAAAGGCTATTGGTATTTTGATAGGGATTGCATTAAATGTGTAGATTGCTTTGGGTAATATAGACATTTTAACAATATTTGTTCTTCCAATCCATGAGCATGGAATGTCTTTCCATTTCTTTGTGTTGTCTTCAACTTCTTTCATCAGTACTTTATAGTTTTCAGAGTAAAGGTCTTTACCACTCTGGTTAGATTTATTCCTAGGTATCTTATTATATTTGGCGCAATTATATGTGGAATTGTTTTCTTAATTTTGCTTTCTGCTGCATCATTATTGGCATATAAAAATGCAACAGATTTCTGTAGTTTGATTTTGTATCCTGAAACTTCCCTGAATTTATCAGTTCCAGCAGTTTTTTGGCAAAGTCTTCCAGATTTTTTATATATAGTATCATGTCATCTGCAAATATTTAAAGTTTTAATTCCTTGCCCATTTGGATACATTTTATATCTTTTTGTTGCCTGATTTCTGTGGTTAGGACTTCCAGTACTATGTTGACTAAAAGTGGTGAGTGGACATCCCTGTCTTGTTCCTGACCTTTAGGGGAAAAGGTCTGTGTTTCCCCCATTTAGGATGATATTAGTTGGGGGTGTCTCATATATATTATGTTGAGGTAAACTTACTTTGTTTTTTTTATTCTGAATGAATGTTGTACTTTGTCAAACGCTTTTTCTGCGTCTACTAAAATGATCCTGTCATTATCTTTCCTCTTATTGATGTGATGTATCACACCAATTGATTTGCCAAATACTAAACCACCTCTGGAACCCAGGAATAAATCCCACTTGATCATGCTGAACAATTTTTTTTTCCTCAGTATTCAAGGGTGAACAATTTTTTAAAATGTGTCTTGGATCTTGTTTCCTAGTATTTTGTTGAAGATTTTACTATCTATGCTCATCAGAGATATTGGCCTATAGTTCTCTATTTTTGGTGTCTTTATCAGGGTGATGCTGGTCTCAGAGAATGAACTGAAAAGTAATCCTTCCCTTTCTATTTTTTGGAATAGTTTGAGAAGAATAGGTATTAACTTTTCTTTAAATGTTTGGTAGAATTTCCCTGGGAAGCCATCTGGTCCTGGACTTGAAAAGAATGTGTGTTCTGCTGTTTTAGGATGGAATGTTCTAAATATATCTGTGAAATCCATCTGTTCCAGTGTGTCATGCAAAGCTATTGTTCCCTTGTTGATTTTCTGTTTAGATTAGTTTCTTTATGTTTGTTATTGTTTCATGTATTTGGGTGCTCCCATGTTGGGTACAGAAATATTTATAATTGTTATATCTTCTTGTTGGATTGTCCCCTTTATTATTATATAGTGTCCTTCTTTGTCTCTTGTTACAGTCTTTGTTTTAAAGTCTAGTTTGTGTGATATAAGTATTGCTACTCTGGCTTTATTTTGACATCCCTTTGCCTAATAAATGTTTCTCCATCCCCTCACTTTCAAACTGCAGGTGGCTTTAGGTCTAAAATAAGTCTCTTGTAGGCAGCATATAGATGGGCTTTGTTTTTTAATCCATTTGTTACCCTGTGTCTTTTTATTGGAATGTTTAGTCCATTTACATTAAAAGTAATTATTGATAGCTATATATTTATTGCTATTTTTTTACTTGTTTTGTGGTTGTTTCTGAAGATTTTTCTCTGCTCCTTTTTTTGTCTTTCTCTGTTTCATGGTTTTCTTTAGTGATATATTTAGATTTCTTTCTCTTTATTCTTTCTGTATTTATTATTTTTTGATTTGTGGTTACCATTAGGTTTGTATATAGCATCTTCCGCGTATTGCCATCTATATTAAGTTGATGGCTGTTTGAGTTTGAACCCATTCTTCACTCCTGTTCTCCCCACGCTTTAGGTATATGATGTCATATTTTACACACTTTTATTTTGAGTTCCTTGACTGATTTTTTTTTTTAAAGATTTTATTTATTTGACACAGAGAGAGAGAAAGAGTGAGCACAAGTAGGCAGAGCAGCAGGCAGAGGGAGAGGGAGAAGCGGGCTCTCCACCAAGCAGGGAGCCTGAGGCGGGGCTCAATCCCAGGACCCCGGAATCATGACCTGAGCCGAAGGCAGCCACCTAACCTACTGAGCCACAGAGGCGCCCCCCTTGACTGATTTTTTGTAAAATATTCATTTTTACTGCTTTTGTGTTTCCTACTTTCTCACTGTCACTTTTGGTCTTCCCTTTCTACTCAGAGAATCCCCTTTAACATTTCTTGCAGGGCTGGTTTAGTGGTCATGAACTCCTTTAGTTTTTGTTTAGGAACTCTTTATCTCTCCTCCTATTCTGAAAGACAGCCTTGCTGGATAGAGTAACCTCATCTGAAAATTTTTGCCATTCAGCACTTTGAATATATTGTGTCACTCCCTTCTGGCTTGGAAAGTGTCTGCTGAAAAATCTCTGGCTAGCCTAATAAATTTTCCCTCATAAGTTACTGTCTTCTTTTGTCTTGCTGCTTTTAACATTTTCTTCTTTATCACTGTATTTTGCCATTTTAATTACAGTATATCTTGGTATGGGTCTGCTTTTATCGATTTTGATGGGGGTTCTGTGTGCCTCCTGGCTCTGGATATCTGTTTTCTTCCCCGGATTAGGGAAGCTTTCAGCTATCATTTCTTCAAATAAATTTTCTGCCCCCCCCCTTTTCTCTCTCTTTTCTTCTAGTGAACTTTTATAATATGGATGTTACTATATTTGGTGGAGTCACTGAGTTCCCCAAGTCTATTCTCATTTTGTATAATTCTTTTTTCTCTCTTTTCTTCAGCTTGATTACTCTCCACTACTCTTGTCTTCTATGCCATTAATTTGTCCCTCTGCTTCTTCCAGCCTGTTGTTCCTTCCACCATGCATGTTTCTCATTTCATTTATTATACTTTTACGTCTGGTATACCTTATATCTGTATTAAGGGTCTCAATGTCTTTCACTCTTTCCTCAAGTCCAGTGAACATCTTTATGATCACTACTTTAAATTCTCTCTCAGGTCTGTTACTTCTATCTGTTTTGCTTAGATCTCCTGCCATGGCCTTATCCTCTATTCTTTCATTTGGGACAAATTCTTCTGCCTTCTCATTCTGTCTAAGTCTCTGCTTGTTTCTCTGTGTTAGGAAAGTCAGCTATGTCTCCTGTTCTTTAGGGTAATGGTCTTATAAAGAAGAGGTCCTGTAGTGCCCTGCTGTGTAGTGTCCCCCATTCTCCAGTGCCTGGTGCTTCCAGGAGTGTCTCCGGTGTGTACTATGTGCACTTGCTGTTGTGTCCTGGCTGCTTTATCCTTCAGGCCCGTCATCTACAGAGGCTCTCTTTGCCTGCTGTGGACAGCTTTTGGTCCCTGGTCTGAATGTGGCAAATTTTAATGAAGTATTCTCTGACCTGTTTGTGAAATGAGATCTGTCATCACTGCCACTGGAACTGAGAGTCTGCAAAATTCCCTCTATGGGAGGCATGGTGCTGATAGGGGTTTGGTCTGGTCTTCTGGGGGAGGGGTCTGTAGTCCTGGGACTTACGCAATCCTGACTGCAAAGTGCATTTTCGTTGGGAATATGGGGGATGGGGCTTGGTGTAACCAAGTTAGGTAGCAAATGTCTGTACTGTGCTAGTTCCTACAGGTGGTCCTATGCTTATGCTGAAGGGCAAGGGAGGGAAATGGCAACAGCCAATTTATTTGTTCCTGGTAGGGTCTCTCCGAGAACACTGTCTCTCTGGGACGCCCTCTGACTTGAGCAAATAACCTCCCCACTATGTGCCCCAGGCACTCCTCAGATCACTGTTTCCTTGCCTTGCGTCCATAGGTTGTTTATCTGCCTTCTCTCAAAGAGCAATGCCCGCCAGGCTCTATCCTGGCCATGCCTGCTAATCTTTAAAACTCTAGGCTTTAAGTCCCACTGCTTGCCAGAATCCATGAAATTCGGCCCTTTTGGTTTTCCAAGCCAATTTCCATGGGAATCGGTTTTCCTTATGCACTCTCCTGTTAGTCTGTCTCTCACCCTTCCCCACCACCAGCTCCCTCCCCACTGCAGCAGCCATGTTTCTGTCCTAAACCCTGTCTCTGCACTTTCTACCTTCTTCAGTGTGTCCTCTTCTCTACCTTTATTTGTGGAGTTTGTTCTGCCAGTCTTCAGATTGATTTCTGGAGTATTTAGGATGATTTGATAGTTATCTAGTTATATTTGTGGGATCAGGTGAGCCTCATGAGGTGGGGGTAGGGTCCTACTCTGCCATCTTCCCCTCCCTGTTTTGTTTCTTAAATTTTACACTGAGTGAAAAAATATGGCATTTGTCTTTCTCTGACTGACTTATCTCACTTAATAGTATACTCTCTAGTCATTTCATGTCATTGCAAATGACAAGACTTCATTCTTTTTAATGGCTGAATAATATTCCATCTCTCTCTGTCTGTCTCTCTCTCTCTCTCACACACACACACACACACACACACACACACACACACACACAATCAATATATATACCACATCTTCTTTAACCAATCATGAATTGATGGACACTTGGGCTGCTTCCATATCTTGGCTTATAAATAATGTTGCTATAAACATAGGAATACTGCTGACATGACATTTTAAAATACCTGAAAATTATGTATTTGGAAAATAAAAATTAAAAATATACAACACTAAAATAACAACATGAGAACTTACATACCTGTCTTCATTTTTGGCTTCCAGAGGAGGAGCAGGGCCCCTTGACTGACCAAGGGGGTCAAATGCAGAGCCTGAGACACAATTCAAGAACTCATATTGAATTTGTGATACAGATAATTAAAGAAAATATAAAAACTTGCACAAGTTATTTAATTTACCTATTTATTAAATGGTTTAAATTACCTATTTATTAAATGGCCAGGACATTTATTATGTTTATAGAAATACTTTATATATCAAGAAATTGATAAGATTTTAACACACATCAAATTTTATAAATAAAATGTGAAAACAAAAATGAGTACTCTCTCAGCATTTACTTCTCCTCCACAGTGATCTATCCTAACTCTAGGAACTCTAAATTATCAATCATCTGAGTAATGACCTGGTATTGAGTTTTTAACTATTTTATTGGTATAATACTATTTTCACCTGAAAATTTTTAATTAGGCTCTAATTTATATAAGATAAATTGCATCTTTTAGTTTTTTTAAAATGCACACATTTTAAATTTGTCAGCACACTTTGACAAATTACATGCCAGTATAACCATGATTCCAATTGAGATGCAGAACGTTTTCATTACCCTTTTCCTTTCTTAATGGTACCTAAAATAATGACATACCTTATCATCAACAGCATATTACGTTTTATTTAAAATGGTAACATTTCACATTTACACATAGAAACACAATAACAGCATTAAAACATCTGAAAAAAATTTTCAGAAGAGATAATATAACAAACCTCTCAAAGCTGCTTTGGTAAAACCAGCTGCTCTCACTGCTGTCATTGGTCTAGTAACTCCATCCTTGAAAGAAAAAGCATCATTTAAAAGGTATTCTTAAATAAGATTTACTTCTTATTTATAGTTATGCACATATATTAACATAGTCCCATTTTTTTTTTTAGTCCCAATTTTTCTGATTTTTTTAAAAAGATTTATTTATTTATTTGAGAGAGAGAGAGCATGCATGTGTGTGGTGGGGAGGGGCAGAGGGAGAGGAAGAGAGAAACTCTAAGCAGACTCTGAGCTGAGTGCAGAGCCTCACGCAGGGCTTGATCTCACACCCCTGAGATCATTACCTGAGCTGAAACCAAGAGTTGGACATTTAACCAACTGTGCCACCCAGACACCACTTTAACACTGACTTTTAATCATTTTCTGCTTACTCCTTACCCCTGTCTCCTTGTATGTCAGTTCTGTCTCTACTTTCCCTTCCCCCTATAAAATTTCAATTCCTTGCTTTAACTGATCTTACTCCTAGTTTGAAAAGAAAAACTCAAAGATTTTTATATAGCACCTTATATAAGTTATATAGGTTATTAGCTGCCTACTCCTCTAATTTTTTTTTTTTTAAGATTTTATTTATTTATTTGACAGAAAGAGATCACAAGTAGGCAGAGAGGCAGGCAGGGAGAGAGGGGGAAGCAGGGTCCCCGCCAAGCAGAGCACCCGATGCGGGGCTCGATCCCAGGACCCTGAGATCATGACCTGAGTGAAGGCAGAGGCTTTAACCCACTGAGCCACTCAGGCGCCCCACTCCTCTACTTTTTTGGTCTCCTATATGACAATGAGAGAAACTACAGAAATTCTTGCAAGTGATAGCATAGGAAAAATGGGACCAGAGTTCACTACACAAGCAAACTATCAGTTCTATGTCCACTCCCCAGTGGGATTTCATTTGAGACCTGAGTAAATCCAACAAGATTCCACCTCCAAAGATTCTGAACAGTTCAAACCTTAGCCCACAATTTAAAGAATCAGGGTCTTTATATAAGAAACACCTTCTTTAACATTTTAAAATAATATAATAAAAAATGTTGGCAATAATATTCTAAGTTACAAGAGAGGCCCAAAATGAACAACCACATTACAGAGATACCTGAATAGCCCCTGTCATTGGTCTTCCCATCGATGATGCCAGTGATGTCTTGGACTAGTAAACAGAAAACTAAATTAAAATGATTCCAAAAAACATCTACATTTAATTTTATAAAAATCAAGTGACAAAGATTTCCTTCATAACTTTTTTCTTCATTCTATTGGCAAGTAAACCTAATTCTTTCCATTTATAACCTAAGGATATAAGATTAAACAATAAAACTCTAAAACAAGCTTCAGCAAACTACAACGTTCAGCCTTTGTCAATAACATTTTATTGGAATACAGCCATCCCCCACTGGTCTGTACATGGTCTATGGAGGCTTCTGTACTACAAATGCAGAGTTTGGTAGCTGCAACAGGGACTAGGACCTGCAAAGCCTAAACTGCCTGGCTCTTCATAGAAAATGTTTGGTTTTCTATTCTGAAGTACCACCAAAAATCAAATTTATGAGTAATACAAGTTTAGGCTGATTAATAAACCATGCTTCATTTAACACACAGTTACATTATGTATATGACTACTTTCCTTATTCATATAAAGAAACCGTATGAAGTCAAGTGTCCTGAACCTCTAGGTACTAAAACCATTTTACTGACCCCTATGGAATATTATAATAAGGAAATGCTATTCCACCTCATTCTTCCATTTTTCTCCCATTCCCCTTTTATTTCATGTATGCTAAGACATCCAAATTTGGGCAAGACTTCAAACTTTCCCTTTATGGACTTTTATATAGCATCTTTCCTCCAAAGATCTCAAATAAAAGCAACACCCAAATATATGCCTCTGAAATCTTTCTCAAATTTTATTTTTTCATGTATTAATTGGTAGGTTTTAAAATATAAACATCATTGCTTTTATGTAACATTTAACTTCACATAAAATATGAATGGAATACACATGAGACTTGGTAATAGTACACAAAAAAATGAAAGGAAGTCAACAAACACAAGGTTTACAAACAGAAATAATGATAAAATATTTTCTGATAAATTTACAACCAAAATGACTAGAATATAAAAGCTATTAATCAAATTAAACTTTTATAAGGTTTGTAACTATCTAAAATGAAAAATATTTCTGGGTCACAGACTGAAAGATACCCCAAATTATTTGGAACTGCCTAAAGTGAACTTATGGATGAGAAAAAGCACCTTAGTATTTTTAGCTTAAGTAAACCTACCCCATATCCAGTAGCTACAGGTCTAGTAACTGCTGTGCTTGGTATTTTAGCAGTTATCTTGGGGAGGAAAAAAAACATAGTTAATAGAATTCAAATTAAGCTATACAATAGAAAACTAGAAAAGCAATGGGAAATACAGACTCATCAATAGAGAAATATTTAAATAATATTTGGATAACTTCTCTTAAATTACCCTAAATATTCAGGATCCCAGGTATTTTAAAGTATTAAGAAGGAGAGTTATTCTGGAATTCATTTTAAAGGAGAAAAGAAACTTTAGAATTACCTGAGGTACCAGTGAGAAAGATTAGTTTTCATCGCTGCATCTATCATTCATTATGCATACTGACTACTGCCAGCCACTAACCCTAACAATAGACACAGGATTTGGCATCAGAGAATCTGGGTTTGAATTTTAGCTCTCCTTCTAGCAGCTGTTTTTATTCATACTTTTTTGAACCTAAATTTTCTCATCTTTGAAATAAGGATATCCTGATGCCAAAATTGTACTTGGAATCAAACAGGACCATGTAGGAAGAAATGTCCCATACATTAGTTATTAGGCATATTTGTTTGAAATATTTGATTAAAGCATCATTAGTAGAAGAGCTCTACTTCTGGTTATGATGGACTGTTGTTTTCAACAACTTTCCCACTAACAATAACTAAAAAAGCTAGGGATAAAAAAAAAATTTTTTTAAGGATTATCTTTTTTTGTTTTTTAAGATTTTATTTATTCATTTGACAGAGAGAGACACAGCGAGAGAGGGAACACAAGCAGGGGGAGTGGAAGAGGGAGAAGCAAGCTTACTCCTGAGCAGGGAGCCCAATGCGGGGCTCAATCCCAGGACCCTGGGATCATGACCTGAGCCGAATGCAGACGTTTAACAACTGAGCCACCCAGGCGCCCCAAATTGATTCAAAATCAATTTGAATATATTAGAGAACCAAAAAGGCAGTGAAGAATTAATAAGGTTTCAAGATAAGGAAAAGGGAAAGCTAGAGGTTTGCCTGCACTTGAGCCTGCTTTTCTCCAAGAGGCATGGCTAAGAAACTAAACACAGCTCTCTATAGACTCACAGGTCTTAAGACATAAAATGTTGGAGTTCGGGGGGTGCTGCCAAAGTGGCAGCCCTGGTAATCCTCTAGGCTTTGTGATCTCAAAAGGCTATATTCTACAACTGAAAAGTAAATAAAAAGTATACTAGCCCTCATAAAAACTTAAGTCCAATTTAGAACCATCTCAAACAACTGGATTAAGGTGAGCCAGGACTCCTAGTGCCTCTAGGACCATAAGCAAAAGTAAATTCTCTAGTGAAAGATAAGATCATCTAGAGTTGTGCTATCTAGTGGAACTCTTCTGCAGTGGTCAAAATGTTCTATATCTGCCTGTCTGATAAGAGCTATTAGCCACATGTGGCTCTTGAGCATTTGAAATGTGTGATTGGTGTAATAAGGATCTGAATTTTTATATTTTACTTTATTTTAATAATTTAAGTGTCCATAGCCACATGTAGCTAGTCATTATCATACTGGACAACTCAGACATATAGTCTTAAATTACCTCTAAAATTTTTCATTTACAATGCCCGACATTGAATCAAAAACAACCAGACATATAGGAGCCAAGGCTACCTAATGAAAATCGAAGAGAAACAAAAGACTAGAAAGACACTCAGAAAAGGATACATATAATAGAAATGTCAGACACAGGCTTCAACATAATTATGCTTAATATGATCAATGAATTAAAAGACAAGATTGACAATTTCAGCAGAGAAGTGGAAAGTATAAAAAAGGAATAAATAGAAATTATAGAACTGAAAAATAGCTGAAAATGTGAAATTCTGGCATTGTCCAGGAAGTAGTAAAATACTAAGTTATACTAGACTTTAATAATTTAAAGATGAGTATTGTAAACTTTAGGAAAACACTAAAGGAATGGTTAAAGAATGTAAACTCACAAGGTAACATTGGGAAGATATGGAATAATAAAAAAGAAATAAAAAAGGGCAAGAAATAAGAGAAAATGATACATAAAAGAGTCAGGAAAAAAAAAAGCAAACAGTAAGACAAGTTAAAACCAAATCAGTAATTTCATTAAATGTAAATGAACTAAATACTTCAGACCACATTTCAAGAAGAAAACTCAGTTACATTCTGTTAATGAGAAATATATTTTAAATACATGGATATGGAAAAGTTGGAAGTAAACAGATGGGAAAGACATACTATGCAAATGCTAGACAAAGAGAGCTTTCATAGCCCTATGAATATATCAATATCTGACAGGAATAGACAAACAGCATGACTAGAGATAAGACATTTCAAAAATAATAAAAGGCTCAATTTACATTGAAACATATAATAATTTGATATATATTTGCTCCAAATATATAAGGCAAAACTCTAAAAAAAGACGTAAATTCACACAAATTTTGATATCTTTCTAACAGAACTAGTAGCCCTCCCAACCCAAAAAATCAGTAAAAATATAGAATTCTTGAACAAAACCATTAACAAACTTGATCTAACTGACAGATCTTAGAAAAAGCTGAAAAGGAAGGATATGGGTCTCAGCAATTTTTTCTATGAGAACAAACTGAAGGAAAGAGACCATTATTCTTTTAACTACTTACTAATGACTAAATTGGTATTTCAATTTTTTACTTTTAGCATGGGACTGATCTCTTCAGATAGAGTGGATTCTACACTGGCTCTTTCTTTATTAACTTAACTGCAATGCCTTTCCTCCCATATCTCAAGGTCAGTCTTAATTGTACATACCCTTTAATATTCAACTGTAAATTTATCTTCTAAGCAGTCTTGCTGATTGTCCCAACTAGTGACAAATAACTTCTTTTTGTGGTCCCATAACAATTTGTACTCTTTTCTTTACAATACTTATTACATTATGCTTTGAATATATGTATCCATTTTCTTTTCCTTCCTAAGATTATAAAGTCCTTTGGAACTAGCTAGAATTTTATCCCTTGAGTACGCCTAACACCTTTCACATAAAAGTTACATAATTTCTCCCTGTTTAACATAATAAATGGATATGGTGAAAATATTCAATACAGGGTCAAGAGACTTAAGCTCTGCCCTAGTTATGGATACCTATAAGATCTGGCCTCTCTAGGTTTCACTTTTCTCATCTATAAAATGAGGATCTCTAAAGTTATTTCTGAATATCACTGAGTGGCCGGCATGGTAAAATGATCATCTGATGTCTAATACCTAAAATCACTAAAAATACAATTCACCATGATCAAGTGGGATTTATTCCCGAGTTGCAAGGGTGGTTCAATATTTCAAATCAATAAATGTGGTACAATACATTAATAAGAGAAAGGATAAAAACCACGTGACCATTTTAATAGATGCAGAAAAAGCATCTGACAAAATGCAACATCTATTCCTGATAAAAAAAAAGTCCTCAACAAAGTATGTTTAGAGGAAACATACCTCAACATAATAAAGGCCATATATGAAAAACCCACAGCTAACACCATCCTAAATCAGGAAAAACAGAGCTTTTGATCTGCAGTCAGGAATAAGAGAGGGAGGAGGAGGAGCAAGATGGCAGAGGAGCAGGAGACCTAAATTTCATCTGGTCCAAGGAATTCTGCTAGCTATCAAACCATTCTGTATACCTACGAACTCCACAGGAGATTGAAGAAAAGAATAGCAGCAACTCTATGAACAGAAAAGAGACCACTTTCTGGAAGGCAGGACATGCACAGAAGTGAATCTGAGGCGATATATGAGAAAATAGACCATGGGGGGGTCCCAGCAAGTGATAGAGCAAAGTTGGGCCACTACACTTTGAGCAGGGACCCTACAAGCGGCAGATCCAGGGAGATACCCCTCTTCCTCCAAAGGGATGAGTAGCACGGGAGCACGCTTCAAGAATCTGCTGGGTTTGGAGACTCCAAATGGGGTCGTGTGCCAGAGACAGAAATGCCTAGTCACAGGCCAGGTGAGCATGGAGCATGGCCAGAGACCAGGGAGACAGGAGTGACTGACTGCTTTTCTGACGGTGCACTGAGGAGTGGGGCCCGAGTTCTCTGCTCCTCCGGGGCCAGAGATTGGGAGGCGGTCATTTTCATTCTCCTACTCCAAAGCTGTACAGAAAGCATTCAGGGAACAAAAGCTACCTAGAGCAAACCCAAACAGATTGTTTAGCCTGGCCCCTGGCAAGGGTGGTTCAACTCTGCCTCAGGCAAAGACATTTGAGAATCACTGCAACAGGCCCCTCCCCCAGAAGATCAGCAAGAACATCCAGCCAAGACCAAGTTTACTGATCAACTCCAGCACTAGGGGAATAGTACACATAGAATTCGTGGCTTTTTTCCCATGATGCTTTAGACTTTCAGAGTTAATTTTTTTTAATTTTTTTTTTTAATTTTTCTTCTTTCCTTTTTCAACCAACATCTTATCAATGCCTTTTTTAAAATCCTTTTTCATTTTCGCTTTAACCGTCATAGTCTATCCCTTCATTATATTTAACCTTATTTTTTACGTATCTATAAGTTTTTCTTTCTTTAAAATTTTGAGATACAGTTTCTTCTAACAGACCAAAATATACTCTAAATCTAGTGTACAGCTTTGTGCTAGTCTCCCACCTAATCACATTCTCTCTCTTTTTTTTTTTTTTAGTTTTTTCCCCTCTTTTTTCAACCAATTTCTTATCAAGTACATTTTACAAATTTTTAAAATTTTCATCTCTATACTCATATTCTATCCCTTCATCTTGTTTACCATTATTTTTGTATCTATACATAAGTTTTTCTTTCTTTAAAATTTTGGGAGGCAGTTTCTTCTAACAGACCAAAATACACCCAAAATCTAGGGTATGGCTCTGTTCTATTCACCAGCCTGATCATATTCTTTTCTTCTTTCTTTTTTTTCCCTTTCTTTTTCCCCTGGCTTTGGGTCTCTTCTGATTTGTTTAGTGTATATTTTTCTGGGGTCGTTGTTATCCTTTTAGCATTTTGTTCTCTCATTCATCTACTCTTCGCTGGACAAAATGACAAGGCAGAAAAACTCATGTCAAAAAAAAATAAGAACAAGAGGCAGTACCGACTGCCAGGGACCCAGTCAATACAGACGTTATTAAGATGTCAGAACTAGAATTCAGAATGATGATTATAAAGATATTAGCTGGGCTTGGAAAAAGCATAGAAGATACTAGAGAATCCCTTTCTGGAGAAATAAAAGAACTAAAATCTAACCCAAGTTGAAATCAAAAAGGCAATTAATGAGATGCAATAAAAAACGGAGGCTCTAACTGCTAGGATAAATCAGGCAGAAGAGAGGATTAGTGATATAGAAGACGAAATGATGGAGAATAAAGAAGCTGAGAAAAAGAGAGATAAACAACTATTGGATCATGAGGGGAGAATTTGAGAGGTAAGTGATACCATAAGATGAAACAATATTAGGATAATTGGGATCCCAGAGAAAGAAGAAAGAGAGAGGGACAGAAGGTATATTGGAGCAAATTATAGTGAAGAACTTCCCTAATTTGGGGAAGGAAACCCAGGAAGGACAGAGAACCCCCCGCTTAAATCAATAAAAATAGGTCAACACCCTGTCATCTTATAGTAAAATGTAATTACAAGTCTCAGAGACAAAAAGAAAATCCTGAAAGCAGCTAGGGACAAGAGGTCTATAACCTACAATGGTAGAGATATTAGATTGGCAGCAGACCTGTCCACAGAGACCTGGCAGGCCAGAAAGGACTAGCATGATATATTCAGAGCACTAAACGAGAAAATATGCAGCCGAGAATACTGTAGCCAGCTAGGCTGCGATTGAAAATAGAAGGAGAGATAAAAAGCTTCCAGGACAAACAAAAACTAAAAGAATTTGCAAACACCAAACCAGCCCTACAGGAAATACTGAAAGGGGTCCTTTAAGCAAAGAGAGACCCTAAAAATAACACTGAACAGAAAGGAACAGAGACAATATACAGTAACAGTCACCTTACAGGCAGTACAATGGCACTAAATTCATATCTTTCAATAGCTACCCTGAATGTAAATGGGCTGAATGAACCAATCAAAAGACACAGGGTATCAGACTGGATAAAAAAACAAGATGCATCAATATGCTGTCTGCAAGAGACTCATTTTAGACCCAAAGACACCTCCAGATTTAAAGTGAGGGGATGGAAAACTATGTACCATGCTAATGGACATCAAAAGAAAGCTGGGGTGGCAATCCTTTTATCAAATTTGATTTTAAACCAAAGACTAGAATAAGCAATGAGGAAGGATACTTTATCATACTTAAAGGGTTTATCCAACAGGACTATCTAACAATTTTAAATATCCATGCCCCTAACATGGGAGCAGCCAATTATATAAGCCAATTAATAATAAAATCAAAGAAACACATTGACAATAATACAATAATAGTAGGGGACTTTAACACCCTACTCACTGAAATGGACAGATCATCTAAGCAAAAGATCAACAAGGAAATAATGGCTTTAAATGACACAGTGGACCAAATGGACTTCACAGATATATTCAGAACATTCCATCCCAAAGCAACAGAATACACATTCTTTTCTAGTGCACATGGAACGTTCTCCAGAATAGATCACATCCTGGGTCACAAATCAGGTCTCAACTGGTACCAAAAGATTGGCATCATTCCCTGCATATTTTCGGATCACGATACTTTGAAATTTGAACTAAATCACAAGAGGAAAGTTAGAAAGAACTCAAATACATGGAGGCTAAAGAGCGTTCTACTAAAGAATGAATGGGTCAACCAGGAAATTAAATAATTTAAAAAATTCATGGACAAATGAAAATGAAAACACAATTGTTCAAAATATTTGGGATATGGCAAAGGCAATCCTAAGAGGCAAGTATACAGCAATACAAGCCTTTCTCAAGGAACAAGAGAAAGGTCTCAAATACACAACCTAATCCTACACCTAAAGGAGCTGGAGAAAGAACAGCAAAGAAAGCCTAGACCCAGTAGGAGAAGAGAAATCATAAAGATCAGAGCAGAAATCAATGAAATAGAAACCAGAAGAAGAGTAGAACAAATCAATGAAACTAGGAGCTGATTCTTTGAAAGAATTAATAAGATTGATAAACTCCTGGCTAGAAAAAAGAAAGGACTCAAACTAATAAAATCATGAATGAAAGAGGAGAAATCACAACCAACACCAAAAAAATACAATTATAAGAACATATTATGAGCAGCTGTATGCCAGCAAATTAAGACAATCTGGAAGAAATGGATGCATTCCTAGAGACGTATAAATTACCAAAACTGAACCAGGAAGAAACAGAAAACCTGAACAGACCCATAACCAGTAAAGAGACTGAAGCAGTCATCAAAAATCTCCCAACCAAACAAGAGTCCAGGGCCAGATAACTTCCCAGGGGAATTCTACCAAACATTTAAAGAAGAATTAATACCCATGCTCCTGAAACTGTTCCAAAAAGTAGAAATGGAAGGAAAACTTCCAAACTCACTCAATGAGGCCAATATTATCCTGATCCCCAAACCAGACAAAGGCCCCATCAAAAAGGAGAATTACAGACCAATATCCCTGATGAACATGGACGCAAAATCTCACCAAAATACTAGCCAATAGGATCCAACAGTACATTAAAAGAATTATTCACCACAACCAAGTGGGATTTATTCCTAGCTGCAAGGTTGGTTCAATATCTGCAAATCAATCAATGTGATACAATACATTAATAAAAGAAAGAACAAGAATCATATGATACTCTCAATAGATGCAGAAAAAGCATTTGACAAAGTACAGCATCCTTTCTTGATCAAAACTCTTCAAAGTCTAGGGATAGTGGGTACATACCTCAATATCATAAAAGCTATCTATGAAAACCCCACAGCAAGTACCATTGTCAATGGGGAAAAACTGAGAGCTTTTCCTCTGAGGTCAGGAACACACAGCAGAGATGTCCACTATCACCACTGCTATTCATAATAGTACTAGAAGTCTTAGCCTCAGCGATCAGACAACAAAAAGAAATAAAAGGTATCCAAATCAGCAAAGAAGAAGTCAAACTCTCACTCTTTGCAGATGATATGATTCTTTACACGGAAAACCCAAAAGACTCCACCCCAAAACTGCTAGAACTCATACAGAAATTCAGTAAAGTGTCAGGATATAAAAATCAATGCACAGAAATAAGTTGCATTTCTATATACCAACAACAAGACAGAAGAAAGAGAAATTAAGGAGTCAATCCCATTTACAGTTGCACTCAAATCCGTAAGATTTGGAATAAATCTAACCAAAGAGGCAAAGAATATGTACTCCGAAAACTATAGAATACTCGTGAAAGAAACTGATGAAGACACAAAGAAATGGAAAAATGTTCCATGTTCATGGATTGGAAGAACAAATATTGTGAGTATCTCTATGCTACCTAGAACAGTCTGCACATTTAATGCAATACCTATCAAAATGCCGTCAACTTTTTTTCATGGAGCTGGAACAAGTAATCCTAAAATTTGTATGGAACAGAAAAGACCCCAAATATCCAGAGGAATGTTGAAAAAGAAAACCAAAGTTGGTGGCATCACAATTCCGGACTTCAAGCTCTATTACAAAGCTGTTATCAAAACAGTATGGTACTGGCACAAAAACAGACACATAGATCAATGTAACAGAATAGAGGGCCCAGAAATGGACCCTCAACTCTATGGTCAACTGATCTTCAACAAAGCAGGAAAGAATGTTCAATGGAAAAAAGACAGTCTCTTCAACAAATGGTGTTGGGAAAATTGGACAGCCACATGCAGAAGAATGAAACTGGACCATTTCCTTACACCACACACAAAAATAGACTCAAAATGGATGAAAGACCTCAATGTGAGACAGGAATCCATCAAAATCCTTGAGGAGAACACAGGCAACAACCTCTTCGACCTCAGCTGCAGCAACTTCTTCCTAGAAATATCACCAAAGGCAAGGGAAGCAAGGGCAAAAATGAACTATTGGGACTTCATCAAGATCAAAAGCTTTTGCACAGCAAAGGAAACAGTCAACAAAACTAAAAGACAACCAACAGAATGGGAAAAGATATTTGCAAATGACATATCAGATAAAGGGC
>CM052883.1:71310727-71324169 GCA_028534135.1 Potos flavus
AGCACATTGAGATACCACCTTACACCACTTAGAATGGCCAAAATCAACAAGACAGTAAACAACAAGTGTTGTGGAGAAACAACAGTAAACAACAAGTGTGGAGAAAGGGGAACCCTCTTACACTGTTGGTGGGAATTCAAGTTGGTGCAGCCACTTTGGAAAACAGTGTGGAGATTCCTAAAGAAATTAAAAATAGAGCTACCCTATGACCCTGCAATTGCACTACTGGGTATTTACCCCAAAGATACAGATGCAGTGAAAAGAAGGGCCATATGTACCCCAATGTTCATAGCAGCAATGGCCACAATTGCCAAACTGTGGAAAGCGCCGAGATGCCCTTCAACAGACAAATGGATAAAGAAGATATGGCCCACATATACAATGGAATATCATGCCTCTGTCAGAAAGGATGAGTACCCAACTTTTGTATCAACATGAGTGGGACTGGAGATTATGCTGAGTGAAGTAAGTCAAGCAGAGAAAGTTAATCATCATATGGTTTCACTTACTCGTGGAGCACAAGGAATAACATGGAGGACATTAGGGGAACGGAGGGAAAAGTGAATTGGGGGAAATTGGAGGGGGAGGTGAACCATGAGAGACTGTGGACTCTGAAGGTTTTGGAAGGGAGGGGAATGAGGGGATGGGTGAGCCTGGTGGTGGGTAATAAGGGGGGCATGTATTGCATGGAGCACTGGGTGTGGTGCATAAACAATGAATCTGGGAACAATGAAAAAATAAAATTAAATTTAAAAAATTAAATTAAATTTAAAAAAAGTTAAAATAAAATTTGGGTATTTATAAAAAAAGAAAAGAAAAATTACTAAAGCAATATAAAAAACTCTAGAATAAGATTTCCTAAATTCATATGAAGTCCTATAAATGCTAGTATTTATTATATACTAGCAAAAAAATTAATAACCATATCCTTCACCCCTACTTTATTCACACACTAATTCAAGGTAACTTTATAAAAAAGTTTTGTTTTGTTTTACAGTTTGGAAACTCTAACTCTTGCAATGATATAAAGATTTAAAATACTCAAATATTTTTTAAAAATTCAAGTATTTGTCTTAACAATTTCATCTTTAGTTTAAGTAGATATAGATGGATATAAACAGATGATAAATGATACCATTTTATCCAAAAATATACAGAGATACACATAAATTTACATAGGGAAATGTTTGGTGAGATAAGCATTATATGTCAGTTAACATTTATTTCTGGATGGTGACCATTCCTTTGATTTTAATTTTTCTTTACACTTATTTCTATATCCTAAGTTTTCTATAAAATATTCATAATTTAATTAAAAGAAAAAAATCACTATATGACATTTCGAATTTATAGTACTTATAAAAACTGGTTTTAGATACCTCGAGTGACTTAAATCTTTTTATTTACACATTGAGATAGCTAGTGCTATATATATATATAATTGATCCTAATTTGTTTATATAACCTTGCTAATGATTTTGCTAAATTAGTATTATTAGTAGTAGTTAGTACAGACTTCAGTAATAGCACTTTTCTAGGCTTTTAACCAGTTTATTTAATCTAAAGCAAAATAAAGCAGAACACTCAAGTCAAATCCAAAGTTTTCATGAACCAGCTGGTTAGCAAAGACCAACAACAAAAAAAATTGATTTTTTTTTTTTTACCTCAGTATCATAGGTTGGATTGTAGTCATTATAACCAGAATAAAGATCATCTTCATCTGTCTCTGGGGCCAGGTGTACATTTTGCATCATTTGTACCTATGAAAAATTGGCAATGTAAATATGTTCTTGGTATATGAAATAATTCTTAATTGAAATAAAATATAACTACTTAACAACCTTTCTGGTCAAATTTACTGCTACATATTTTTATGACTTAAAATTTCTTCCACATCAAATTCTGAAAACCAGGTGTCAAAACATTCATTCATTGCTCTCATTTCAAATTTATTCCACACCTATTACATTAAAAGGACTGTGACAGGCACTCGAGAGAAGTACAGTTGGTTGCCCTTATTTTCAAAGAGCTTAGTATCAAATGCAGAAGGTATGTCAATTACAACGCGATGCAGAAACCACTACACACCCACCACAATGGTAAATTTATAAAGCCAACAACACAAAAGGTCAGCAGAAGATGGAGTAATCTAAACAGTCACACATTGTTATAGGGGGTGTAATATGGTACAATTTTCGGAAAAAAGTCTGGAAGTTTCATAAAATTAACATTTATTTTTTATGACCCAGCAACTCCACTCCAAGTATTTACCTGAGAGAAATGAAAACATTGGTCCACTAAAGTATTTACATAAGAATGTTCACAGGCGGCTTTATACTTTATAGCCGAAAACCAGAAACGGACCAGGTGCCTATCAACAGAATGGATAAGCAAATGTGGCATATTTATGCAACCAAGTATTATTCAGCAATAAAAAATAATGCGCTGATGACACATATAGTATGGAAGAATTATGTTGAGTGAAATAAGCCTCACAAAACTGTACCTTATGGGTTGTCTCATTGACTTAAAATTCTAGGACAGGCAAAACTATTGTGGAAAACAATTAGAACAGTGGTTGATTTTTAGGCATTGGGACTAGAGACTGGATGGAAAAGAGCATGATTATAGAATTTTCTAGGGTGATAAATATTCTATATCCTGACGGGTTTGGGTTATACCGGTATATGCACTTGTAAAAACTCAACAAATGCATACTTGAAATTTTTCTTTTCATTGTACATTTCTTCTTGAAAGAAAAAACTGTAAATAAATATCAAACTATAATTAGTATGCATACCTAAGTATTTAAGGGAAAGCTTAAGATCTGTAATTTAGTTTGACATGCATAAAAATAACATAGATAGGGGCGCCTGGGTGGCGCAGTCATTAAACGTCTGTCTTCCGCTCGGGTCATGATCCCAGGATTCTAGGATCGAGCCCCACATCAGGCTCTTTGCTGGGTGGGGGGAAGCCTGCTTTTCCCACTCCACCTGCTTGTGTTCCCTCTTTTGCTGTCTCTTTCTCTGTCAAACAAATAAAATCTTTAAAAAAATTAAAAAATAAAAAAATAACATGGATAAATAGGTCTGTGATAAAGCAAGTATAGAAAAATGTTAATGGTAGAATCTATGGAGCAGGTATGACATTCATTATAAAATTCTTTAAGCGTTACTGTACATTTGAAAATTTTCATAATAAAATATTGAGGAAAAAATGCAAGACAGAATAAAACAGATGTCGGAGAAAAGTAAAATAGAAGTGTGGGGAAAATATAATTACTGTATACATATACTGTAAGTAAATGAAGTAATTATTAGAGAATTTGGGAAGAATTTTCGGGCAAGTAATCATTCAAACTGAGAAATATTTTTGGCAATTTGGGGGAGGGGATAGGCCAGCTATCCGAGAAATGTAGTATTGAACTACTTTACCTTAAAATACATATTTTCTTTAAAGATTGTACAATGTTAAGTGTGCCAGTAAATTCCAATAAAAATTTCAGCTTAGTCTTATTGCTCAGGATAATACCAAACTTATGTGGCTACTTGTAACCATTAAGAAAAATTTTATGTGAAATATAAAATTAATTTTTTTATATAATTCACATACCACAAAATTTACTTTTAAGGTGTACAATTCAGTGGTTTTAGTATATTCACAAGGCTGTGCAACTACTACCACTATCTAACTCCAGAACATTTTCATCACTCCATAGAGAAATCTGGGACCCTTTTAGCAGTTACTCTCCGTTCCTCCCTCCACCCAGCCTATGACACTAATCTACTTTGTCTCTATGGATTTGCCAATTCTAGACATTTCATATGGAATCATCAAATATGTAGTCTTTTATGTCTGGCTTCTTTCACTTAGCATAATGTTTACAAGGTTCATCTATGCTGTAGCATGCATCAGTACTTCATTCCTTTTTATGGTTGAATAATATTTTATCTATTTATTAGTTAATGGACATTTGGAGTGTTTCACTTTATGGTTATTATGAATAATACTGCTATGAACATTTGTGTAAGTTTAGTGTGGACATAAATTTTCAATTCTACTCAGTGTATACCTAGGAATGGCATTGTTGAGTCATATGGCAACTCTACGTTTAATTCTCGGAGAAGCTGCTAGGCTCCAAAGTGGCTGCACATTTTACATTCCACCAGCAATGTATGAAGGTTCCAATTTTTCCATGTCCTAGACAACACTTGTTATTGCCCCTCTTTTTGTTTTTTGGTTGTTGTTTTTTTTTTAAGATTTTATTTATTTATTTGACAGAGAGAAAGAGATCACAAGTAGGCAGGGAGGCAGGCAGAGGGAGAGGGGGAAGCAGGCTCCCTGCTGAGCAGAGGGCCGGATGTGGGGCTCAGTCCCAGGACCCTGAGATCATGACCCGAGCTGAAGGCAGAGTCTTAACCCAGAGCCACCCAGCAGCCCCAATTGCTCCTCTTTTTGATTACTGCCATTCTAATGGGTATATAATGGTATCTTTGTGGTTTTGATTTGCATGTCCTTGGTGACTAACAATGTTTAGCATCTTTTCGTACACTTACTGACCATCGTATATCTCTTTGGAGAAGTGTTTGCTCAGATGCTTTGCCCATTTTTAAAAACTGGGTTATTTGTCTTATCTGAGTTACAAAAATCTTTTATACATTCTGGATACTAGACCTTATCAGATCAATTTGCAAATATTTTTATCCTATTCTATGCCCTGTCCTTTCATTTTCTTGATAGTACCCTTTGAGGTGTCCTCTGAATTTTGATCATGTACAACTTTTCCATTTTTTCCTTGGTTGCTTGTGCTTTTGGTGTTGCATCTAAAAAAGAAAAAAAACCACTGCCTAATCCCAGATCAAGAAGATTTACACTTGTTTTCTTTTAAGAGCTTTATGGTTTTAGCTCTTACACTTAGGTCTTTTGAGTTAATATTTTATTACTTTTTAGAGATGAAAACTATGAGAGAAAACATCAATCAGATAGAAATGTTCCTTCCAAACACCACCAAAAGTATTAAAAGTCACCAAGATACAAACTCCCAGTAATAAAATAAGTAAGTCATGAGGATGTAAATTACAGCATAGAGTAACCATAATATTGTAATAACTTCGGTGACAGATGGTAACTACATTTATTGTGGTGATCATTCTGTAATGTATATAAATTTCAAATCACTACATTGCACAGCTGAAACTAACATAATGTGTATGTCAACTATACTTCAAGAAATAAAAATTTGAAAAATAAAAGTCATTGGTATAAGATAGAGAAAATATTTTAAAAGCTTTAGCTCAGAGAATGCTAAACCAGTGGTTCTCAAACGTTAGCATGCATGAGAAACCTAAGGGCTTGTTAAAATACAGATTGTTTGTGTACGGTAATACAATAATACAAAAATACAGCAGAGTTTGTGATTCATTAAGTCCTGGGTGGGAGTCATCACCACCCCCTCTATTCCTTACAGTGTGCGTTTCTAATACAAGTTCCCAAGTGTTGTTGATGATGCTGATCTGAGAACCACACTTTGAGAACTTTGTGATTACGAGCCCCATTTCGGTCAGTTCAATTTACACTCATGTCATGACAAAGAGCAACTTTTAGAACTAGATAGATACCCTTCTTGCTGGGTCGCAACCCCAATGGAATTAGCTTACATCTGAGACTTCTGCTGCACAGACATCTAGTGAGCAAATTAATCTTAAAGATGTGGAAAGTGAGGCCAGGAAAGATGAAGTGTGGGTGGCAGATCAAATACTACAACTTCGGTTCTCTGGATTCCCCAAGGTTTCAAAATCAGTCCATACACAAAACAACTGACTCATGTTGAAACAATCTGAGGATAACACTACTTCAATATAAAATGCCAGCAACATCTTTTTTTAAAATGGGAAAGTTTTGTTTTGTTTTTTTGATGACACTTTCCCACTAGTCAGTGGGATAGTTGGATAGTCTACATCCAAGATGCGTATTGTAGTTCCTCAAAACGTCACAAGCAGAAAATCCACTTGGTAAAAGGAAGAGTGGGATTTTAGCCCTAGAAAGAATCTTGGAAAAACAATATTTCAAGTCTTTGGAAATTTGTTTCATCTTTGTGAGGTTGAGTACAGGTTTACGCCTTCTGTTGTGTCCTCTCCTATTTCACGAAATCAACGTTTTATTAGAAAATTTCAAAAAGCTTTACATAACACACAAAAATAAAGATGAATGTTCAGTGTATCTGCTATGAAATTCCAGAGCTGGTGGAAAAGTCTAATCTGGGTTCGAATTTCCCGGTTGTAGGGTGACTGATTTGGGACCGCAATCCGGTGCGGAGCAGCACCGCCCAACCCTTCTTAGAGGAATAACAAACTCGGGGATCGACGTTTGCGAACCAACGCCCGCGCCTGAGGGTGGACAGACGTGGGGCCTGCAGGCCGGGTCCAGCCGCAGGCGGGACGGAAGGAAGTGCCGGTGGGCAGGCAGAGCCCCTCCGCAAGTCAAACCCCCGCCCCGCTCGGCGCGCCGGGGACCCGCGCTGGGGCGTGCCGCCAGGGGCCCGGCCAAGGGACCACCACCCGCCGCGGGCCCTGCGCCTTGCCGCCCGCGCCGGCCCGAGGCGCTCCTTGCCCCCGGGCCCTTCTCCTACCTCGCGGCGAGGGGGAGCAGGGCGACCGCGAGTCTAGCGGGGTACGACGCGGCTTTCTCGAGGAATCTACCAAAACCCCGCGTAGGCCAGAGCGCGGCACCCAAGTCGTTGCCACGCGCGGAATCCAAGGAAGCTGCTCCCACAGTCCTCCGCGCCAGAGCGGGGGCGGGGGGCTGAAGGGGAGAGAAAGTGGGGGTGGGGCTGATAAGGAGTGCGGCCGGGCGGGGGCGTGGCCGGGCGGGGGCGTGGCTGGGCGGGGCCGGCCCGGAGCAGGACGCGAGTGGAGGCCTGTGCGTTGCGGAGGCAAGGTAGGAGGACCCAGTGAGCGACCTCTATTTAGAGTGAGAAGGAAAAACCCCAACAGTTTATAAATCCTGATGAAATCAGTCAGGAGGACTCCCCGAGGATGATACTAGGTTACTATAAAGTATCTCCTGTAGCCCTCGCACTGATGCGAGCTTGGAAGCCCGAGTTCCGTGTAATCACAGTCACCCAGTAAAGTTGCTCAGATGCGACGCTTGTTTCACAGGCACCGGCTGCTTCTTCCCTCCTTCCTCATGTCTAGGTGTTCCCACAGCACCCTGTGTACACCTTATCCAAGCTCTTAATGTATTCTTGTCTGGTGAGTGTCTTAAAGGGCAGGAACTGAAATTTTGTGTCCCAAGCACCTAGAACCAGGTTCATGCTAAAAAGAAACGCACAGTATGAATGAGAAATGCATAATTGTTTAATATTAAAGTTTGTTTTAGATTTTGAAGGTTAATGGGAGTCATGCAGGGGAAATCTAGACACCAGTAATTAATGAGTTTCAAACATTAAGTACATGTCGGAGACAATTTTTTAAATACATTAAATATACGTATGTCAACATAATATTTTAATTATTATTCACAAGGTTATCTTGAGGAGAAAATGATATACAGTAAGGGGGACAATTTTTTATGAATCCCTGGACTATTGTGGTTAATTTAATGAGTCAGCTGGACTAGTCCATAGTACCTAGTTTTTTTGTCAAACACTAGTACAGATGTTGCTGTGAGGATTTTTAAAGACACAGTTACAATTAAAACAGTAGACTTTGAGTACAGCCGATTCCTTCCATCATGTAGGTGGGCCTCATCCAGTCAGTTAAAAGACTTATGAGAAAAGACTGATGTCCCTGGAGGAGGAGAGAATTCTGCCTCCAGGCTGCTTTCAGACCCCAGCTGCCACATCAACCCTTCCCTATGTCTCCAGCCTGCTCTCCTGCCCTTCAGATTTTGGACTCGGCAGTCCCACAATTGCAGGAGCCAATTCTTTAAAATAAATCTTATTAAATGCATTCTTTTGGTTCTCTTTCCACGGAGAACTCTGACCAATATAGGGAACAGCTTTGGATGATTGAGATAGCTGTCTCCCTCCGCACAAAAGGCAGGTTTGTTGCCATCCAGTATATTAAAGATAATGTCTCCCTCTGAAGCAAAGCCTGGGCACTTTGGCCTGCAGTTCATTATAAAAGATTAAAGTTTCCTAGGTTCAGGGTTCCTTAGCTGTGACACAAACCCGTTGCAAGTGCAGCATCCACCTGGCCTACCATCATGGGACTTGGGGAGGCAAGGAGAACTGAAAGGAATATGAAGCTTAGGTTGCTTGCTGTGCTGTGAAGAATAAAGTCCTTTGGCTCAGGTACTTTCTGCCAGCATTTATGAAACTGTGTTAGATTGTTAGTTTGGAAAGAGAGTAAACTCTTACACAATTTTTGACAGTATCTAGCTACAATGCCTAGCTGAAAGCATGTTTATTACATATTTGTTGAATTAATTAGAGAACACTGTACAGCTCTTCTCTCAAGTTGTTGCACTTCAATATATTAGACAATTTTTGTTATAATTTTAGGTCTCCGGGCCTAAATTTCTATAAATTTCTAGCTCTATAATTCTACAGAATTATCTACAGTTCTAAAATTCTATAAATTTCTAGCTTTCTCAAAAAAAATTTTTTTTTACTGGAAACAAATTCAAGTTCCTTTGTACTTGGTTGCTTTTTTTTTTTTTTTTTTACTTTTTTTTTTACTTGGTTGCTCTTTATGCGTGGTATTACTTACCCAGAGAGGGGTCAGTTATCTCCCTCATTTAAAATATTGTAATGTAGCTATTACTTACTGAACATACACTCATATTTCTAGACAAAATGTGGGGGTCACATAGCTCGTATTTCTCAAATAAAAGCTCCACAGAGAGCAGAGATTTTTATCTTTTTTGTTGTAGACTATAGCCTAGTGCCTAGGTAAGTGCCTGAAAATAGTTGGCTCTCAATTATTTATTGAATAAATAGGCAGGGCTTGTAATTAATTACATATAGAGGCAGGAGTGAATGAGAAGCAAGCAGAAAGCATGAATCTTACGTTTAGCATAAGCAATGGGGGAAAAGCTCTAGTGCCACTAATTAATATGGAGATTTGAGAGAAAGGAAGTCTAATTTTGAACATGAATATGTTGAGTTTCAGATGTTTGTAAGATGTGCAAATAGAGATGTTTGAGTAGGCAACCGTATAGTAAGATGTAAAGCTCAGAGAAGAGATTCCACCTGGAGATATACATTTGGAATTCACAGTCTCCCAAAAATTGATGGAGTTGAAGCCTGGGAGCACATTAGATTGTTACTGGAGAGGAAGGTGTGGAGGCATGAGAAAAGAGAGCCTAGAAGTTGGCCTCAGAAACTCATGATTTGAAGATTTTGATCAACAATAGCCAAACTATTGAAAGAGCAGAAATGTCCATTGACCAGTGAATGGATCAAGAAGATGGGGTATATATACATAATGGAATATTACTCAGCCATCAGAAAGAATGAAGTTTTGACATTTGCAACAACATGGATGGAGGTAGATTATATTATGCTAAGCAAAATAAGTCAGAGAAAGACAAATACCATATGATTTTACTCATATGTAGAATTTTTAAAAAGATTTTATTTATTTATTTATTTATTTATTTATTTATTTATTTGACAGAGAGAGAGAAAGAGATCACAAGTAGGCAGAGAGGCAGGCAGAGAGAGAGGGGGAAGCAGGCTCCTTGCTGAGCAGAGAGCCCGATTCGGGGCTGGATCCCAGGACCCTGAAATCATGACCCGAGCGGAAGGCAGAGGCTTAACCCACTGAGCCACCCAGGTGCCCCACTCATATGTAGAATTTAATAAACAAAACAGATGAACATATGGGAAGGGGAAAAAAAGAAAGAGAAAAAACAAAACCAAAAGCATAAGAGACTCATAACAAAAGAGAACACACTGATGGAGGGAGGTGGGTGGGAAATGGGATAAATGGGTGATGGGTATTAAGGAGGACACTTGTTATAATAAGCACTCTTGTGGTCCCATTTTCTCCACTGGATCTTCTAAGTGCAGACATAAAAAAGGCAATAGTGGGATTCACCCAGGGTTGGAATTTGTTAGGCAGTTGCAAAGAAAAGGCAGAGGGAAAAATGAGTTTTAACGGTAGACATAAAATTTAATATAAATAAAAGTGGAACTGAACTAAAAGGGAGCTAATGAATAGGACGAAAGTAGAGGAGTCAGGTTAGAATTGCTGATGAGGTCAGAGGAACAATTGTAGTAGGTTTACTTCAACAGATTGGAGAGTAGGCTTTATGAATGAGTGATGGTGGAAGCAGTTTTGAGATGGTAACAAGGTCCAGGATTTGATGATAGGTGTGATCTGGAGGAAGCCATTTGGGATTCGGAGTCCAGAGTTGAGGTCACTGGAATAAGGTATACTGAGTCAGGTGGTAAATAAATGAGGGAGAGCAAGGAGAAATTTGGAAGAGGTTTGAATAAAGGTATACCAGATGGCTTGAGATTCACAGCCACAGAAGGGTTGCAAGAGAGTGCGGAACTGATGGTCTGGAAGCAGTGTGGGGAAGTCAAGGAGAAGCTACTAACCCTACTTCCTGACTCTGGGATCCCTGAGCAATGAGAGAGTAACCTGAGAGGGCTTCATGGGAAGCATTGTCCTTGGAGGACAGCCAGTTTTCCCCATAAAAGAGTAGAGAGGTGAGAGAATACTGGGGAAAGAGTTTGAAGATGTGGGGATACCACCAACAAAAGACAAAAATTCCATTTAAATCTCCCTGATGGCTAATGGTGATGAACATTTTTTCATGTAACTGTTAGCCATTTGTAGGTCTTCTTTGGAAAAGTGTCTGTTCATGTCTTCTGCCCATTTATTGATGTGATTATCTGTTTGTTTGTTTGTTTGTTTGTTTTGCGTGTTGAGTTTGAGGAGTTCTTTATAGATCTTAGATATCAGACCTTGGTCTGTAGTGTCATTTGCGAATATCTTCTCCCATTCTGTGGGTTGCCTGTTTGTTTCATTGGCTGTTTCCTCATGGACAGGACTGGAAGAGACTATGCTGAGGGAAATAAGTCAAGCAGAGAGAGTCGATTATCATATGGTTTCACTTATGTGTGGAGCATAAGGAAAAACATGGAGGACATTAGGAGAAGGAATGGAAAAGTAAATTGGGGGAAATTGGAGGGGAAGAGGAAGCATGAGACTGTGGACTCTGGGAAACAAACAGGGTTTTGGAGAGGAGAGGGTGGGGGCTTTGGTGAGCCTGGTGGTGGGTATTAAGGAAGGCATGTATTGCATGGAGCACTGGGTGAGGTGCATAATCAAAGAATCTTGGAACACTGAAAAAATGAAATAAAATTTTTAAAAAAAGACAAAAATTCTAGTGACTTGGGGAAGGGTTGGGCTAGGGTATGGCTGCTGACAGGAATGACTTGCTCTCTGGGTAGTGACCAAGGACAACAGGGGTGTGAGAGGGGATGGATTTAGACTGGACACTTTCTGGAAGGGCTTGGGCACATAGTCCTAAGAGAATTCTGCTGGAAACTGGAAGAGAGGTGCAGTTTTCCCTTTCTTCATGGCCAGCTGTTGATGGTGGTTGCAGGTCATCAGCACTAGCTGACACCCAGGAGCAAGTGGGCACCAGCCTTGTGGACATTTATTCAGTGGAAGGTGGTTGAGGACAGGTATGTTCAGTCTGGTTGTTGGCATTGGCTTGACGCTCTCACAATACTCCTAAAGGTCTCTGTTGTCTGTCAGCCATCAGTAATTCTATCTGTCTAGCCTGCTACATTTCTCTCCAGTCATTCCTCTTCTCGTCATCTCCCTAATACCTAGAAGGTCTGGGCAACCATCTTCTCTGGTCTGTCTGGCTAGCGTAACTTCCTAATTTTTCTTACTGCTTCCTCTTTACTCGTCTATATTGCTCTCGTTCAATTTATTGTCACACTGTAGCCAAAGTGATCATCCTTAGGTGAAAAGCTGATCACAGTATTCCCTGCTTAGAACCTATTGGTACCCTCTCTCCCCACTCTGCCTTGACCTCTGGACAAAGTCTAAACTCTTAACACGACTTATAAGGCCCTTCAGTCTCAGTACTCAGGGTTCTTTGCTGCAGCCAAGAAAAACCAATTCATGCTAATTTAAGCAGAAAAGGAATTTTTTAGAAAGATATCACGTAACTTACAGAATTGTCAGAGAGGCTAAGGAATAAGGCTTGGAAAAAGAAAAGAAACTCAGGGAGGTAAGGCACAGACAAAATCAAATCAGAGGAACAAACTGCCTAAATTATAGAGAGCAACACCTGAAGTTTGCTCAAGACTGAGGGAATTCCCAGGATGTGGGATTTTCAGTTATAAAATCAGGAAAATCCTGGGCAAACCAGGACAAGTTGGTCACCTTACTTAGTCCGCTGCTGTAGGCATCTGTCAACTTTTTTTTTTTTTAAGATTTTATTTATTTGAGAGAGAGAGAGTGAGCAAGAGAGAGAGCACAAGCCAGGGGGGAGAGGCAGAGGGAGAATAAGACCCCCTGCTGAGCAGGGAGCCTGATGCAGGGCTCGATTCCAGGTCCCTGGGATCATGACCTGAGCCAAAGGCAGATGGTTAACTAACTGAGCCACCCAGGCGCCCTGGCATCTGTCATCTTCATACCTTAATACTTGCCCTCCACTTGACTCCTGCCATCTTGTCATTGGACATTTGATGTCACATAGCTGCATTCTATTGTTTCTGGCACGTTCTATTTTACCACTGGACACTGGGTTCTAGGTACCATGAACCATTTCTAACCAGGCTGCCCTTCATTTTCCTTCATCCAGAATCGAAATCCCAGATGGGAACATGAGCTGACTGGCTTTAGGTCAGTTTATCAGGTTCCAGGAGCTCAAAGACAGGGTATCTGCTCCCTTTGAGCTTCCTCCTACTGATTTTGGGATTCTCCTAAAATGGAAAGGGTGTCCAGGTAATAGACAGCCAAAAGTGACTAATGGCCGTGACACTTCCCCTTTTTTTGCCCTCCTCACTTGCACATTATGCCCCAGACTATACTTAATTTGTGCCAAGCCACTGGAAAGTATCATGATCTCTCTCAGCTCTAGGCCCTTACACAGCTGTTTTCTTTTTCTTTTTCTTTTTTAAAAAAAGTTTTTATTTATTTATCTGAAAGAGAGAAAGAGAGAGAGAGCGCGTGAGTAGGGGTAGGGGAAGAAGAAGAGGGAGAAGCAGGCTCCTTGCTGAGCAGGGAGCCAAACACGGGGGCTTGATCCCAGGACCCTGAGTTCATGACCTGAGCTGAAGGCAGATGCTTGACTGACTGAGCCATCCAGGCAACCATTTTTGGGTTTTTTGGTTTTTTTCTAAAATGGCCTTTCTACAGTCCTCTTAACCTGAGCCACCCCTTTCTCCAGGATACCTTCCCTAATCCTTGGTGTATTAGTTTGCTAGGGCTGCCAAAACAAAATATCCCAGCCCAGGTTGTTCAAAC
>CM052883.1:71324269-71385317 GCA_028534135.1 Potos flavus
CCTTGTTCTGAGTTCACAGTCTCTCATGGTTCTTCACTCCTCCGATTTCCTCCAAATTCTTCCCTCCCCTCCCTCTCACAATGTCCTCCATGTTTTTCCTTACGCTCCACCCGTAAGTGAGACCATATGATAATTGACTTTCTCTGCTTGACTTATTTCACTCAACATAATCCCTTCTTGTAAGGACACCGGTCAGATTAGACTAAGACCCACCCTAAAGGCCTCGTTCTAACCTAATTACCTCTTTTTTTTTTTTTTTTTTAACATGGATCGCTTCATGAATTTGTATGTCAACCTTGTGCAAAGGTCATGCTAATCTTCTCCCTGTCATTCCAATTTTAGTATATGTGCTGCTGAAGTGAGCACTAACCAAATACAGTCACATTCTGAGATACTAAGGGTCAGGGATTCAACATATGAATATGGGGGGGGGGGGGACACAGTTCAGTCCCTAAGAGCTGGCTTATGTTAGGCCCTGTGTATGTCTGTAGTATGTTGATCTTCTACTATGAGTGCACATAACACAGTTTTATAGTTTACTACTTATATGTAAAAGTTCACCCGTAGCTGCTCACCACTGGATTCCCACCCCAGTACAACAAAACTTGGTTTCTCTGATAAGCAATTTGGGCACTGTGACAACATTTCACCTCTTCTTCCCAGAAAAATACCATGAAATGCAGTCATTGCTTGTGAAATATTTAAAGTTACCCTAAAAGTTAAAAGCAAAGTAGCCCGAAAATGCAGAGTGAAAATTTTTCCCCTCATTTTTCAAATAACAGACCAGTTCTTTCCTAGGGTTAATAACCTGACCAGTAAAACATATAATCCTTTTTATATTTATTAGGAAGATAATCAGCACTTAGACTTTGAATATGATCACTGAAGTTCCAGACCCTCTTTATCTTTTATTCTTTGTGTGACACAGTGGCAAGCTATACTCCTACCTGGATATTCTATCAGGGGCTCACTTTGTGTTGAAAAGTGCAAGAAAGACTCAGTAGGCCTAATTTTACATATTCTTCATCAAATGTATTGCACTCTCTCCCTTTAGGACCGCTTAAATGAGATTCATATTCTTTAATATGAAAAACACTTTTTTTCCCAATTGGCACAAATCAAGTCTGGAGAAATCCTCCTCATGGACTTTGGGAAGGATCTTTAGATGCTAAATTGCAGATAGACCCTGTATACACAGTTTAAATAAATAAAACACTTTGTGCTGGGACTTGTAAGACTTATTACTTGTGAGTTACAAATTAACTTTAACCTGCTGATAATTCCAATCTGTTCTAAAATAAATGGACATTGGACTGTAAATTACCGTAATAAAAGAGTCTCATTCCATTCACAACACAAACACTACATTCATTAACAAGTTGAAATTAATATGTAATATACAAAGAGGCGAGAGGTATTTCAAGTTGTACCCACACTATCACATGCCTCAAGGGTAGCATCTGAAATAAAAAGCACAGTTTAACCTAAGATTCTAATTTATAACTAGGGAGTGCCCATTAAAGTCCAACTGTTAATTTTATAGTATATTCTTTGCCAAAGAGGAATTAGCCCAATGACTGGACATTATCACGACTTACGACTTTTCAAGGTTGAAAAGGCAAGCTCTTGGCCTTCTAAAGGTAAAGTAACCCAACTCAAAGGCACATATAAAAATAACATTAATGAGGGGTGCCTGGGTGGCTCAGTGGGTTAAGCATCTGCCTTCAGCTCAAGTCATGATTCCAGGGTCCTGGGCTCATTGAGCCCCACAGGCTCCCTGCTCAGTAGGAAGTCTGCTTCTCCCTCTTCCTCTGCCCCTGCCACCACTCTGCATGCACGCACACTCTCTCTCAAATGAATAAATGACATCTTAAAAAAAAATTGATGACATTGGCTACATATCACTCAAGTATGCTAGTCTTAGAGCCAGTACAAAGCATTGGTTGCTTTTGCCTATTTCCCTTTTGATTTCCTCTCTCTCTCTTTCTGGATCATTGTTTCTACTTTAGATCTAGCTCTAAAATCATATAACTAGCAAAAATTCTTAATGTATACAACAAAAAAGAACCTAGTAATTGAGTCGATTGGTGTAAATCTTTAGAATTATCTGCATTTTATCATAACTCTTCAATTTTCTTTGGGATTTTCATCTAAAATTGAGTTTTTCAGTTAAAAAAAAGCATCGCTTAACTGGAGATTTCAGAGGGATATCTTCAGTTGTGTCAAGTTTAACACTTTCTAGGTATAAGTATAACCTCACTTTCTATTCCTGTTAATTTTGCCATGATTTTGCAGGTATTTACTTCATCTACAGTCAAAAACCTCCATTTCCTGGACCTCACCTGCCTTTCCAAAACCTTATTTTCTTCTTTTAAGGAGAAATAATGATTCTGGAAGCACAGATGAAGTACTGAGGGAAGGTTTACTGTCAAACAAGGAACCTGATCCAGATCAAAAGTTGGGCACCAGGGACGAGACTCTGTGACCTGGGTATCAGGAAAGCAGAGTGTCTGAGGTCTGCAGACATCCAGTCTCATTGGCTAGGCATTATGGAAGCATATTTCTGTGTTTTGTTAGAAGGCAGTCTCTCCTATGGGTGGGAAGGGTTTGTTTTAGGGTAGTGGGGCCTCAGTTGTCCTTGCTGATTCAGGATTATGGAATCCTACTTGTCATTATAAGAGAAATCAAGTCTGCATTGCCTCCTACCCCTCAGGTGATATCCTCATCATCATCACTGATAATATCATTATAAGCTTCTGGAGATGGGGGCCATGCCTTGCATTTCTTGGCATCCTCCATGGATGTGTAGAATAAATTTTATTTTGGTCTTACCTTTTTCAACTATAAAAAGAAAATTGGAAGCTTTTTAGAAATGCTCAAAAAAATCTTACTTGTAAGGGATTGCAGGCAACTTCAATAAAATTTCTGGACCTGAACATTCTTTAAGCCAATCCATAAAGCTTGTTTATACTGAGCCCAAACTACATGTAGTAATTCAAGTTCACTTATATTGATTATAATAGTGCTAGCCATAATATCAGTGATTTATAATTATTATATAATATTTGTTAATAATATAATTATGTATAAGAATTACATAACCACGTAGAATAGTTATGTAATTATAATACTAATGATTTTATATCATGCAATTTTATGATATAAAATTAACCAATTTAATTTAATAATTAAAGCATATTTATGCTTAGTCCAAATTACATTTAATAATTCAACATTTTTTCTCCAAGTTTATCTCCATCTTACCAGAAAGTCTGCAAATCAGGGGATCTTCTTTTAGCAGAATTGTGCCCTATTCTTTTTATCACAAGATTAAGAAAACAGAAGATAAAGATGACAGTAAAGAAAGACTATGACTTCCTTTCATAAGCAAAAATACTATTTTTAAGCTTAATTTGGAAAGGCAGTATCAAGAAAAGGTAAAGGTAATTCAATATTTTTTCAGCCTACTGCTTGGTTTCTGCAAAGTTTCATGGACCACTGTACTTCTCAAATACACTGTACTTCTCAAATACATTATACCAGGAATATGCAAGAAAATCATGAATTTTTCTGAAGCATCAATTTTACTAGAATATGTTTTGGGGAAAAGTGTATATAATTGAAATTGGTAAAGAAATTCAAATATTTATTATTTTTATTGAGATATAATTGACAAAACATTATACAGTTGGCCCTTAAACAACATGGGTTTAAACTGTGCAGGTCCACTTATAAGTGGATTTTTTCAATAAATACAATACAGTACTGTAAATGTATTTTCTCTTTATTCTTCTTATTTTTTATGGAGGGGGTAGGGGCAGAGGGAGAGGGAGAGAGAGAATCTTAAGTAGGCCCTATGCCCAGCATGAAGCCCGATGCAGGGCTCAATTTCACAACCTTGAGATCATGACCTGAGCCCAAATCAAGAATCAAATACTTAACTGACTGAGTCACGCAAGCGCCCCTATTTTCACTTTCTTATGAGTTTCTTAATAGCATTTTATTTTCTGTAAGAAAAGAATATATATTCTTATTATAAGAATATAGTATATAATACATATGCTATCCAAAATATGTGCTAATTGTTTATGTTATTATACGGTTTTATTCAACAGTTGGCTATTAGTAGCAGGGAGCCTACTTCAGGGCTCAAAGCAGGGCCCCACCCCAGGACCCCAGGATCGGGACCTGAGCCCAAGGCAGATGCTTAACCGACCGAGCCACCCAGCTGCCCCAAAATCAGATTGTTTCTTTGCTATTGAGTTGTATGAGTTCTTTATATATTTTGGCTATTAACCCCATCAGATATATCATTTACAAATATTTTCCCCCTTTCAGGAGGTTGCCTTTTTATTTCGTTGATGTTTTCCTTTGTTGTGCAGAAGCATTTTAGTTTGGTGTAGTTTCTTTTTGCCTTTCTTGCCTTTGTTTTTGGTGTCAAATCCAAAAAGTCATCACCAAGATGAATGTCAAGGAGCTTATGGGCTCTGTTTAGAATTTTAGAATTGCTTGTTCTAGTTCTGTGAAAAATGTCATTGGAATTTTTAAAAGAATTACATTAGATCTATCGATTGCTTAGGACAATATGGACATTTTAACAATGTTAATTTTTCCAATCCATGAACATGAAATATCTTTCCATTTATCTGTGTCTTCCTAAATTTCTTTCATCAATGTCTTAAAGTTTTCGGTGTACAGGTTTTTCACCTCCCTGGTTAAGTTTATTTCCAGGTATTTTATTCTTTTTGATGCAATTATAAACTGAATTGTTCTCTTAATTTCTCTTTCTGATAGTTTGTTATTGTACAGAAGCCCAACTGGTTTCTGTAGATCTTGCAACTTTACCGAATTCATTTATTAGTTCTAACATTTTTTTTTGGCAGTCATTAGGGTTTTCTATATATAGTATCAAGTCATCTGCAAATAGTGACAGGTTTACTTCTTCCTTTCCAATTTGGATGCCTTTTTTTTTTTTTTTTTCCTTTTTCTTGTCTAATTGCCCTGGCTCGGACTTCCAATACTATGTTGAATAAAAGCAACAATAGTGGGCAAGCTTGTTTTGTTCCTGATCTTAAGAGAAAAAACTTTAAGCTTTTCACCATTAAGTATAATGTTATCTGTGGGCATGTCACATATGGCCTTTATTATGTTAAAGTACTTTCCTACTATACCCGCTTTGTTGAGTTTTTATTATAAATTGCTGGTAAATTTTGTCAAACGCTTTTTCTGCAGCTAGTGAGATGATCGTATGATTTTTGTGCTTCATTTTGCTATGTTGTGTGGAATGTTGATTGATTTAGTTGATTGAATCATCTTTGCAATTCTGGAATAATTTCCACCTGATCATGTTGTGTGATCCTTTATATATATTGTTGAATTTAGTTTGGTAATATTGTTGAAGATTAGGGGATCCCTGTTCATCAGAAATATTGGCTTGCAATTTTTCTTGTGGTATCCTTGTCTGGTTTTGGTATCGGGGTAATGTTGCCTTTGTAAAATGAGTTTGGGAGTGGAGAATTCCCTGCTCTCCAATTTTTTCTTTTTTTTGAAGAGTTTGAAAAGTATTGTTTTGGGGTGTCTGGTGGCTCAGTTGGTTAAGCATCTGCCTTTGGCTCAGGTTACAATCCCAGAGTCCTGGGGTCCTGGGATCAAGTACCGTGTTGGGCTCCCTGCTCAGTGGAGAGTCTGCTTCTCCCTCTTTCTCTGCCCCTCCCCCCTGCTCGTGCTCTCTCTCTCTCAAAAAAATAAATAAAATCTTTAAAAAAATTTTAAAAACCCAAAAAACAAAACAAAAAAAGGATTGGTTTTCAATCTTCTTTGATAGATGTTTTTGTTGTGGTTACTATAAGGCTTATATTTAGCAACTTAAATATATATATATTTAAGTTGATAATAATAATTTTGAATGCAATCTATAGCTCTGTATTTTATCCTCCCCCTCTGCAATTTTTTAAAAGATTTTATTAAGTAATCTCTACACTTAAGTTGAGGCTTGAACTCACAACCCCGAGATCAAGAGTCACATGCTCTACCAACTGAGCCAGCCAGGCGCCCCTCTGCATATTGTTTCTGGTGTCACATTTTACATGTTTTTATCTTGTATGTCCCTTAATTGATTATTATAGTTACAGTTATTTATTACTACTTTTGTCTTTTAACCTTCATACTAGCTTTATAGGTGAATAATCTACTACCTTTATTAATATTTGTCTTTACTAGTAAGAATTATACTTTTATATGCTTTCTTATTACTTATTAGTGCCTTTTCTTTTCAGGTTAAAGAAGTCCCTATTTAACATTTCTTATAAGGCCAGTTTAGTGTGGATTAACTCCCTTAGCCTTTGCATGTCTGGAAAAGTCTTTTTCTCTCCTTCAATTCTGAATGATAATGTTATTACATAGAGTATTCTTGTTGGGAAATTTTTTTCTTTTAGCAATCTGACCATATTGTGCCACTGTCTTCTGGCCTGCAAATTTCTGCTGAAAAATTTGCTGATATTCTTATGGGGGCACATTTGTGTATAAAAAATTTTTCTTTCACTGCTTTCAAGATTCTCTCCTCGCCTTTAACTTTTGACATTTTAATTATATTGTGTCTTGGTGTGGGTCTCTTTGGGTTCCTCTTATTTAGAATTTCTGGGTTTTCTAGATCTGAATGTCCATTTCTTTCCCCAGGTAATGAAGTTTTCAGCCATTATTTCTTCCAAGAAGTTTTATGCCCCTTTCTCTTTCTTCTACTTCTGGAACTCCTATAATGTGAGTGTTGTCTGCTTGATGTTGTCTCATAAGTCCCTTACACTATCTTTACTTTTTTTTTCATTCTTTTTTCTTTTTGCTACTCTGATTGGGTGAGACTTAGAGTTACTGATCCTTTCTTCTGCTTCACCTACTCTACTGTTGAACCCCGCTAGTGTATTTTTTCAGTTCAGCTACTGTATTCTTCAGTTCTGTGGCTTCTGTTTGGAACTTTCTTCTATTTTCTTTCTCTTCAACATGAAGTTCTCACTGTGTTAGGACCATTATTTGGAACTCTTTGTCAAGTAAGTTATTTGTCTCTTTTTCATTAATTTTTTTTCTGACATTTTATCTTGTTCTTCCTTTGGGACATATTTCTGTGTTTCTTCATTTTGTTTGACTTTCTGCATTGGTTTATATGAATTAGTTGAAACAATCACCTCTTTCAGTCTTGAAAGTTTGGTTTTGTGTAGGAACTGAACCTTGTTGTTTGACCCTGCCCTTTTTGATCTTGGTTGTCTCTGAAACCTTCGTGATTGCCCAAGAAGTCTATTATATTTTTAACAGCCCAGTACTTAAGGGTGTGCCAAGACCAGTCAGTGTCCCCACGGTGGTGGGGGATCCCAGTCGGCATGTAGATTGAGGCTAATTGGAAACCAGATGTTCAGGCAGCAGCTTTTAGAGAATACAAGTATATACAGTTCTGTGGGACTACACGCATAAGCCTGGCTGGCTTTCAGAGCCAGATGATCTAGGGGTGTCTCCTGGGTGGCAGTTGCAAAATTTGGGACTCTGAAAGAATATACCAGCTCTTTCCTGGGAGATTCAGTGAGCTGTAGTAAGAGGGAGAGTGCAACGATGATGCCCCCTGGCCTATGTTCCCCACAAGTGCCTCTGTGGCCTCTAGATGTCCACCAAACCTGAAACCTGCCCCTAAGTTCAAGGCCCCATGACTGGCAAGTAGTTTCTTTTTCACAGAAAGCCTGGGGTTATGTTTCAGTTGCTGTCTATCCAGCTCCCTGGGGCAAGACTGCCAAGAATTGTGTCTCTGATTGTTAAAGACCCATGGGACCCAGGAAAGGAAAGCCCCCTGGTCACCAGAGCCAGGCAATCGAGGTGTACCCCTGGGACAGCAGCCACAAAAACTAGGGCACCAGATATAAAAACTGGGCTGTTGGCCATGTATAAGAGATTCCCTCTGAGAGATGCTGGGGCACGGCAGAGGGAGAACATGAAGAAAGGGCCCACTCTCTAGGGGCTCAAGAAAGGTTATAGACAGCCCTTAAATGTGTGTTTAATTAGAACCCTGCCCCTCAGCTTAGTAGGCCACTTTCACAGAAAGATGGAGCTCCTGGGTCTGTTGTTTCTCGCTGTGCCCTGGGGGTGGTAGCTGTTTAAAATGTCTTTCCCCATGGGTTAAAGTCCTATGGAAACTGAAAGTATAAACCCACCAGAGCCTGATGATATAGCGGTGTCCCCTGGCAGCAGCCATAAAAATCAGGGCACCAGACAAAGGTACAGACTCTTTTCTGTAATGCCAGTGAGATGAAGAGAGGCGGATGGAGAGTGCAAAGATTATGTCCACTGGCCTCTCCTCCCTGAGAACCCCTGTGTAGGACTCTGTAAGTGTGCCAAACCAAAAGCTTGCCCCACAGGCCAAAGCTCCTGGAGAAGCGAATAGGCCTCTTCCTCAGAAAGCCTGGAGTGTTTCTGTCTGTTATCTGTGAAGTGCCACGAACTGTCTCCCTAATTGTCGTGGTCCTGTGGGACCCATGAACACAAGCCCCCCCTTGGCCTCCAGAACGAGGGGATCAGGGCGTATCCCCTGGGTGGCAGGTATAAAAACTAGGTCACCACATGTAAAGACAGGGGCCCCGACATATGTAGAAGCTCCACTCTGGGAGATGCTGGTGGTCTGGAGTGTGGCAAGGGAGAGTGTGAGGATGGCACCTATTGAGAAAAGGGGGAAAAAATTTTAAAAAATTAAAAAAGAAGAAGAAGAAAGAGAAAGAGGAAAAAGAAAGTAAAGGTGCCTGCCAGCATTCGCAAAGCGGGGGGAGAATGTGCCAGATGGTGCCCACCAGCCTCCAGCACTGGAGAGTATCCCATCAGGCCCCTGTTCCTCAGACTAATGTTTTACAATTAAATAAGTCTCTTTCACATAGAGTCTGGGCACTTTTCAAAGGGCTGCTTTTGTGCTGGGCCCAGCAACGGGTGAGTCTGCGGCTGGGCTCTTTAAGAGCAGCACCTCAGTTCCCACAGCCCCATGGATCTCATGGGGAAAGACCCCGTTTGTCTTCAAGGCTAGATATTTTGGGGATTCATCTCTGAGGTGCTGCTTTTATTTTATTTATTTTTAATTTAATTTAATAATTTGTTTTATTTTATGTATTTACTTCTTTCAAATTTTTATTTAAATTCAAGTTAGTTACATAGTGTAATATTGGTTTCGGGAGTAGAATTTAGTGATTCATCACTTACATTTAACACCCAGTGCTCATTACAAGCTCCCTCCGTAATGCCCATTACCCATCTAGTCCATCTCCCCTCCCCCTCTCCATCAACCCTCAGTTTGTTCTCTATAGTTAAGAGTCTCTTATTGTTTTTGCCTCCTTCTCTGTTTTTGTCTTATTTTTCCTTCCCTTTCCCTATGCTCATCTGTTTTGTTTCTTAAATTCTACATACGAGTGAAATCATATGGTATTTGTCTTTCTCAGACTTATTTCACTTAGCATAATACCCTCTAGCTCCATCCACTTCATTGTAAATGGCAAGATTTTGTGCTTTTTGATGGCTAATATTCCATTGTGTGTGTGTGTGTGTGTGTGTGTGTGTGTGTGTGTGTGTATATATCATATTTTCTTTACCTATTCATCAGTCAATGAACAGTTGGGCTCTTCCCATAGTTCAGCTATTTTGATAGTGCTGGTATAAACATTGGGGGGCATGTGCCCCTTCAAATCAGCATTTTTGTATCCTTTGGATAAGCACCTAGTAGTGCAACTGCTGGGTCGTAGGGCAGCTCTATTTTCAACTTTTTGAGGAACCTCTGTACCATTTTCCAGAGTGGCTGCCCCAGTTTGCATTCCCACCAACAGCGTAGGAAGTTTCCCTTTTCTCCCCATTCTGAGGTGCTGCTGGTTTTATAAGTCAGGGTGCCTGAGGTGGGGTACAAACCCATCACTCCTCAGGGAAAAGCTCCAGGTTTTGTGTTCCCTCTTAATCAAAGTTGCTGCACAGGGGAGAGGTTTATGGCAGGGTAGTGTCTCAGCCTTTCCTATCCATTCAGTGTGATTTCTCTCTTGTTTGCCTGATGTGAAGGGGTCACTCTGCCAGTCTCTTGGGTTTTCTCAAAGGAAATTGTTCCATAGCTGTAGATTCAGTACGTCCATGGGAGGAGGTGAGTTCAGGATACTCCTACCACACCATCTTGAACTGGAACCTCAAATATTATTTCATATTAACACAAATATGGATATATTATAGAATAGAATATAAATTATTATACATTCTTAGGAGGACACTCCAAACTCCAATGAAACATTAAGTTTGGAGGAGGTGCTTTCCGTGACCCAAGAAGGAAGTGTCTTCATTCTCTGCCACTGGGGTTCTTCGGTGGAAAAAACTGAGAAATGTTGGCCACAGAAAGCTGACCCTCTTGAGTTAGGGATTCTGGCTTCTATTTCCAGCATTGCTACTGAGTTGTGTAACACTTAGCAAGTCCCTTTCTTCTCTAGGACTGAATTTTATCCCTCGTGAAAGGAGGAGCTGGCCTTGGCCTCATCCAGCGCTAACTACTTCTGGACTCTGATCTTAGCTGACTTCTTTTCATATGTCACAAGTTAGACTGTAACTCAGCACATTATTGCCAGCTATTGGACTGATGTTCACCTTGATAGGAATTTTAACTATTGTTAAAAGGAACTTCTTAAGTATAAATGCATATCTTACTTCAGGTTCAAAAGTAAGCTTCCCTTTATACAAATCTCTCACTTTTAAGAACCAGTAGCGTGTCTTAGATTTAAGGTAGTAAATCTGTGTTCAGGGTGATAGGTGATCACTGATTAAATAGGGGAGTGGGGCAGAGGGGGAAAATGTGGAAAAATACTGTCATAAATGTTGAAACAACTTTTATGGGTGGAAACTAGTAAAAGGTGGCCTGAAGTCCACTCTGCTGCCTATGTAGTCTCCCTTGTGCTTGGAGCAAAGGGGGGTGGAATGGAAGGGTTTCTTTAGAAAGCAGCATACTCCTGCCCTTTCATGAGCCCCAGACACTGCCCCGTTGTTGCAGCATGGCTTTCGTGCCACACCGAAGCTGATCTCTGAAAGGCCCGTTTGTGCAGGAAATGTGCAGTGTACATTTCCATAACTTTGGCTTTCCTTTCTCCACTGTCAGAGAACTTGCTTATAAAAAGCCTTCTTCCCTAGTATATAACATGTCAATTTTTTTCTACTTGCTCCAGTCAGTAATTAAATCCATTTCATCATAACAGATGTGAATTTAGCTTTTCAGCCCAAAAGTAGGATCAGTGAAGGCTGGAATAGCTTTTGAAAAAAAAAAAAAAAAAACTGACAACTCTTATCCAATCCAAAATAAACTCCCACTCATTCATCATCCAAAATCGCAAAAAAAACAGGAACACTCAAATAACCAAACTCTTTTAGAATATTGTACAAAGATGTTTAATGACATAAAACAGTGAAACTAATGCATTACACTGTCAGCATCAAATTTTTTTTGTAAGGGAGGGAGGGAGAGAGAGGAGGAGAGAGAATATGAGCTGGGCAGGGGAAGGGCAAAGGGAGGGGGAGAGAGAGAGAATCTCAAGCAGGCTCCACGTGCAGCATGGAGCCTGACTCAGGGCTCGATCTAATGACCCTAAGATCATGACCTGAGCCAAAATCAAAAGTCGGGTGCTTAACTGACAGAACCACTCAGGCACCCCCAACATCAAATATTTTTATTGATCTGCATCAGCTATATATAGTATCTACCTATAACATGTCCATCCATCCATTCATTCATTCATTCATAGGCGTTTCATAAATGGATAAGCCAGAAATAAAGCATTTCTGGAAGAGGGAAGAGTATGTATAAGCTGCACTGTCTAATATGCTAACAGTTAGCCACAGGTGACTATTTAAGATGAAATTTAAACTAATTAAAATGAAATCAAAATAAAATTCATTTCTTTAGTCTCACCATACTTCAAGTGCTCAATAGCCACACATGGCTGGTGACTGCTGTGTTGGAGAGTACACATACAGACCATTTCCATCATCACAGGAAGTTCAATAGCCCTAGGATGAAAGAGAATAGTAAAATCACCTGATTGTACCATTTAAAAAATAATTTTGAATAAACTATTTTTGCTTGTGAGCCCAAAGCACGGTCCAAAGAATATTAGTGGCCTGTTAGTGGTTTTTAAAGATGTGTGAGGTAAGTTCTTCTAAATATCTATAATATGGGATGCCTGGGTGGCTCAGTGGGTTAAACGTCTGCCTTCGGCTTAGGTCATGATCCCAGGGTCCTGGGATTGAGGCCCCATGTCGGGCTCCCTGCTCAGTGGGGAATCTGCTTCTCCCTCTCCCTCTGTACCCCCTTGTGCTCTCTCTCTCTCACTCTATCTCGAATAAATAAAATTTAAAAAATACATAACTACCTATAATATTACAATAGAGAACATTGAGAAGTGAATTAGCATCTTATTGGCATGTTCGCTTCAAAATTCTCCTCATGAAGAACTAGATGTCATTTCACTGACACATCATTAGTCTTCCTGTTCATTTGGTTTGTGGTTGGGTGTGTTAAATGCTATGGGAAAGTGAGAGTGGCTTGGGAAGTTGAGAGGTTTTTGTCTTTTTGAGGTGGCTTGTGTATAAAATTGTTGAACTGTGCCAAAAGGCAAGGAGAATCTTTTTCATTGCAAATGTGCCTCTATTCAGTAATGACTTTGACTCTGAAGGCCCAACAAAGAAAATCAAAGGTCACTCAGAGTGAAGATCTTAATTGTCTTGTTTGTTTAAGTCTACATGCTTGTTGACTTAAACTCTCATCTTCTATCTTGGCATGCTTTCAAACTGAGGATCTATGTCACCCATTCTCTTATTCTTTTTCCTACCACCTCAGAATCCTGAGGCTGGACAAAGATGAGTGACATCTTCTCTGAGTGAATTCAGAAATGATTTGGAAAGAAGCCACAGTAATTATAACAGTGATGAAATCCTTAGTTTCTGACAAGGAGCAACCATCTCTTTGGACATAGTTGTATTCAAGCACATGAATTTCCCTAGAGAATATTATATGCATCACAGCCTCTGTCACATAAGGTTGTATAGGTTGTGCACTGCACAAGAGAGACACACCTAAGGAAGTGTTATTCACATTACAGATATCATAGATTTGGTACTTATACCAATGATAAAAACAATTTTCCAAAAGATGGCAGTAAAGTATCTTGTTCTAAAAAGTATCAATACAGTTTGACAATTTTTGGCAGATGGAAATACAAGTGTCTTGAGGAAGTAATACTGTTTTAAAATGTATACAAAGGCACAAATATGACAGTCACTTGCTCTAGGTCCTGTATAAAATCAAATCTCTATTGCTAGTGAAAGTGAATCCATGCAGTTTAGTAGGTAAAGAAAAGGAAAAGGAATTATAAAAGATATATATTGAAATTCTAGCTTCCAAAATGCTCTTTGTTAAAATTGTACTTACTATAAATATATTATATGAGATAATATAGTTTAAATAATATAGTGTAGCTCAAGCTTCCCTGGGATTCATGGGAGTATAGGTACAAATGTGATTGATGTAAACAAAGGGAAATCCTTCAGTTTTAGGAACACCTTTCTGTTTCCCCAAAAGTTTCCCCAACACATGCAAACTGTCTTCTTTGGTTCCCCCAAAAGAAAATATATCAAAACTGTGATGTTGAGGAGGAAAAACTTGTTATACAGAAAAAAAATTCCTGACTCAGTTTGTGGCATGTTTAAATCATTTTGTTGTCATTCAGAACTATGGTCTTTCCCGTAACTGAGTGAATGATCATGAAAACCCTATTTCTGGTGGAGCACTTTTATCATGGTAACATTTCATGGTTTCATTCACCTTCGAACTTATCTTCCTTCCTTTCTTTTTTTCTATCTCTCTCTCCTTTCTTCTTCTTAAGCAAAATAAATATAGGCAAGGAATGGATGATGAGAAAACATTTTGAAAAGGGCTATATCAATGCGTGGGGTTATTTGCGATCTTTTAAAGGAGGATAAGGTCATGTAATCAAGGGTGTGTCCACAGGGGCCAGGAAGAGCTGTAGGCAACAATCTGTGTGCACATTCATTTTATGAAATAGTTTGCTATGATGTTGCAATGCTTCTGAACATTCCTGGAGGCTATTCCTGAGTAAATTTCACACCTGAAATTCAAATTTCAAATCTTTTGAGAAACATTGTTCAAGTTTAAAATTCATGGTATTTTCACTGGAAAGAGAAATTCTGATCCAAGATTTACTGGCCAAGTGGCTTTCATTACCTTCGTTAGCCTCTGGAAGTCTCAGAGTACTCACCTGTGGAAGAATGAGGCTAGAATCTGTTCTCCATGCTCTGCAAGGAGTTTCCGGAGAGGGGGTGGGCAGGGAGAATGTGTGTGTGGAAGAGCTGTCATGTAAGGCAGTGGTAGCCAAATAACTACCCAACACTTACTATGGGCCTGACACATTTTAAAATAACCACGTGGAGAGGGAACTATGACTATGTCCACTTTCCTGCTGAAAAAACTGAGTTTCGAGGAATTAATGAACTTGTCCAAGATCATACAACCAGTAAAAGAAGAATTTGCCATTGAAACTCTGGCAGTCTGACTCCAGGGCCCACATTTTTAACCGCTATACTACTTTGCCTTTACAATACTGACATGTTTATTATTACCTACCTGGTGTTGAAATAGATTTCCAGGCCCCAGATGGAGTTGCTTCAAGAGGGAGCTGTGTCAGCAAATGAAACTTGGTTAACTTTTGTGTCCCCATACATGCTTGGCTTGACCAAAAATGCAGTCTCTTCACTCAGCCAATCCCCAAATGCCAAGCCAACTCTGGACCTTCTCACCCCAAACAAGGCCGACTTCGTGACCCCAGCCAATCTGATACTTGCTATTTGCATTTTCTTCTTTCTTTATTCTTTATCCTTTAAAAGCTTCTGGTCTAATGCCCCACTTTTCAGTTCTCTGAAGAGAGTCTGTTCTTTTGATAAAATGTTAAATAAAGTTTGTTTGTATCACCTAATTGTCTTCTGTAATCATTGTTTAACTGTGGCAAGATATTAAATTGGGGATTATGGCCAATACTTTAAGACAACAGATGTTAAATGACAAATGAATTGCGGTCCCAAGGTGCGTTTTTTCCAAAGTAGGTTATCCAGCATGTTTTAGAAATTGTAAGCCCCTTACCAGCATTGGAGTTGAGGGTGGACAGTTGGGATAGAAAGGAGATGTTGCAGAGATCTGGGGCGGGGGGAGCCGTTGCCATGGCCTTCTATACCCTCAAGGGGGGCTGGGTGGTACTCAGGCCTTTACCTTGCGCCTGGAGACAGAGACGCAGACAGACTCCTCAGGGAATGGAGGTATGGGAGAGATATGGGACTGGCATTTGACTGCTGCCGGGGGAATCTAAAGAACAGAACAACTGGAGGGTAAGACATGGGTTGATGGAGATTGGCGTTATATTGAGATGAGTCAAAACTCAGAATTTGTTTTTCATGGACACAGATGCAGCCCACATGGGAGACGGTGAGCTGTTGGAGCCCTTTGACTTCAAAGCAAGTCAAAGCTTTTGTAGTCCAAAGCAAGAGAATCATCTAGAGGCCAATGAGCGGGCCAGTGGGACCTCCTTGCTCCCAACCCTGGAGAGAGAAGTGGCGGCAGCTGGCAAATGGTGACAGAGATGAGTGAGAAAGAAGATCCAGCTGGTTCACCTTCAATGTTCGCCTGCAGCTGGTCCCAGCTGATAAAGGGGAGATTTAACTACCTAATTAAGACTGCTATATTTGCAGCTGAAATTTGCCCCTTAGCTTGAATTCCCTGAATGTGGCCAGAAAAGTCAGGGCCTGATGGAACTTTCTTTAATTAAGGACCAAGGAAAACATTTTTTCCAGTGAGCGACTTTACAGGGGCAGAGGGACATAAAAAGCCGGGCTTTGATTACATCCCAGGAGCTGTTCTTGCTCAATGGACCTCATATGTGCTAGACAGAGTTCGTTATATTACTTTAAGCAGCTCATTTCTATGGCTAACTTTCTTAAATAAAAGTGTTTATTATTGTAAAAAAAGAAAAATTTTACAAAGCTTCACATTTCTTTTACAATAACATAGCCCTGTCTAAATTTTATCCAATGTAAACAATTTTTCCCAATCATTGTTATAATGATATGGTATATTAAAGTGGCATAATATTTTCCCAATATGACCTATTTTTTGTGCCTACCACTTTTATGGTGGCTGCACCACTTCTAAAAGACTGCTATCCAAAAACAGTTTTAGTCTCCATGCTGAAGCAGGGATTTGAAAGATGAATTCTTTTTCATTAATTTTTAAAGATTTTATTTTTAAGTAATCTCTACACCCAATTTGGGGCTCAAACCTACAACCTTGAGATCAAGAGTCATGTGCGCTACTGACTGAGCCAGTCAGATGCCCTTATTTTTGATTATTTTGAATATTTCTTCTCAACTTCTGTTGGAATACAACTTTCTTTGCCCTTTTTCTGTACCCCATCTTCCTATTCCATATTCTGCTTTGGGGTTTATTGGCTTGTTTTTGCATCCTGTGGTGGGGAGGGGATAAAAGCAATCTAACACTTTCCATTGAAGTTGGAATCCATGTCCCATATTCCATAGCATCACATCAAACTAAAAAAATAATGGACAGAATGATGTGTTTTGGAAATAAACAGAAGAAAGCTTTTAAAAGCAGAAAGAGTACTTATGATATACTTAGTAAGAAAAAACTGGTGCGTAGTCCTTACCCTTAAGAAGTTTACAATTTAGCAAACGACTAAACATTAAGCATTTCTTAACACAGTGGACTGTACAATAAAAACTGAAGTGAATGAATGACTCAGTGTACCATGCAGGGTTTACAGGAAGCTCAGGAGCTCAGCGAAAGGAGCAGTCATCCATCACGGGGTGAAACACAGACAGCTTCGGAAGTGGAGTTTGGCTATGTAAAAGAAGAAATCTTGGCTAATCTGGATAATTTGGGGGGTCTGTCTTGTTCTTTCTCGTTCACCACTGTCTCTAATGTCTAGAACTAAGCCAACACAGTAGCTACCAGCTACATGTGGCTATTTAAAGTAAGTTAGAATAAACTAAAATTAAATAAATATTGATTTCCTCAGCCACATTAGCCTAGTGGCAGTAGCCAAGTGTGACTAGTGACTACCATATTGGACAGTGCAGATATAGAACATTTCTACCACTGCAGAAATTTCTGTTTGACAGTGCTGATTCAGAATAGTGACTGGCACATGGGAAGTGCTCAATAAATATTTAATGAATGAGGTTAAATAAATGAACATTGCTGAACCTGCCTCTTAGAGCCTCCTGTTTTCTCATCTTACACATGAAGAAAACAAGTAAAAGATTGAGAGAATCAAATGATATAATGAGGCAAAATTACTTCATGCACTAGAATGACACTAATGTGAATTATTATAATTCAAGCTTCCTGACACTGTGGGTACAAATGAGATTATATAACTAGGAAGGACTCAAATTTCACTGGCATCTGCCCTTGCCTGCCTAATACACATGAGTTCTCTCGTGAGGCCCCTCCTGTTGTCTATCCCTTGAGGGTGGGAGAGCCCCTCACTGAGCAGCTTGACAATGTTGATAACCGAGACATGAATCTGTCTCCAGGAGTATTCACAATTAAAGAAAAATGTACAGGTCAGACAACAACAACAACAACAACAAATTCGTGAGCTAGATTCAACCAACATTGAAGTGCTGACCGCCTAGAAGCCCACAGGGACCCAAAGCAATGTTTGATTCTCCAGTCTTCACAGAGTCTTGCATCTTCCACACCAACTGGAAGACGTTCCTTTCTCAAGACCACTCGTTCCCAAGCTTCGCCGGTGGGCACCAAAGCTCAGCAGCAGGTAGCCTTCTGCTCCATGGATTTGTTATAAACATAGTCCCACCGCCTTCTGCCTGCAGTTCTCTTGCCAAGATTTGGCCAGATTTGGGGGTGGGGGGGAGGCGTCATAAGGTAAAAAGGGTGGTCACCAGGTTGAGTCTTTCATGCCCCACTCCTACCTCAGGGGCCATCTCGCAAACCTCCTTGATGTCCCTTTTACCTATGTAAATTACTTACGGAAGTAGATATTTACAGGCTGCAGAGCCCATCAGTTAATCGGACACAGCTGGACCAATTGGCATCTGCAGCAGTTCATCTGACCATGGCCTCCACTGCTTCGACTGTGCATTGAAGTGTTTCTAGTACCTAGGCCAAAGTCCCTATCCTCCAACACAACTTCTTGGAGGGTACAGTGGATAGCTGTCAACTCATTTCTTTGGAGTCTTGGCTTGGGCTTAGATTCTTGACTGGGCTCCATTTGCAGGTGTGCTCGTTGTATGAGAGTAATATTGATGAGCTGCATGTACCCGGCCCTGACTGTACACGCCTCCCCTCCCGAAGTGGGGAGGCAGCCTAGACCCCAGTTCAAGGTCTCCACCTTGTGTAAAGGTCTTGACACTTTGAACTGGCCTTTTTGTCACCCCCCCCCCCCCCCCGCTTCCTTTAGGCTGGAGGACTCAGGCTGAAAGTAGGCACTTCTTTTTTCTCGAAGCACTTTGTAATTAAGGAGGTTTGCAGCTGTCTTTAGCTCAAAGGCAATCCTTAAAATTTAAGGCTTTACCTTCTGGAAGTATCCGAGTTCTCCACCACTGATAGAAGTTTCGGCGTTGTTTTAGGACACAGAAAAGATGGTTCAAGAGTTCACTTTTTATTTCGTACATAGACTTCTTAGATTTTGACAGCTTGCTTTTCTTTTAAAAAATACATCAAAAGTTTGAGCAATCACTTTTAAGGGTCCTTTGAATTTACTAAGTTACTTAGTTTCACAGCATTCTATTTTTTGTTTTGTTTTGTCTTAAAGATTTTATTTATTTGAGAGAGAGAGACAGAAAGACAGAGCATGAGCAGGGGGAGGGGCGGAGGGAGAGGAAGAAGCAGACTCCCCGCTTAGCAGGGATTTCCCGGTGCGATTGGAGGGGGGAGCTTCATGTGGGGTCTCGATCCCAGAACAGGACCCAAGAATCATGACAAGAGCCAAAGGCAGATGCTTAACCGACTGAGCCACCCAGGTGCTCCAGTTTTACAGCATTTTAAAACTGAATTTATAAATTTATTGTATTTGATTTTGTTTTTGTATTTTCAACTGTCTGACTTCATAAAAATTCCCCAAATGCTAAATATTTCTTGTAAGTCTAATAAATAAAACTTACAAATGATACCAAGGTGATTCTAGAGTTTTCCCAGATGTTCCAAAACCATGCAAAAGATTAAGAAGATTTTATCTTAAAAATCTAAATCAATTTCTTTTTTTAAAAATATTTTATTTATTTATTTGACAGAGAGAGAGATCACAAGTAGGTGGGGGGGTGGGAAGCAGGCTCCCCGCTGAGCAGAGAGCCCAATGCGGGGCTTGATCCCAGGACTCTGGGATCCTGACCTGAGCCGAAGGCAGAGGCTTTAACCCACTGAGCCACCCAGGCGCCCCATCAATTTCTTGATTACACATTTTAAATAGCAGTTGCAAGGCTGTCCCTGAGACTGAATTTCTCAAATATCAAACATTACCGTGTATGCACAGATCTTTTCTTAACACAAGAACATAAATACTGTTATATACTTAAACTTTATATGCTTAATGCTTAAAAAGAGGTATTGTAATATGATTTTTGTATATACTGTGAAATGATCACCACAATATGACTAATTAACATCATATACAAACTTACTGAATGTTTCTTTTGTGTGATGGGAATATTTGAGTTTACTCAGTAACTTTCAAATATGCAACATAGTATTATTAAGTATAGTTGACAGGCTGTACATTTCATCCCATGACTTATTTATTTTATAACTGGATATTTGTACCTTTTGGCACCCTTCACACATTTTGCTTGCTGCCATGCACCCACCTCTGGGAACCACTCTGGGAACACAGCTGTCCCAGGCCAACCTGGTAGCCTTCCTACTCCAAACATGGGTCAACCATTTCTCCAAGCAATCCTGGTTCCTTGTAGTAAAGAATGTAGAGATCAAGATTGGAGCATCAGGGTTTCAGGCCAGATTTGTGATACTGGGTGGAATTGATCTTAGAACTTCAGAGAACCGAGCTGGAAAACATTTTCATTCAGTCATTCTATCTATCTATCTATCTATCTATCTATCCATCCATCCAACTATGTAACATCATAACATTCCTCTTTAAATTCTTTTCTTTTTAATGATTTTTAAAAATATATATTTTTTAATTTATTTGTCAGAGAGAGAGAGAGAGAGAACGAGCCAATCAGGAAGAGCGGCAGGCAGAGGGAGAAGCAAGCTCTCTGCTGAGCAAGGAACCTAATCTGGGACTCGATCCCAGGACCCTGAGATCATGACCTGAGCCGAAGGCAGCTGCTTAACCGCCTGTGAGGAACCCAGGTGTCCCTCCTCTTTAAATTCTTTGTTTTTATGATTATACCTTATTTTCTCTTTGGTGAAATCTTTTTTTTTATGATAAAATTTTCATGCCAAACAAAATCAACATATATATTTGATTTATCCAAATAAAAAAAAAGCTAAAAATAGCAATATATTGGTATGAAAATTAAAACCACTGAATGAAATTCAGGGTTTGGTGTTTTTGGTTTTTTTTTTTTTTTTTTATCCTTAGAATATTGAAGGCTGGACTTGGGGTGGAGATACAATTGTTTAATAATTGGGTTTGGAGCAGATAGACTAATAGTCCAATAACCACTGGTACAATCCAAACACACTCTTCTACACATACTTGAATTTCTTTGCCGCAATAGTAAAGACTGCTTTCTCCTGAGAAGATGCAATTTTTCTCTCCCACAGAGATGCCCTTACTCTCTGCACAAAGGGTAGATAGAGCAAGTGCTAACAGTCACGGGGTCCATCTCAGGGCAACAATTTCAGTATCTGCGTCTAACTCAGTCTAAGCTTCCCTGAATATTCCGTAACCTAAATTAGAAAGGTAAGCACTTACCAACAAACCTTACATAAAATAACAGGGGGAAAAGGAGGAGAGGGGAAAAGAAATTAGACAACATACACAAACATATACAGATAAAATTAAGAAAAAAATTGCATGGACCCTACGGTCTTCATTCTGTTACTGGCCATGAACATAATATTTATTACTTCCTTTCCAAGTACTTGTCACAAATTCACCTTTGTACTGCATCTCAGCTGATCAAGGTTTGTGTGGTGTTTTTTTTTTTTTTTTTCTCCATTAGGTGGGAGTGGGAGTGGGGTGAATCAAACACTTATTCTTGAAGGATACAAATCATCCAAAATCCTACCGTATGGGATGCCTGGGTGGCTCAGTTGGCTAATTGTCTGCCTTCGGCTCAGGTCATGATCTTGGGGTCCTGGGATCGAGCCCTGTGTCAGGCTCTCTGCTCAGCACGGAGCCTGCTTCTCCCTCTTTCTCTGCCTGCCACTCCCCCGCTTATGCTCTTGTGCTCTCTTGCTCTCTCTGACAAACAAATAAATAAAAAATCTTAAAAAAAAGAACCAACAAATTCATACCTTAAAAAATAAATTTTATTGAGGTGTAACATATATAATATAATGCACTCATGTAAGTGTATATTTCAGTGAATTTTTTTAAAAAAGACTTTATTTCTTTGAGAGAGAGAGAATAGGGGGAGGGACAGAGGGAGAAGCAGACTCCGTGTTGAGCAGGGAGCCCTACAAGGGACTCAATCTCAGGAGCCTGAGATCATGATCTGAACCAAAGGCAGATGCTTAACCAACTGAGGCACCCAGGCACCCCATTTCAGTGAGCTTTGAAAAAATATATATCTGTGTAACCACTATCCTAATCAAGATACAGAATACTTCTATCAACCCCTAATTTCCCTTGCGCCCCTACTGAGGCAATCCCCTCCAATCTCTAGGACAAGATAGCCTCTCATCTACTATCCCTATGATCAGTCTTTTCTGGAGTCGCATATAAACTGAATCATATGGGGTGCCTGGGTGGCTCAGTTGGTTAAGCGTTAGACTCTTGATTTTGGGTCAGGTCATGATCTCTGGGTTGTGAGATTGAGCCCAGCATGGAGCCTGCTTAAGATTCTCTCTTTCCCTCTGCCCCTTCCCCACTGCCAGTGCATGCACATTTTTTCTCTCTCTAACAAAAAATTTTTAAAAAATTGAGTCATAGATATACTCTTCTGCATCTGACTTCTTTTGCTCAATATAATGTTATTGGGAGTCATTCATGTTGTTGAATGGATAAATAGTTTGTTCTTTTTTTTTATTGCTGAGTAATATTACATTGTATAAATATATCAAAATTTGTTGTTCTATTCCCCCATTTAAGTTGTTTCTAGTTTTTGGCTATTATGAATAATGCTGCTACATTTATACACATCTCTATGCAGATCCTTTTTATTTTCCTTGAGTAATACCTAGGAGTGGGATTGCTAAGTAGTGTGGTAATTGTATGTTTTACTTCACAAGAAATTTCCAGATTGTTTTCCCAACTGGTTGTTCCATTTTGCATTCCTACCAGCAATCTGTGAGAATTCCATTGTTCCACATCCTTACCAATGCAAGTATTTTCAGTGTTTTTGATTTTAGACATTTTAGTGGGTGTGCAGTGTTATCTCATTGTGGCTTTAATTTAAATTCCCCTGATGACTAATGATGTTTAGCATATTTTCACTGCTTATTAACTATTAAATATATCTTCCTTAGTGAACTGTCTCTTCAAATCTTTTGCCCACTTTTTAATTGGGTTGTTTCTATTTATTTATTTATTTCACTTAAAACAAAATACAAACTCTACCATGAGAAGTCCCCAGAGGAGCTGGTCCCTGCCTGGCTCTCTGATACTATTTTTTACCTCTTTGCCTACTGTGCTACAGCTATGTTGGCCTTCTCTTTGTTTTTCACACCTGGCAAGCTCACTGCTGATCTTTATGTTACCGAATCCTTTTCATCAATTAGTCTGCAGCTAAAAAATCATATTCTCAGAGAAGATTTCTATTCAATTTAAAGCAGCACTTCTGTAGCCTCCTACTGGATACTCACTATCCCATTACCTCTTTCTAGTTGCTCAACGGAGACTACCAAGCTCTGAAATTATCTTATCCATTTACTTATTTCTTGCTGACTTCCACATATACACCCCGTGAAAGCAGGATCTTGTCAGACCGATCCTTCTCACCTAGCAAAGTGACTGGCATAGAGTGGGGGCACAACGCAAGTATTTATTGGCTGAATGAATGAAGTCAAACTCTCACTGTTTGCAGATGACATAATACTCTATGTAGAAAACCCAAAACACTCCACGAAAAAAATTGCTAGAACTAATACATGAATTCAGCAAAGTCACACAACATAAAATCAATGTACAGAAATCTGTTCCATTCCTATACACCAATAATGAATTAGCAGAAAAAGAAATCAAGGAATTTATCCCATTTGCAATTGCAGCAAAAACAATAAGATACCTAGGAATAAACCTAATCAAAATGGTGAAAGTACTGTACTCTGTACTCTGTACTGTATTCTGAAACCTGCCAAACACTGATGAAAGAAACTGAAGAGGATACAAAGAAATGGAAAGATATTCCATGCTATGAGTTGGAAGAACAAATATTGTGAAAATATCTGTACTACCCAAAGCAATCTATACATTTGATGCAATCCCTATCAAAATGCCAACATCATTTTTTATAGAACAAGAACAAACAATCCCAAAATTTGTATGGTAGCACAAAGGACTTCAAATAGGCAAAGCAATCCTGAGAAAGAAAAACAAAACGAGAGGCATTATGACTCTGAATTTCAAGCTATATTACAAACTGTAGTCATCAAGACAGTATGGTTCTGACATAAAAACAGACACATAGATCAATGGAACAGAATAGAGAACCCAGAAATGGACCCACAATTCTATGGTCAACTAACCTTCAACAAAGCAGGAAAGAATATCCAATGGAAAAAAAGACAGTCTCTTCAACAAATGGTGTTGGGAAAACTAGACAGCAACATGCAGAAGACTGAAACTGGACCATTTCCTTATACCACACACAAAAATAAATTCAAAATGGATGAAATACCTAAATGTGAGACAGGAAACCATCAAAATCCTAGAGAACACAGGCAGCAAACTCTTTGACCTCGGCTATAGCAACTTCTTGCTAGACACATCTCCAAAGGCAAGGGAAACAAAAGCAAAAATGAGCTATTGGGACTTCATCAAGATAAAAACCTTCTGCATAGTGACAGAAACAATCAACAGAACTAAAAGGCAGCCTATGGGATGGGAGAAGATATTTGCAAATGACATAACTGATAAAGGGCTAGTATCCAAAATCTATAAAGAACTTATCAAACTCAACACCCAAAAAACAAATAATCCAGTTAAGAAATGGGCAGAAGACATGAATAGACACTTTTCTAAAGAAGACATACAAATGGCTAACAGACACATGAAAAGATGCTCAACATCACTCATCATCAGGGAAATACAAATCAAAACCATATGGGATACCATCTCACACCTTCAGAATGCCTAAAATTAACAATACAAGAAACAACAGATGTTGGCAAGGATGAAGGGGAACACTCTTGCACTGTTGGTGGGAATGCATACTGATGCAGCCACTCTAGATAACAGTATGGAGGTTCCTCAAAAAGTTAGAAATGAAACTACCCTACAACACAGCAATTACACTACTAAGTATTTACTGCACTCTGATGTTTATAGAGCACCATCAACAATAGCCAAACTATGGAGAGAGCCCTAATATCCATTGACTGATGAATGGATAAGGAAGATGTGGTGTATATATACAATGGAATATTTCTCAGCCATCAAAAAGAGAGAGAGGGAAACAAACCATAGAGAGATTCTTAACTCTAGGGAACAAACTGAAGGTTGATGGAGGGAAGAGGGTGAAGGATGGGCTAGAGGGGTGATAGGTATTAAAGAGGGCGCTTGTTTCAATGAACACTGGGTGTTGTATGTAAGTGATGAATCACTGAATTCTACTCCTGAAATCAATATTGTACTGTATGTTAAATAACTAGAATTTCAATAAAAATTTGAGAAAAATAAATCTTTTGGCCATTTAAAAAGTTGTGATAATGTATATACAATATAAAACTTGTCACTGTTTTAAAAATTAAATTTAAAAGCTGTTTTAAAAATTAGTATTGAGTTTGAGGACTCTTTCTATATTTTGCAAACAAGGCCCATAATAGATATCTAATTTGAAAATATTCCCTCCCCCCCCAGTTTGTGGCTTATCTTTTCATTTTCTTGATCTGTCTTGAAAAAGCATAAGCTCTTAATTTTGATGAAGTCTAATTTATCAACTTTTTACTTGCCTGTTAAACTTTTTGTGGCACATCTAAGAATCTCTGCCTAACTCAAGGTCACAAAGTTTTCTCCTGTGTTTTCTTTTAGATGTTTTGTGGTTTTAGTTTTCACACAGATGCGTTTGGATGTTAGTGTTTTTATATATGGTAAGGGCTATTATTATCATTACTTATGCATGTCCAATTGTTCCAGCACCATTTGTTGAAAAGACTGTCCTTTGCCATTGAATTGCCTCTATACCTTTGTTGAAAATCAGTAGACTGTGTATATTTATGGATGGGATCACAATCCCAGACTCCCTCTTATCTAATATCTGAGGCCATTTTTTCCCATATTTGGGGGGTGGTGTTCTGCTTGTTTAAGGCAGGACCATAAGTCTGGTTTCTGTTACTCCATCTGGGCCAGAAGCAGAAGCCCTCTGTACCATAATCTTTAAAACTGTTTCTTATTGATAGATAGCCATCATGTTTTCAATGTCTATTTTACATTATATTAGGAGTCTATATATTTTAATATTTTTCTTTTTTTAAAGATTTTATTTATTTATTTGACAGAGAAAGATCACAAGTAGGCAGAGAGGCAAGCAGAGAGAGAGGGAGAAGCAGGCTCCCCGCTGAGCAGAGAACCCGATGCGGGGCTCAATCCCCGGACCCTGAGATCATGACCTGAGCCGAAGGCAGAGGCTTTAACCCACTGAGCCACCCAGGCACCCCTATATATTTTAATATTTTTCTATTCTATTTCTATGCCGAAATAAACCATTTTGTCTATCTTCATATCCACTTGTATTTCTATATAACAGATCTCAAGGACTTGAATTGCAAAGCCAAATTATATACCTTTTAAATTTTGGTATGTCAAGAACTGCGAGGAGTCTGAGATTTTCATCTTATTACAAACTAATGAGTTAGCTTGCTGCAGTTTTGTGGAAGCTGACAGGAGACACAAAACTCCTGGATTAAAGATAAAAAACCGTACTACTCCCAGCAAAAGCAATAACCAGAGTGTCAGCATATTTGCCCCAGTTCTTGGAGCCCCAATTCCCGCAGGGTTACACAGAGGGGCAGATGACCCCAGCATTTGCAAGGGACCCAGGGACCAGCACTTCTTTAGCATAGAGCTGACACTGTAGTGAGCAGCAAACAAGCCAGTCCCCTTCTACCCCAGGAGGGACCAGTTACAGGGTACTCACTCTGCAGGAGCCTTGATCTATTTAGCTGCCTGGGTGCATAGCTACAGAAACTGCTTAGCATCAGGAGTTGGATAAGTCTTGCAGTCTGCTCTACTCAGCAAGAAAGTGCAGGAATGCCCAGGGCTCATGGCTGACTGCTCTCTCAACAGCATTTTTTCTCCACAAAGGAGAATGTGCCAATATAAGCCTGCCTTCAATTGTGTCTTAAGGGATTGTATGTCTGAAACACTTCATTGCCAATATGGATATTTTATCTATCTTTGTAATTTTAGCCAATTTGATGGGTGAAAGATGAGTTATCTATTTTGCGTTACTTTTCATTTATCTTCTCTTAAGTGAGTTGAGCTTTTTGTTTCAGATGTCTATTGAAACTTTGTGAAATTGTTCTATAAAGCCTACACCTTCCTCTGACAGTCCTCTTTCCATGTTCTGACTGGGGAAAACAAATAAAGGAAGAGCTCCATTTGTCATCTGAGTAGGTCAGTGTTGCTCATGTTTTCAGCTTGAGTACTCTCTAATCCTCTTGAATTGGATGACTGTGGTATTTCCCTTCAGTTTGTGCTGTGTGGACACAAACTGTCATGAGATGTATGATGCTCTTTCCTCTTGGTCTGTTTATTTGCTCCTGGTATTTCCTTTCTGTCATACATAAACCTACTCTGCCTCTGGAAGGAGGAAGTACAGTTCAAATAACTCCCATTCCTCACGGTCCCCTTAGCACAGTATAGTGGGATCGAACACGTCTTCCAGTTTCACAGATAAATACATTTAGAGCTTTCCTGCTTTCCCAAAATTCTTGGGTCCCAGCTCTCATCTGTGGAGGATGGCAGCGAGGATCTTTCTAGAAACAAATTATGAGCGTAAACCCAGCAATAACAGCCCTCAGTATAAAGGCCCAAACTGGTATGTATTGAAGAGGTGCTAGTATTTTCAAAGAGGAAGTTCTACTGCTAGTTTCTTTGGGGTCCTTTAGCGGTCAAGCCTTGTGTCAGCCTTGAAGTGCCCCTCCTACGTACACTGATTTTAGGGTGCACAGTTGGAAACTAAAATATGAAAAAAATTAATTGCTGGAGTCCGAGGGATTGGGTCTTCGCGCTTTCCATCCAGCGTTTCCCCCCCGCAGGTCCTCCCGCGGGTCAGCCCCGCCTGCACCCCTGTAGCTCCGGATTTGTGGCCAGGTGTCCGGGTGGAGGCTCCGCCTGCCACGCACCCAATGGGGACTGAGGCGGCGGGCCCGCCCCCCGGGCCCTCCCGGAGCCTATCCCGGCCCGCGCGCCCGCCCCGGGCTCGGGTGCCAAGCCAATGGGCTCGGGTCACGCCCCGCCCGGCGCGGAGATCTGGCGCCGCGCGCCGCGCGCGAGAGCCCTATCGCCCACAGCGCTTCACACTTGCGGTGCGGGCCCGGCCCAGGTAGGCGTCGGGCCATGGCGTCCCCAGCGGCCGGCGAGGTGGCGATCATTGGCAGGTAAACGGCCCCGACCTATCGACCCGCTGCGCTCTTGCCACGGCGCTGGGGGAGACCCGGGCCCGCGGTGCGCCAGAGCTTGGGGCCGGTGCTTCGCCGCCTTGGCTTGGGCTCCCAGGTCTCTGTCAGTTTCCAGAGGTGGAAACGGCATCGTGGAACGCCAGCCTCCAACCCTCGAGGGTTGCGTGCGCCCTTGCAGCCCTCTGTGAAAGTGGCCAGCTGTAGCAGCGCCTAGTAGCGGCGTGGCTTTGCAGGTTGAAGCACGCTGTAGAGTGCGGTTTTGTTTCACTTCGTGCTGACTTACCAGCAAGGTTCAGAAAGCCGACAGGGCAGGCTGCAGTGGAAATGCGGTTTGTGGAATTAGTTGAGTGATGCCAGGCCTACCAGCAAATACAAATAGACGTGCTAGGCGTTGGGTGAAATGAAGTCTGGCAAAGATTCTGCAGAACTGTATTCTTAACCATTCCCACTTTATGGATGAGGAAACTGAGATTAAGCAGTTTGCCCCTGGTCACAGTAAGTAAGTGGCCGACGTGGGACTAACCCAGTAACGAGGGTCCGAGGGTCCGTTGGCAGTCCGTGGACAGGGCTGCCTTCAGGGCGTGAGGATGTGTGTGTTCTTGTTCCCAGGGGTGTCTCTGGGCGGCAGCAGGTGCTTGGAGGACACATGGGGCAACCTTAATTCATTCCGGATTCCTGGAGAAAGCGCCGTTTCCAGAGGGGAACGCTGGAGCTCAGAGTTTGCTAGGGTTTGTTGGTTTAACAGCCTAAATTCCGTCCAAGTTTTTCTGGTTTGTTCCTCCACCTGGTCTTTTATAACTTATGCTATTTTCATTTTTAAAAAAAGGCATTTATGAGTACCTTTGCATTGATAGGCTATCATAGCAATCTATAGACCTGTTAATACTTGCTATTTATAGTTAGAAGCATCTTTTTGGGGGTGGCTTTGTGTCTCTTTATGCCCCTGAGGTGTTGGCCTACCTGACCTGCCCACCAGCGACAATTCCAGTGTCAGGATTTTTCCTTAGAACCTACTAAAAGAAGGAATCAGGGTGCTTTTGTCAGCTTCCTTTTGGTCACAGAACAGTGCAATTAACTGAGCGTTTGACCTTTACAGGCATGTGGATGTGTGTGGCTGCCTGGTGAAGGAGTATAAAAATATATTTTAAAAGTGTACTTTGTGTTGGGCACAGTGACTATGCTTGATTTGCATTTCAGTTGTCCAGGGTCAAGGGCTAGAGTTTTGTACATCTCACACCATGTGTTGGAGTGTTACTCTGCTTTCACTTAATAAACGTTAAGTGGAGTTTGGAATTGACTATCCCTGTCTGGCTCTGATTCTTTCATGAGGAGTACAGTCTTCCAAGAAGGAGCTGGAATTAGTGAGGCAGTTTATTTCTGATTCCCTTGAGGGAGGTTGATAAGGAATTAGATGAGGGCTGGTAAACTTTAATGACTGCAGGAACTGGCAAAGGATAGAAAGCCTTTCTGTCTATCCCACACCCTCAGCACCTCAGAAAACACCTATCTCTGCTTCTGGAGTAGTGCTGCTTTCCTTCCCTTCATTCTTCTCCCTTTCCTCTCTGTTCTCCCCGCCCCCTCAGTTTTCCTCTCCCTTCCTCCCCCCTCTTCACCCCTCCCCTTTCTCTCTGTCTCTGTCTCTTCTGGCCCTATGGGTGATTCCAAGGAACATCCATTTACAAAATGGGGCTGCGGAGTGTAAATTAATTTCCTAAAACCTGATTGAGTTTCATTTTTGGATTTCAACAGACCAAATATATGTATTTCAATTTCAGGCACATATTGGGCCATTGTTTTTCCATCTTTTCCTAGTAATTACCAGATTCCCTCGTAAAAGTACTTGCTAGAAATACAGTCTCTATTTAATTCTTTTCCATTGATTTTTTTCACAAAGGACACTTTTTTTTAAAGATATTATTTATTTATTGAGAGAGGGAGAAAACATGAGGAGGGTAAGTGGCAGTCTCCCTGCAGAGGAAGGAACCCTACACGGGGCTCAATTCCATGACCCCGAGATCACGACTGAGCCATCCAGGTGCCCCCATAAAGGACACTCTTCATCATGGCCACTTAGCTTTCCTGTGAGCATTCAGGGCAAGTCCCTTCAGAATGGTGGGCTTGACAGAATAGGAGTGTTTGAAGAATTAAGAAAAGAGAAGAGCTTCTTGGATCGAGGGCTGTGGGAACATTAAAAGGGAAAATATGGTAATGGCAACTTTAAAAAATGGGAGTAAAAGTGAGTTTCCTGAAGACATTTGAGTGGTGTTCTCAAGCTTTCATATCTGTTAGCCCTAGAAGTCTTCAGGGGAACTTACCTTTCTTTATATAATACTGTGTTTCTGAATAAAGTATGAATTCTGTATTCACATACATACTGCATTGTGTTTACCCAAATTTTAGGCCTTGAACTTGTTTTAAAATAGGAACCAATCTGGCGGAGAAGGCCAACACTGCCATGTTCCTGGGGCCTCAAGTATGCTTTTTCTTTTGTGCCTCTCTCTTTTCACTGAGCACACTTCTTTAGGACTGAGCTCAAGGGCCCATCTCCTTCGGGAAAAGTTCTGATTCTAGTGCCTTCCCCTTAGGGTAAAAACTATCATTACCAGCTGTGTAGCCATCCTGCCTGGTCCTAGTAGACAGGTGTTTGAGCTTTTATCACAGAGATTGCTTTTTTTTTTTTTTTTCCTGATATGCAGTGTGAAGGGCTTGTTAGGATGTTGAGTTTTTTTTCCTTTTTTTTTTTTTAATTGAGGTAAAATTCTATAACATTATATAAGTTTCAGGTATACAACATTATAATTTGGTATTTGTATACACTGCAAAGTGATCACCATAAATCTAGTTGCCATTTGTCACCATACAACTGAGCTCCTTTCCCAATTTTGCCCACCTGAATCTCCCTCCCCTCTGGTAACTACTAGTCTGTTCTCTATATCTATGATTTCAGATTAGTGTAGTTTGTTTTGTTTTTTAGATTCCACATATAAGTGAAATCATATAGTATTTGTCTTTGTCCACCTCGTTTCACTTAATATAATACATTCACAGTCCATCCATGTTGTCACAAATAGCAAGATCTTCCTTTTTATGGCTCAGTAGTATTCCTGTGTGTGTGTGTGTGTGTGTGTACATACTATGTCTTCTTTATCAATTTATTCATAGGTGGACACTTAGGTTATTTTCGTATCTTGGCTATTGTAAGTAATGCTTCAGTGAACATAGGGGTGTATTTATCTTTTTAAATTAGTGTTTTTTGTATTCTTTGGGTAAATAACCAAACCTTGAAATAGTTGGATTGTATGATATTTCTATTTTTAATTTTTGAGTAATCTCCATACAGTTGTCCAGAGTGGCTGCATTAATTTCTATTCCCACCAACAGTGCAACATGAGTTCCCTTTTCTCTACATCCTCGTCAACACTTGATGTTTCTTGAGTTTTTGATTTTAGCCATTCTGACAGGTGCGAGGTGATATCTCATTGTGGTTTTAATTTGCATTTCCCTGATATGATATTGAACATCTTCTCATGTGTCTGTTGGCCATTGGTATGTTTTCTTTGGAAAATGTATATTTAGATCCTCTGCCCATTTTTAATTGAGTTGTTTTTTGTTATTGAGTTGTAGATCTTTATATATTTTGGATATTAACCCCTAATTGGATATATTAATTGCACGTATCTTCTGGCATTCGGTAGGTGTCTTGTCATTTTTGTGATGGTTTCCTTTGCTGTGCAGAATCTTTTTAGTTTGTAGTCCCACTTGTTTCTTTTTGCTTTTGTTTCCCTTGCCTTTGGTTTCAGCTCCAAAAAAAGACATTGCTAAGACAAATGTCAGGGAGCTTACCACCTATGTTTTCTTCTAGGAATTTTATAGTTTCAGGTCTTAAATTCAAGTCTTGAACTCATTTTGAGATAATTTGTGTGTGTGTATGAGATAGTGGTCCATTTTCATTCTTTTGCATGTGGCTATCCATTTTCCCCAACGCTATTAAAGAGTCTGTCCTTTCCCAATTGTATATTCTTGCCTCCGTTGTCATAAGTTAATCAGATATGTATGGGTTTATTTCTGGACTCTATTTTGTTCTATTGACCTGCATGTCTGTTTTTTTGCCAATACTGTAGTGTTTTGATTACTGTAGTTTTGTACTATAGGTTGAAACCAGGGAGCATGATATCTCTGGCTTTGTTCTTCTTTCTCAAGATCCCTTTAGCTTTTTTAGAATTATTGTTATAGTTCTGTGAAAAACGCCATTGGGATTTCAATAGGATTGCCTTGGATCTGTAGATTGTTTTGGGTAGTGGGGACATTTTAACAATGTTAATTCTTTCAATCCATGAGCATGGAATATCTTTCCATTCATCTGTGTATTCTTTAATTTCTTTCATCAATGTCTTAAAGTTCTTTTAAAGTGTATTGAAGTGTACAGGTCTTTAAATTTATTCCTAGATATTTTATTCTTTTTTGTTGCAATTGTAAATGGGATTTAAAAAAAACAACTTATCTTCTGATAGTTATTAGTGTGTAGATGCAACAGATTTCTGTATATTGATTTTGTATCTTGCAATTTTATTGACTTCATTTATTCTAACACTTTTTCGATTGACTCTTTAGGGTTTCCTAAGTACGGTATCCTGTCATCTGCAAATAATGAGTTTTACTTCTTCCTTTCCAGTTTGGAGGTCTTTTACTTCTTTTTGTTGCCCAGTTGCTCTGTCTAGGACTTCCAATACTATGCTGAATAAAGGTAGTGAGAGTGAGCAATGATCTTGATCTTATTCAAGATCTTGTTCAATTATCCTGCCTATCCTGATCTTAGAGGAAAGTTTTCAGCTTTTCATAGGTGAGTATGACGTTAGTTGTGCATTTGTCATAATCGGTCTTTATTATATTGAAGTATGTTTCCTCTATACTTTGTTTAGAGTTTGCATCATAAATAGATGTTGCATTTTGTCAAATGCTTTTTCTGCATCTGTTGAGATGATCATATGATTTTTTTCCTTTATTTTGTTAATGTGGTGTAACACACTGATTTGTGAATATTGAACCATTCTTGCATCCCTGGAATAATCCCACTTGATCATGATGTATGATCCTTTTAATGTATTGTTTAATTTAGTTTGCTAATATTTTGTTGAGGATTTTTGAGTCTATGTTCATCAGGGATATTGGCCTATAATTTTCTTTCTTTCTCTCTCTCTCTCTCTCCCCCTTTTCTTCTTTTTTTGTAGTGTCCTTGTCTAGTTTTGGTATCAAGGTAATGCTGGCCTTGTAAAATGAATTTGGAAGCATTGCCTCCTCTGCAATTTTTTGGAAGAACTTGAGAAGGATAGGTATTAAATCTTGTTTGAATATTTGATAGAATTCACCAGTGAACTGTTTGGGCCTAGACTTTGGTTTGTTGGGAGATTTTTAATGGCTGATTCAATCTCCTTGCTAGTAATCAGACTATTCAGATTTTCTGTTTTTTTCATGATTTGGTCTTAGAGGATTGTTTATAGGAATTTATCCATCTCTTTTAGGTTGTCCCATTTGTTGGCATATAATTGTTTTAGTAGTCTCTTACAATTCTTCATATTTCTGTGGTATTAGTTGTAACTATTCCTCTTTCATTTCTGGTTTTATTTATTTTAGGAACCCCTGTCCCCCATTTTTGATGAGTTTGGTTAAGGTTTGTCAATTTTGTTTATCTTTTCAAAGAAGAAGTTCTTAGTTTCATTGATCTTTTCTATTGTCTTTTTAGTCCCTGTTTTACTTATTTCTGCTCTGGTCTTTATTTGATTCTTTCTACTAATTTTGTAGAGTTGTCTGCTCTTTTTTTTTTTTTTTTCCTAGTTCCTTTAGGTATAGAGTTAGATTGTTTATTTGAGATTTTTCTTGATTCATGAGGTAGGTCTGTAACACTATAAACTTCCCTCTTGAAACTACTTTTGCTGAATTCTATAGATTTTGGACTGTTGTATTTCCCTTTGAATTTGTCTTCATGTATTTTTTCTTATTTCTCCTTTGATTTATTCTTGACCCATTGGTTGGTCAGTAGCATGTTGTGTTATCTTCACATATTTGTGATTTTTCCAGTTGTCTTTCTATATTTCTACTTTCATACATTAAAGTTGGAAAAGGTGCTTGATATGATTTTAATGTTCTTAAATTGATTGAGACTTGCTTTGTGGACTAACATATCATCTATTCTGAATGTTCCATGTGCACTAGAGAAGAATATATATTCTGCTGGTTTTGGATGGGATATTCTGTACATACCTATGAGTTCATCTGGTATAAAATGTTTTGTTTTGTTTTGTTAAGTAGGCTCCATGCCCACCATGGAGCTCAATGTGAGGCTAGAACTCACGACTCTGAGATCAAGACCTGAGCTGAGATCAAGAGTCAGATGCTTAACTGACTAAGCCAGCCAGGTGCCCCTGGTGTATTTTTTAAGGCTGATGTTTCTTTATCAATTTTCTTATTTTTAAATTTATTTTTAATTAGTTGATTGAAGAACAGAAACATGCTTAGATTTAATTTCTTTTCATGAGATAGCTACTTTTTTTGAGTATAGTTGACACACAATGTTACATTAGTTTCAGTTGTACAACTTAGTGATTTGACAAGTTTATACATTATGCTATATTCATCATAAGTAGAGTTACCATCTGTGCCATTACATCGTTATTATAATGTCATTGACTGTATTCATTATGCTTTGCTTTTTTTTCCTATGACTTATTCATTTCATAACTTGAGCCTCTATCTCCCTCTCCCCTTCACCCATTTTGCCCCTCTGCCCCCAGCAACCATCAGTTTGTTCTCTACATGTATAGCTTTGATTCTGCTTTTTGTTTATTCATTTTTTAAGATTCCATTAATGAGTGGAATCATGTATTTGTCTTCCTCAGTCTGACTTATTTCACTTAGCGTCATACCCTATAGGTCCATCCATGTTGTCTCATATGGCATGATCTCATGCATTTTTATGGCTGCGTAATATTCCTCTGTGTGTGTGTGTGTGTGTGTGTGTGTGTGTGTGTGTGTGTATACTACATTTTCCTTATCCATTTATCTGTTGATGGGCACTTAGATTGCTTCCATGTCTTGGCTATCGTACATAATGCTGCAATAAACATAGGGGTGCATGCATCTTTAAGAATTAGTGTTTTCCCTGGGTATATACCCAATAGTTGAATTACTGATTTTTTGTTTGGATAAGTTATCCATTGATGTAAGTGGGATATTAAAGCATCCTGCTATTATTATATTATTGCTGTCAATTTCTCCTTTTAGGTCTGTTAATATTTGCTTTATATATTTAGGCACTTCTACATTGGGTACATAAATATTTACAAATGTTATATCCTCTTGTTCGGTCTACCCCTTTATCATTATGTAATGCCCTTCTTTGTCTCCTATTACAGTATTTGTTTTAAAGTCTCTTTTGTCTGATACAAGTATAGCTACCCAGCTTTGGTTTCTATTTGCGTGGAATATCTTTTCTTTCCCTTCACCTTCAGTCTGGGTGTCCTTACATCTGAGGTGAGTCTGTTGTAGACAGCATATAGATGGGTCTTATCTTTGTATCTGTTCAGCCACTCTTTTGATTGGAGAACTTAGTTCGTTTACATTTAAAGTAATTATTGATAGGTCATAATAATAGCCTACCTTACAGGCTGAAGCTCCAGAACAAGAAAATAGGCCTTTTCATGTGTGTTTCTGTCTTCTGTTGCATAGTGCTCTGGGAGTGGTGGCCTGCCACGGAGTGTCTCTCTGATTGTTTCAGACCCATAGGGCCCAGAAACACAATCCTCTCTGGCCACCAGAGCCAGGGGCGTCTCCTGGGTGGGCTGCGTGTGCCTGCTGGCTTTGGCAGGGCAGGCTCAGGCAGTATCCTGGAGGTGGGAGCAGGGCATTCCCACCTGAGACAGTAGGCTGGGGGCGGGGTGTACAGAAATGGTGCTTGCCAAAGCAGGCACCAACAAGGCAGAAGGAGAACACAAGAATGGCACCCACTAGTGCCTCTGTCTTCAGAGAGAGTCCCAGCAAGTGCCTGCCCTTCCTCAGATGCTTTAAAACTAATAGGTGAGTCTCCTTTGCAAACGCTAGGTGCCTTTCCAACTGTTGCTTTTGTGCTGCGTCCCAGGGTCTATGGGTCTGTGCATGAGCTCTTTAAGAGTGGATTTTTTTGTTCCACGTAACCCTATGGTTCTCCTGGAAGTAAGCACATTGGTGTTTGAGGCCAAACACTTGGAGGGGGGAGCTTGTCTCTCTAGTATAGTTCTGTAGGGTTGGGGTACCTGATGTTGGGGCACAACTCCTTTGGTCCTTGGGAACAAGATTTGTATTATGATGAGGCTGTGGGTCACCATGCCTTGGGTGGGGTTTCTTATGAGACTGTGTCTCTGTCTGTCCTCTCCCAGTCGATGTGGCCGTTCTATCTGTTGTGGAGGAGCTGTTCAGCTGGCTTTCGGGTCCTTTTCAGAGGAAATCGTTTGATGTGTAGCTGTAGATGTGTTGTGTTCCTGGGAAGAGGCGAGTTCAGGATCCTTATAAGTTGCCATCTTGAACCTTGTCTGGTAGAATGTTATTTTATTTCGAGTAATGCATCCCTTAAGCTAGTCCTAATTTTTTAAATTCAAAATTTTACTTTGGGGTGACTTATGTACCTTTTTTTTAAGAATTTCCGAGGCATGAATTTTTTTCGGAGTGCTATCCTAGGTATTACCCTGCTAATTTTTTCGTTAAAACACATAGGCATACGGCTATATACACAGACACACAGAGAGCAAACCCCTACCATGCTCTAGCTGCTTCTTAGCAGCTCAAACACTAAATGTGCCCTTCTTCCTAGGAAATATTTAATAGCTCTTACTGGCAACTCTTTCATAGCCAACTTAGACTAAGTGCAGAAACAGTTTTACTTCATCTTTTGCCCAGTAAATAAGTAACTGTAGAATTTAAAAAGTATCTAGTGTGGATTTTTTTTTCAAAACTAAGTGCCATTAATGATAAAATTAGAATTGAACCAATTTTTTAAAAAGATTTTCTTCATTTGAGGGAGATACAGAGAGAGCATGAGCAGGGGGAGGGACAGACTCACCGCTGAGTGGAGAGCCAGCTGTGGGGCTGGATCCCAGGACCCTAATATCATGACCTGAGCAGAAGCCAGATGCTGAACTGACTGAGCCACCCTGGCACCCCAGAATTGAATCAATTTTATTACTTAACTTTTTTCCCTTGCTGCTTTGCTGCTATGTAACAGAATAATGTTCACCTGCAGTAGCTTTTTTTTTAAAAAATATTTTATTTATTGGAGAGAGAGAGAGAGAGAGAGAGAGCGCACCAGCGGGGGGAGGGGGACGGCTGAGAGAGAGGGACAAGCAGACTTCCTGCTAAGCAGGGAGCCCAGCACTGGCTCCACATGGGCCTCGACATGGGGCTCAAAACGGGCCTTGATGGGGGTCTCGATCCAAGGACCTGATATTATGACCTGAACTGAAGGCAAACACTTAACCAACTGAGCCACCCAGGTGCCCCTTCACCTGCAGTAGTTTTTTGAAGTACTAATTCAGATTTATGAATTTAGAAGCTTTAAAGTATATCAGAATAGTTAGAATGGTAGGGACCCATATATGCTCCCCAGGTATCTAGGGGTTCAGAAAAAGTTAATAGGATGTCACTGGCTCCAAGGTCAGGAAGCTAATTGTATTTGGGCCCAAGGTAAAGTAGTACTGGGAACAAGAAAGCTGACAGAACCTTCATTCTGGGGTTGTGCAGTCTGATCTTTGTACGTGGTTATATTAGTCTGTGCTGTAGATTCCCCCTGCTTGTACTTGCTCACTTTTCCTCTCTCCTTTGCTTCTTTTTCTTGCACATTGCTGCCAACCCCAGCATTATAATCTTTCAACTCCAGTGCCTATCACTGACTTAAAGTTTCCACATTTTAGGTCCAATTTTCAGGAGAGGAAATCTGATTGGCTTGGCTCCTCTGTGCAAGCCAGGCTACAGGTATAGCAGGGTGCTGGTAAGCCAGTTGGTGGGTGCTTTGGGTCAGATGTGCATGTCATGTCCAATCATGAATGACTGAGTCTGTATGAGGAGGAAGAGATGCCAGCGGCTTCCCAGCAGTTGACTTTTTGCTCTTGGTCCCTCCTCTAGAGGACTATGGGCAATACAGGCTTTGAAACTATAATCAGCTTTGTCTTTAATGCCTGTTGTATGAAATATAACTAATTTCTCCCCAAATTTTTATAACAATTCTTGAATACACAGGAAACTAGAAATTATGGAAAAAAGAATACCCACATATCCACTTTGCTATTCAGTAATTGTTAAAAATTTGCTCTGTTTGCTTTATCTGTATATAATTTATTTAATTAATGCTGAATGTTATAGGATTAGGTTTTACTTTTTTTCTGATATGAATTCTACTGTAAATGAGTGTCTATGTGTTGCCCATATTAACCTAAGATCAATTCTGGTAGTAAAATTTCCAGGTCAAATATTAGAAATAGTTAATTTCAATACAGGCTGTAAGACTTCCTCCAGAGACTTTGCACCTCTTTTATTCCCCACAGTGGTTTGTAAGTGCCCGTTTGCCCATAACTTCGCCAACACTAATCACTGTCAGTTTTTTTAATCTCTGCCTTTGGATATATATTTTATTTGCTATTATTAGACTAAAGCAGTAGTGTGTATTTTCAAGTTAGTTTGTTCACATACTTTATAGAGGCTCCCCCATCTTTTATTTCTGGGTTTATAGGAATTTTTGCATACTTATATGTTATAAATATTATTTGTTTTTGGACATTTGTCTTATGTTGATTTTTTGGTCATTAACAAAGTTATTAAGATCAGTTAATTTATTTGGCATTCAGTATTCAAACATGAGGACGATTGTGGCTTGGATTATTGTAAAAATGTCTTAGATAGAAAGGTTGAAAACTGCTCTAGAGTAAATGCCACCCCACCCCCAATTGCATTTGTAGATGAAGGACTACAGTTCTCTCGGACATGTGACTGACTTCCATATGATCGCAGCATGGTTGCATAATTGGGGGTGGAACTAGGTGTCCTGACACCAAAAAAACAACTAAGATAAGTGATTGAATTATGATACCAGAAAGTGAAACCATATGATAATTGACTTTCTCTGCTTGACTTATTTCACTTAGCATAATCTCTTTAAGTCATTGCTGCCTGTTAGAAATGTAATGTGAGCCACCAGTGCAAGTCACATATGTAATTACATTTTGAAAAAAGGTGAAATTAGGGGCCCCTGGGTGGCTCAGTAGGTTAAGCATCTGCCTTTGTCTCAGGTCATGATCCCAGGGGCCTGGGATCGAGTGCTGCATCGGGCTCACCACTCCACGGGGCGTCTGCTTCTCCCTCTGACCTTCCCCCACTCATGCTCTCTCTCTCTTCTCTCAAATAAATAAAATCTTTTTAAAAAAAGGTGAAATTAATTTCAATATGTTTAACTGTTATTATTTCAACAAGTAATTGCTGTAAAACATTACTAATGAAAGAGTTTACATGCTTTTTTGGGGCACATAGTCTTTAAAACCCAGTGTATTTTTTACACTTGCAGTTATGTCTCACTTCACACTGGTCACTTTTCAAGTGCCAAGCAGTGCCATGTGGCTGTGAAGTGGCTGCCACACTGGACAACGCAGGTTTAAGCAATGATGTGACCTTGGTGAATCAAGAAAGCCTATCTTCAGAGCTTCCTTCTCCCCCCTTGTGCCTCCCCTTGCAGCGCCGGCTCATTCGAGAGGCACTTACATGCATTTTGGAAAGGCAAGTCAAGTTGTGGGAGGAAGTTTATGTAATGAGATGGATCTCTTGTGTTCTCCTTTGTGGAAAGTCTTTTCTGTAACAGCAGCCACAGTACTTTGGGCTTTGATAATAAGGCCAGCTGAAGCATCTCACCCTTCTGCCTTGTGTGGCCTGTGAGCCTTACCCGTGCCTGGCACTTAAGGGCCTTTTCTTTTGTGCCCATCCTCTCCGTCTCATTGTGTGGTGGACAAGGGATGTTGGGGGACTTCCTGACAGAGGGGTCTGGCTGCTTTGGAGGCCCCGTGGAGCTCTGGCCCCTGAGGGAGTCGGCTTGACTGGCTCCTGGGCCTGACCAGCCTGTGGGCGACAGCTTTTACATGGAGTGAGGTGATGAGTCATTTTGGAGGGGTGTGGTAATTTCTGAAAGCACAAAGTGGGAAGGAAAAGAACTCTCTTTTTGAAAAATATTTTTATGAATTTTATCATACATACAGCAGAGTACAGAAATCCTACGTACATGGCTTGATGGTGATCATAGAATTGACACACCTCTGTAAGCCCCGCTGGGAAGGTATCCATTCTAGAGTTGGGCTGTACGGCGGGCTCCTTTCATGGTTAAATCAATCACCATATATGTCAAACATGATGATACTGGCAGTGGGGAAAAGAACATTTGGAGTCAATGACTGGTCATTTGGGATGACCTGCATGAATGTTAATTGGCCTTTTAACTTAGTGGCTTGCAGCTCTGGAGTGTGTGTAGGGGGGTGAGTGGGTGTTTGAGGAAGAGAAAAATCTTCAGGCAGGGGCTGTCTCTTTCAAACTCTGGCTTGTGATCTATAGGGGTTTTTTCCTCACAGAGTCTAGAGCAGCTTTGTCAATAGAATTTTCTGCAAAGAGGGAAATATTCCGCATATGCCCTTGCTGTCCAGGTTGGTAGCCACTATCACATGTGACTATTGAGTACTTGAGACATGTCTAGTACTATTAATGAACTGATTTTTAAAATTCATTAATTTTAGTTAATTTAAATAACAGCATGTGGCTAGAGTCTACCATTATTGGACAGTGCTAGGTCTAGAGCATTGAGAGTTTAATAAAAAATTTTACATATAATTTATATACATATAATAAATGTAAAATATATATAATATATGTAAATTATAATATTTAAGTTATATATTATATGTAACATGTACATATATATGCAAATTATAGATGTATTTATATATAAATCATATGTATAACATGCACATTATATATAATATGTAAGTTTTACATTAATTGTAAAAGATTTTAATACTGCGGAAGAATATGGAGTAAAACATTCTGTATAATCCTGCTCCCTCTCCCGAAGTTGAGTAGAGGTGTTTTAGTTGTTTTCACTGTTTTTCCAACAAATGGCTTCACATAAGATACCTTGTAACAAGATAATAGCCCTTCTCAATAACCCCTTGTATGTATTAGAGGCTTAGCTCAAGTGAGCATTGTGTGAGGGCTTTGAAGCTTGGATAGCACTTCTGTGGCATTAGCAGGATTTTTAGGTCAATAGGAGGCATGCCAAGCTCTTCCCTTCAGTTGCTTGGGCCCAAGCCTGACAGAAGAGGGGGCATTGTAACTGTGTGGAGTGCTTTCTGTACTCAGAGCCCCAGCAATAAATTAGCTGAATTAGGAGAGGTAGGGGGAGGGGAGACAGAGTGGGGATACTTCTTGGAGCCCATTCTTTGACTACTATTCTAACCACCACCACCCCTTCCTCACACTTCCGCACACAGTTACTACAATGAAATAACACCACACCTGAGGCAAGCCTGTCCTGATGAATGTTCTGTCTACTTGAAAGCTAGTAATTTAGCTTGTTACTATTTCCTGAATGGTGGCAGAGGACATGAGAGTCCTGGGTCAGAGACAGAGAATGTTCTTAATCATAGCAGAGCAGGCAGCATGAGCATCCTATTAGCATTTTTCCCTGTGCCCTGAGTCCCATGGGGGAGATATAAAGGTTCCAGGTGGATACCTGCAGATTCAGTGCATATCCAGGACAAGAACATTGAGCTTGGGGAAACCACTGTTTTTACAGTAAGAGGTAAGCAAGCTTGCTCTTTATCCTCGAGGGATATATTTCTGCAAAATAACTCTGACTAATGGTATGGGTGAAGATCTAGCAAGACATGTGAGTGCTCATGGAAAAGTTCCTCCCGCCACTCAACTCCTGGCTTTGTCCACATACCCCTCTCGGCCCCTCTGAAGTGAGGAATGTGTTGCTGCAGATATCTGTATCACATTCTGAAAAGCTTCCAATTCAGAGGAACCCTAGAGAGTGTTGTTGATCTGTCTTTGAATTGTACGAAGAGTACCAGGGCAATTTGTGAATCAGGTGCAACTCACTTTTGATATTCCAAGTGGCATTGGAAAAATCTCAAGATTGAGAGAAAAATGGAGCATAGTCCCAATCACCTACCCAATATTTGATGCCAAGTGATTACCTGCCTCTGTTCTGATACCTCCAATTCCAAGGATTTTCCACGTGCTTGATTACTGGGGCTGCCTTTTCCTGAGTAACATCAAGCCTCAGGATGACTCAAGCAGTGGAATGAGGTGCAGTAGCCTCAGACCAAAGTGCTGTGTAGTCTGCAGGGAATTAGCTCTACAGTGTGTAAATGTGGCTATTTCTCCAAGCCTCATAAAAATCCCCTCTCAACCTCATTTCTCCTTCTAGTAACTGCCACATTTTTCTTCAGACCTCAATAAAATTGTCTGTATTCTGTCTCTACTTCCTTTCCTCCCATCCATATTCTTTAGTTTCAAATCATATCAAAGTTGAGAAAATAGTACAATGAAAACTTAAGTATCCCTTCTACCCCCAGTTTCAACAGTTAATAACATGGGGCTAATCTAGTTTCATTTATGTTCTCTTCTGTGGATTAATTTGAAACAAATCCCAGACATTTGTATCATTTCACTTACAAATATGTCAGCGTATACCGAAAAGACAAGGACTACAGTTGACACCCCTCCCCCCATGGAGTTGAAAATCCATGTATAACTTTGACTCCTCTCAAACTTAATTACTAATAGCCTACTGTTGACTGGAAGCCTTATTGATAACATCAATAGTCAACACATATTTTGTATGTTGTATGTATTAAATACTGTGTTCTTAAAGTAAGCTAGAGGAAAGATGTTAAGAAAATCACAAGGAAGGGGTGCCGGGGTGGCTCGGTTGTTAAGCATCTCTCTTCGGCTCAGGTTGTGGTTCCAGATCCTGGGATCGAGCCCTGAATCGGGCTCCCTGCTCCACAGGGAGTCCGCTTCCCCCTCTCCTCCTGCTTGTGTTCCCTCTCTCGCTGTCTCTCTATCAAATAAATAAATAAAATCTTAAAAAAAGAAAAAATCACAAGGAAGAGAAAATATATTTACAGCACTATACTGTAAAAAATCTGCATATAAATGGACACGTAGTTCAAACCCATGTTGTTCAAGGGTCAACTGTATTTTAAAAATATATTACTACAATACCATCATCAAGTATAAAACATTAACAAAATTCCTTAGTATCATCAAATAATATCTTTAAATATCCCGTTAGTATTCAAAATTTCCCTGATTACCTAAAAACTTTTTCACCTTTGGTTTGATTCATTCAGGGTCCAAGTAAGGCCCACACATATTTAGTTGATCTGTTTCTTAGCTTTTCAATCTATAGATTTCCCCATCTCTCTCTGTCTCTCTCCCTCTCTCTTCTTAAAATTTTCTTGCAGTTTATTTGTTGAAGAACATGGGTTATTCTGTGAAATTTTCTAAATTCTGGATTTTACTGAATGTATCTATGTAGATGTCATTTAATATATTCCTTCCCCTGTTCCTTCATTTCCTAAACTGGTAGTTAGATCTAGAGGCTCATTTCTCTTACACCCAGGCAGGCTTTCCTCCCTACCAGTCTATCAGAACTACTCTTGTTACTGTCCCCACCCCCATTCATTTTGCTAACCCCAGTAGTCAGTTCTCAGTTTTGACCCAGATGGTCACTCTCTTCTCATTGAGATTCCCTTTCACTTCCCTGACCCCCTGCATCTGGTTTTCCTCCCATCTCCTGTCCCATATCGTCCCCTGAAGTTGGAGGAGTGTTCTAAGGCTCAGTCCTTTGACTTCTTTATTATTATTCACTTCCTTAGTGATCTTATCTGGTTTCTTGCTTGTACATACAATGTCTTTGCAGTAATTCCAAATTCGTATCCTCAGCCTAGGTCTTGCCCATTAACCTCGAGACTTCTATCCAGTTGTTTCCTAGATGTACTGATTGGACATCTTTTTCAAACTTAAAGCATCCTCTATTGAATGCCTGATCTTCTCTCCCTAAATCTACTTCAGTTATGGTCTTCCCCACCAGAGTTAATGGCCTCTCTGTCCTTTCTGCCACTGTCTAAAAGAAACTTGGTGTCACAATCTCCAGTTCTTCTTTTTCTCACACCCACGTGTGGTGCATAGCAACTCCTGTAGTCTGTGCCTGGGAAAGACTGTGTAGTCAGAACTCAGACCTTTTTCTGTCTCCACCTCTGCTTCTATCCTGCTGTAGCCTACTGCCATATTTTGCAGTGGTCTCCTGACTTCTAGCTGGTTTGTTTGCTTCCATCTTTGCCTGTCTTCACTATATTCTTTAAAAAATTTTTTTAATTTTTAATTTTTTAAAAGTTTATTTATTCATTTATTTTTTAGAGAAAGAGAGAGAGCACACTTGTGGAAGGGCAGGGAGAGGGAGAGAATCTTAAGCCAACTCCATGCTGAGCAGGGATCCTGATGCAGGGCTTGCTTTTACAAACCTGAGATCATGACCTGAGCCGAATCAAGAGTCAGACACTTAACCAACTGAGCCACCCAGGCGCCCCAGTATATTCTTATCAAAGCAGACAGAACTTTTTAAAATTGAAGTCAGAGCACGTCTTTCCTCTAAAACCTTCTATTATCTGCTCATCTCACTTGGAGTCAAAGTCAGAATCTCTCTGCGGCCTCTCAGGCATCCCTCCTGCCCTCTCTGACCTCCTCCTGCCACCCTCCCCCTTCCCTCTCCACTCCAGACATATCAGCCTTATTGATTTGGACCGTGCAACACACTCCCTCAGGTTTTTGCACCTGCTGTTCCCTCTGCTGGGAATGCCTAGCGGTATCTCCCAGATACCTTCGTGGCTTGTCCTCTTACCCCCTTTAGCCCTTTGCTAATATGTCACCTTCCTAGTGAGACAGTCCCTGGGGTGCTTTTAGAATTTCTTTTCCTCCCAGTCCCCATTCTCCTCCTCGTTGTCCCTGTTCCCTGCTTCTTTTCTCCCCCAGCACTTGTTACCTTTACTGTGCTATCTTACTTACCTGCTTAGTTTCCTCTATGCTTGCCCACTGTAAGCTCCATGGGGCAAGTATTTTCGTTTTGTCACTACTGTATCCCCAGTGCCTAGAACTGTGCCAGACACCCAGTAGGTACTCTAAATATTTCTTCAGTGAGCAACTGTGGCCTTCATATTAACCCCATAGGAAGAGGCTTTTGACCGGGATGTAGTATTTATCACTAGATAATGAGTTATTTTTTTGTTGTGGTTTCTTTTCTTTGTTTTTGCTTTTTTGGTTTTTGTTTTTGTTTTTGTTTTTTGCCAACAACTAACATTTATGAAGCCCCTACAATGTTCTAGGAACACAAAGGTGGACAACACGGTTCCTGGTGCATAGAGCTTACCCTGTTGAACAAACAAACAAAACTAAATTCATCTTTTGATAAATTCATACTGCTTTCTTTTAACATCACTGTGTAAAATTCATCATTTTTTTATTCACATATTTAGATAGCCATGATTAACAGTCTTATAGTTCACAAAAAACAACAAATGTGTGTAACCTCCCCAGACCTAGAAATTAAGGTAGAAGCATTTGTCATTTGCTTTCTCTCCAGATTTATCCACACCGATGCGGGCATCTGCATATAAAATGGTGCCAGGGGTAGAATTTTTCTAGGGTTGGTCTCAGAGGAAAAACTATCTTGAGAAGATAGACCTTGGGTGGGCCAAGATTACCTTTTGCGATGCAATCCCCAGAACAAAGGGACAGATGGTAACACTTGGAGAGGGACCTTGGGAACTGAGGTGTGAATGTTATTAATACATTTTCTTCTAGGCCAGTGAGAAAGTGCTAGTTGCCCTCTGGTAGGGTAAGGAAGCTTTGCCCAAAGCTAGAATACAGCCTTTTGCAGAATAAGCTTATTTAAACAATTAAAAAAATTGTGGCAAGATGCACATAACATTTGCCATCTTAGACATTTTTAAGTGTGTGGTTTAGTAGTGTTAAGTGTATTTACGCTGTGCAGCCAATCTCCAGAACTTTTTTCTCTTGCAAAACTGTAACTCTATCCCCATTAAATAAGTCCCCAAGCCTCCCTTGCCCCAGCCCCTGGTAACCACCATTCTAGTTGTGACTACTCTAAGTACCTAATACAAGTGGAATCATGCAGTATTTGTCTTTTGGTGACTGAGTTAATTTTATTTTGCATTATGTCTTCAGGGTTGATCCATGTTGTAGCATGTGTCCAGAATTTCCTTCCTTTTAAGTCTGAATAATTTAGTGGTCATTTTTATTTTATTTTTTTAAACATTTTAAAATTTAAATTCAATTAATTAACATACAGTGTATTGCTGGTTTCAGAGGTACAGGCCTGCGATTCATCAGTCTTATATAATACCCAGTGCTCATTACATCACATGCCCTCCTTAATGCCCATCACCCAGTTAACCCATCCCTCCACCCCCCTGCCCTCCAGCAACCCTCAGTTTGTTTCCTATGGTTAAGAGTCTCTTATGGTTTGTCTCCCTCTCAGCTTTCGTCTTGTTTTATTTTTTCCTCTTTTCCCCTATGATCCTCTGTTTTGTTTCTTAAATTCCACATATAAGTTAGATCATGACAATTGTCTCTCTGATTGCCTTATTTCGCTTAGCATAATACCCTCAAGTTCCATCCACATCGTTGGAAATGGCAAGATTTCATTTTTTTTTATGGCTATGTAATTAGTGGTCATTTTTAAAAACATAAGATGCTGAACACAGCTATTCTTTGCATCCAGAGTTGGATTACTCAGCAGGCTGGGTAAGTTCTTAATGGCCCCACCGCTAGTTCTGCCCTTGTGGAGCGTTATCAAACGTATCTGTTAGCCTACGGGTCCCCTAAGGGGAAACTGTGGTATACCTTTTTGAACTGGTCAGCTTGGAATGTAATGAAACAGCACTGGAGTTTGGAATTGGAGACAAGTTTAAGTGGATTTTGTTGCCTATTAGCTCTATGAACTACCTTCCTGTACGTCACCTCCCCTGGAGAAATCCCTTGAATATCTGGGTCATAGATGTGTTGTGAGAGGACACGTTTTCCTCTTACCTCTGGCTGAACACTTGTGTAGCAGGCAAGCACCTTTGGGGAAAGATTTCTAAAATTCTAATCCTGCTTCAAGGGAACAACCTACATTCCACCAAATGCACTATTCATTTCTTCTTTGCTCTTCCACTCAACCAAATTTAAGAGCTTACTAAGTATTATTGTTCTACATTTGTGTGGCAGGAGTTGGTTTTCAAAGCATTTTCACATACATTCATTTTTTAATAATGGATTGGTTGAGATCCATCTAGCACACAGTTCACCCTTGTAGCACATTCACAGGGTTGTACAACTGTCACTACAGTCAATTTTAGAATATTCTCGTCATCCCTAAAGAAACCCTGCACCCCTCAGCTGTCACTCCTGTTCCTTCCTCTCTAGCCCTGGGCAACCACAAATCCATTTTCTGTCTCTATAGATTTGCCAATTCCTGGAAGTGGAATCCTGCAATATGTAGATCTTACTGATTGACTTCTTTTGCTGAGCATTTTTTTAAGGTTCCATGGAGCACATATCAGTACTTTATTCCTTTTTATGGCTGAATAACTGTTTATTGGTATACCACGTTCTGTTTACCTATTCACTAGCTATTGGACTTTTGGGTCATTTCCATTTAGCTGTTATGAATAATGCTCATATAAACATACATGTACAAAGTAGTTTTTCTTGGGACATATGTTTCATTTCTGGCAGGTACATACCGAGGAGTGGAATTGCTCTTATAAACATTCATTTTGCCAGTTTTCTCCACTATAAAGTCACTCTTAATTTTCCGTCTTCGTTACTGTACTCTTTGAAAGGAAGTCTTCCATCCAGCCCCTGCTTCAGGTGTGGGGAGTTACGTTACAACTCTCTGAGGTCAGAGTGTCTGCATAAATTATTGGGGCAATTCTTCTGCAAGGAAGATTTGGCTTCTCCCCCATTTATTTATTCATTCAAACATTTATTGATATCATTGTGGACTCATGGATACTTAGTTTACACTTTGGATTATAATCCAGTGTTACTTTACTTTTTTGCTCAACTTATTCCAGCTTTGGCCTCTAGAGCTCTTTCATTTGGCTCCTGTGATCCCTTGACATATTCTGTCAGGATAGGCCTTTACAATTTTTTTTAATTTTAATTTTTTATTAGCACCATGTACTTTCTGGCACTCCCAATTACTCTGGGCTCATGTTGTGTATTTCCTGGCTCAGTTCTAGAATCAGCCATTTCTCCAAGGAGCCCTGGTTCCCTTTATTGGAGAATGATATTAGAAACCAAGATTTGGGCTCTAGATGTGCTCCTTAACATACATTTTTAACCTTTTGAACAACTCCGTGTGAATTTTTCATGTCTTTTTTATCTTTTCCTTTTCCTTTTCCGGTAACACACTGAAATAGTGTGGGCCCAGGGTCGAGTTGTTGGGTTCATCTCATAGCTCCAACACGTATAACCTGTATAGTCTTAACCCCTCTATGCCTCAGTTTTCCCATGTATAAAATGGGAAATAATAATAGCACCTACCTTGTGGGTTGTTGTAAAGATTAACAGAGGAAAGATGAGTAAGATGTTGAATCTTGGCTGGCACCCAAGATGTGCTCAAAAGCTGGTGGTGGTAGCAGCAATTGTTTACTTGAGGAAGATGGGGGAAAATACTATCTCTGTTCTTCACATTAAGTGACTTGCCTTGCCAGTGGTCAAATGGGGGTTCGCAGAGGGGCCTTTCGCTTCCACCACACCCTACTGCCTCCCTACTGTAAGTTGTTGTTTCAGTGTGGGGACTAATGTTACTACCTGACATCCAGCAGTGTGCCAGGCAGAATATTACTGCTGACTCTGGAGTAGAGGATTCAGGGGCTCCTATATGGAAAGAGATAACATTTTAAATAAATACAGTTATACAAATGTATAATTTTAAGCTATTAAGTGTTTTAGAATAGGATGCTGTATAATTTAAAAAATTTCATTCTGGGTTAGGAATGAAAAACTGTTCCATTAAGTTAACTGGACGCCTTAAATTTCTTTCCCTTTAGTGGACTCATTGGACAAAGCTGGGCTATGTTGTTTGCCAGTGGAGGCTTCAAGGTGAAACTCTACGATATTGGGCAACAGCAGGTAACAAATGCCTTGGAAAAGATCAGGTAAGTTAGCTGGCACCCTCCAGGAGGAATTGAAACGTCTCTGCTGCTTTCAGTGGGTCTTGTTTATCATTTTCTTAAGGCTATAACTGTCTGTGATTTTACTCTTCCATTTGATGGCTGTTACAGTGCCTTTGAGCTGGTAAAGGCCAGGCCCATGGTGGGTGAGCCATAAAAAATTAAGACTGAAGATTGTGAGGAGAGGACTGTTACGATTGTAAAGATGTGTGATGGGAGTGGAGGAGCTGAACATCCCTCTTAGGCTTCCAGCCTGAGCGAATAAGCTTCTGTCCCTGTGTCACACCGGGCTGGAGATCGGGGTTTCCCTTTGTTCCCTCTGAGCAGATGACCAGCTCTCAGCATGTGGTAGCTAGGGCTGCGTGGGCATTACATTTTAGGAACAGGGGGTCCTGAGGTTTGTTTTGACCTATTGATCTAATGTTGTCAGGACTCAAATGAACCGTGATAGTTATAATAGTTAAAGGTGTCAGAGTTGATGAACTTACGCATGCTGAGTGCTAAGCATGAGGAGGGGTAAATTTTCAGAATAATCACAGGGGGTAAGAAGAAAAATACAAACCATAGAAAAGAGGCCAAGAATGAGGGAGGTCAAAGATAGAAGCACCAAACTAAAGTGCTGGAAAGTAAAAGGGCCCTAGTTCATGACACATTCACCTAAGAGGACTATCGCTGAATACAGTTTTGACCATTTCACACGTGGTATTGTTTAGGTAGTTATTATCCTTGGGGATATCCATGAATGTGTAACTTGAATTTGCATTTTGTGTAACAGAAATATGCTGACTTTATTGTTTACTTTTTGAAAAGACTAATACATATGGTGTGACATCAGGGTATACACACCAAGACATGATGTACCTTAGTTTAGTTTTGTTGTGTAACAGATTAAGAACCCAAAACCCGGAGAAATCAAGTTACTTCTTACATGTACTAACATATAGTCAATGCCAAGATGAAATGTCAATCTGAAAAGCAAACAAACAGGGATGCCTGCCTGGCTCAGTTGGTGGAGCACATGACTCTTGATCTCAGGGTTGTAAGCTCAAGCCCCATGTTGGGTATAGGGATTACTTAAAAATAAAATCTTTAAAAATAAAAATAACCTCCCCCTCCAAAACAAAAGAAAGAAAGAAAGAAAGAAAGAACCACTTTAAAAGTAAACACATATACTCCTAACACTTTGTTCTGTACTCTTATAGAAGGAAGAGGAATTAGCATAAATACTGCTATGTTCCAGGCATGTGCTCTCCACTAGGGAGACATAAATGAGTAAGAGAGATACAGTCGTATCCACCATGGAACTTAATAATTTAGTAATCTTACCATATAAATTCTCATAGTAAGCCCCATGAGGCAGATATTACTGCCATTATTTTAGGAGAAAACTTAGGTCTATGAATGGTCAGTAAACTGCTCAAAGACACAGTAAGATAGAAGATTCAAGCTCTGGTTCATCTGACAAGTTAAGGGTAGGTCTGAATATCTTTAGGACCCATCTATACTATTTGTTTTGTAGAGATTCTGCAAACATTACTTTTAATATAATATTTAATATATACAAAAGAATAGATCATTTATGTTAGTTTATGAGGAATATAATAAAAATGAGCATTTGAGATCTAGAATATTGTCAATACCCAGTGTATACCTTTTGAAACTGATCCCCTGTCTTCCTGCCAGAAGTAACTATACTGTTACCTTGCCTTAAAAAAGTTTTATCATTGATATGTACTCTAAATAATATATTTTGCTTATTTTTGTGCTTTATAAAATTTTTTTGAGATTCATCCATGTTATTGCTTGTAGCTATAGTACATCTATGTTCATTGCTATATAATTTTCTAGTATGTGACTTTGCTATTATTTCCTTATGTTTTATCCTTCAGATGAACATTAAGCTGTTTCCAGTTGGCGGCTATTGTAAACAGTGTTGCCATTTGTGTCCTTGCATATGTCTCCTGGTGCATAAGTGCAAGAATATCTACAGTGAGATTGCTGCATCTATTTTTCCTTCTGGGATTCTGACTATATGTCTATTGAACCTACTCATCTAGCCTTCACATCTTTTAACCTCTCTTATATTTTCTGTCTCCCTTTCTCCTTGGAATATATTTTGGATACATTCCTTAGATTTTCCTTCCAGTTCACTAATTCTAGTTTTAGTGTGTCTAATCTATTGTTTAAGCCATCCACTGAATTTATTTCAGTAATTAAATTTTCACTTTAATAGTTCTATCTGCTTCTTGTCCAAATATACTCGTTAATTTTTAATACCTTCTCATTGTTTTGCTCATTCTTTGTGGTTACATTTTTTTTTAAAGATTTTATTTATTTATTTGTCAGAGAGAGAGAGGGAGAGAGAGACAGAGAACAAGCACAAGCAGGCAGAGTGGCAGGCAGAAGGAGAAGCAGGCTCCACATGTAGCAAGGATCCTGATGTGGGACTTGATTCTGGAACCCTGGGATCAAGACCTGAGCTGAAGGCAGACACTTAACCGACTGAGCCACTCAGGCGTCCCTGTGGTTACAGTTTTTCAATTTTTGTGCACTTAATACATAATCGTTTTATATTGTATATCTAATAATTCCAGTACCTGAGGTTGTGTTAGCTCAGGTTCCTCAGAATCAGATCCTGAGATAGGGATTTCCAGGCCAGCGATTTATTAAAGAAGTGCTCCCAGGAGAAACCAGTGAGGGATTGATTGGTGGGGACAAGAAAAGGAAGACAAAGAGGCCAATTAAGGGTATGATTTCAGAAGTCCCAGGATCAGCAAGATTCCATAGAGTCCTGGAGCATAAAATATTGTGTCAAGTTTGTCACCACTTAAGGCAAGAGCTGAGCTTCTGTGTTTCTGCATCAGTCACTGACTTAGGGGCATTCCTAGGGGCTTGGGTGGATGTGAACTCCCAGGTGCTTCTGTTTTTCTGCCCTGGGTCCTGGGGTAGTACTCTGAGGGTGGGGGCAGGTGTGAGCCATTAGCTGCAAAGATTCAAAAGTTGGGGGATGGGCACCCCATGCTGGTCAAAGGGGTTCAAAGAGAACTGAGTGGAGCCCCAAAGGCTAGACTGCCAAACTGTCTTCCAAAGTGCCTGGGCCATTTTGCACTCCACCAGCCATGAATCAGAGTTCTAGCAGCCTTTGGTGGTGTCAGTGTTCTGGATTTGGGCCATTCTAACAGGTATGTGGTGGTAGCTCATTGTCCTTTTACTTTGCATTTCCCCATGACAAATCTGTGAAGCATCTTTTCATATGCTTATTTGCTATTTGCGTATCTTCTTTGAGTTCTTTTTCTGTTTTTGCTTCTTTTGGTTAAACGGAGAACCTTGAAATTTTTCCTTACTTGCTGTACTTGCTGTGAGTTTTTATGCGTGACTCCCTCACACGTAAAAATTATTCCTATGTGGGATCCTGTGGTTTGTAACAGGCCCTTCAGAGATTTGGCCCACCATAGTGTCGGAAGTGGAAGTCTTCAAAAGTCTTTAAATAAATCTTAAGCCTTAGTAAAAAAAGCTCAAAAGCCTTATGTTTGACCGTTGTAATGCAGAAGAAAATACACTTCTGGAGAGAATGATCATAAAAAAGGAACCAACTTAGAGGTAAAAGGGTTTCTTCAAATTGAGTTAGAGTGTTTTTAAAGGGCATCAAGATAGGGAACACAGTAGCACAAAGAACTTAATATTTGGTTTCATGGAGGTGATGTAGGTGATGTAGGGCGTAATGGGAAGTGATCTATTATTGATAATGAAAAAATCATTAAGGGGGATACCGTTGTAAAGAAATTTACAGAATTTATGGCATCCCTAAGTAAGTAAAATTATGTCTACTTTGTGAAATTTATCTTTTTTTCCCATAGTAAGTGGCTTTCCTATGTAAGAACATAGCAAGCTCCAGTTTGGAAATGGTAGTTGCTAACAATGCTAGGTTTCATATATACTTGTGTGGCGATACTGACCTTTCAGCAGCCTTGGAGTTTTATTTGGTTTTCTGTTGATAACGTCAGAAAGAATGTTAGGGTTCAAAGCCGACAGCCAAGAAAGAACTTTTGCGATGTCTTTGGTGCAAAAAGGTGATTTTATTAAAGTACGGGGACAGGACCCGTGGGCAGAAAGAGCTGCACAGGAGTCATGAGGAGTGGCTCATTATATACTTTCAAGTTGGGGGAGGAGGGTTAGGGATAGGCTAATAAGTCTCTAAGGAATTTTGGAAACAAGGTTTCCAGGACCTTGATGGGGCTAGCTGTTGTTGGGAAAAGGTCACTTATTACCGTCTAATAAAACCTTGGTCATGAGAACCTTCAGATGTATATCGGTGGGCCACATGCTTGGGGGATGATTACTACCATGTATCTTGGGTGTTTAGAGATAAAGGAAGTTTCCAAAGAAATTTTTATATGTTAAAGTAGACTCACAGGGTCCTGGGGGTTAGGCTAAGATTGCCTTTTGCCCTTGGCAAAGTATCAACATCAAGGCAATTGAGTCCCTAAAGGAAAGTCACTCTGCCTGTTTCAAGGACTTGTCAGTGGGCTGTAGATAGTAAGGAAATTGAATAATTTTTCTTCTGCTTTTGTTTCCCAGAGCATTGACAGTATCTGTGGTTGGCCAACTTGTCATTAGAGATGTCAGCTTAGTAACAGGTCTGGTGTCGGAGGAGAGCACAGCCTCTGATCAAGTCAGGTGTGAAGCCAGCTGCACCCATGCTCCTGGGGCTGGCCTACTCTCTGTAAAGGCCAAAGAGGAAATATTTTAGGCTTTGCAGGTCATACAGTTTCTGTAGCAGCCACTCCTTGTAGAGTGAAGCAGCCACAGACAATATGTGAACAAATGGGCCCGGCTCTGTTCCAATGAAACCTCATGAATTCACACCGAACTCTGGAGTTTGTATAATTTTCACATGTCACAAAGTATTCTTCTTCTTTTTTTCCCCAACTATTTAAAAATGTAAAAGCCATTTCATCTCATAGGCCGTATGGTGGAGCAGCCTTGACCAGTGAGTACAGTTTGCTGACCTCTACTCTCCAGAATTCCCACTTCTGTTACCATTTCATCTTTTGTCAAGTCAATTCCACTCAGTTGGAACCAAGAGAAAAGTCTAAGATTCCTAATTGAAAAGTTCTTTTTTCTATTTCTTTGGGTTTTATATTTTAGGCCTTATTTTTTGGGTGTATCATTTTAGTGTATCACTTTTAAAGCCCTTTCAGGCATCAGGGAGTATATGTGAAAACTGTGAGTAGGGTTTTTAATTTTTTTAATTAAAAAAATTTAAAAAAACTTTTGTTTGTTGGGGCACCTGGGTGGCTCAGTCCATTGAGTGTCCGACCGTTGGTTTCGACTCAGGTCATGATCTCAGGGTTTCAAGATTGAGCCCCGCTTTGGGCTCTGTGCTCAGTGGGGAGTCTGGGATTCTCTCTCCCTCTGCCCCTCCCCCTGCTCGTGCTTGCTCTCTCTCCTTCTCTCTCTAAAATAAGTAAACAAATCCTTAAAAATATATTTGTTTGTTTAAGGCCAGATAAAAGACTTTCCTAGTATCCTACTGCTTTGCTTAATTAAGAGCTAATATATCTTAATTGGTGCCCGATTAGATTGAACTTTTAGATGTCAGTCTGTAAGAGTTTTGAACCAAAAAAACCAAAATAATTTGCTGCTATTAGTAGCTTTATTAAAGAAAACCAATCTATTGAATTTGTACGTATCCAAGCCTTAAAAAGAGTACACACAGATCTTTTCTCAATAGCAGAAGCTTTATTTTTGTAATTCATCTACACATACACTGAGTTAACGTAAATATGCAGAACTGGTTATACTTCTTTGGCAGGAAGTAGAGATCTTAGGGTATCTTGTGACTGACTACCTCTTTCTTCTCGAATTATTGCTCGCAAATAGCAGTAGGAAAATCAGGTTGAGTCGTGTCATGTTGCCCTCCTAGGGAGGACTACATTTTTGGTCTTGTCATTTAAGTAAAACCACCTGCTTCCCTTTCTTAAATCACAAGGTTTTCAGATGTTCCATTCCTGTACACAGAGACCAAGTGAAGACGATTGAGTCCAAACCTTACTTTTGTAAATACTGTGGTCAGTAAGAAGAATTCTGAGATTCAGATTTTTTTTAGTCAGGAAAGAATTATTGCTGCTTCTTTCAGTAAGTAAACTATGTCACCCTGCAGATCATCAGTGACTTTTAGCTCAGGCCAACAACATTCGATTATTGGCTATAGTCCTTAGATGTCCAGGAACCAAGACTACAAAGTCCCTGACCATGTATTAGGCATAAGGTATAAGAAGAATCAACTTTATCTTTTTTGTCAAGAAGTATAAACAATGTATCTCCTTCATTGGGTTGAATTGACTGATGGGTCAAAATAGTCTGTGCCCAGCAGGCAGCCTTTTAGGACACTGGCTTGTGGTCTTCATTCATCACATGTAGTTTTGAGCTCTATGAGGACAGACTCTACATTACACTCTCAGGACCTCTCAGTGTCGAAATGTCATGTAGTCTCTGTGACAGCCATTATGGCCACAGAAAGAAGCAGCATGCACATCTCTTGTCTCCAGAAATAGGCACTAGCTCAGTCATTTCTTTTAACTGAGTCATGGGAACCTTGTCTAGAGTCTCAAAGAGTGATTCTTCTTGCCGTATTTTTCATAGACTTTCTCCCGGCCATCTGTCCCACCCTTGCAGTTTGGCTCACTTCCCAAATTCAGATACTTTTGAACATTTTATAGTAGAAAATATATGGTTGAAATATTACTACTTCTGCATGAAAATTCTATTTATGTTAGACCTATTAAACACTAAATTTTAAATGAGTAGAAATAGTACATCTTGTTTCTGAAATTGTAAAAATGAACTTAAACTGAGTGAAGCTGATTTTTAAAAATAGTACAACATTAGAAGATTAGAGAAATTATCACAACTCATACCATGCCAAGAGATCACGGGGAATTAAAAAAAATTAAAAAGATGTCATCCAAGACTAATCTTTTTCTAACAGAGCAATAAAATGAGAAACTTAAAACTTAACATATTTAAATCTCAAAATAGAAGAGAGCTTGACCTTGGAAAACCTTATTAGCAGATGCTTTACTACTTGGTTTTGGTTTTCCATTGTATGCCTGATGCTTGGCACATGTTAGGTCTCAAGTAAGAATTTAAGACTGTGAATGTATTTTAAGAAGAAAAACAAAAATCAAGTAAAAGGTATAATATGGACTCATAGATCAGGACCTGACTTTGTAGGATTTGGATCCAGCATCATTTCCACATAGCGACAGGGCCATTCTAGCCATCAGTGGTCCCGGGTCACCTGGCATGGGCCATACTGATATCCCAGTGACCACCTCTGCTCTGAGGCAGGGAACAAACTGCCTTGTTTTGCATGAGTCCCAATCTCGAAATCACTGCATTTTGGTAAACTTACTCTTTTCAGTTTCTCTATGGCCATCTCTACCACCAGTAGATGGTCATTCTGGTATGCAAATCCTCCCAAACCAAATCAGCTTTCTCAATAGATTAGATGTGAATAAACCACCAGAACTGATCCCTGAAACCACGTAGCTGCCTTGTACTCCTGTCTCCCAAGTGACTGAACTCCTTGTCCCTGAATTCAGGCATTTCTAGTACCTCGGCTTCTGGCAGGGGTGGGGAGTGGGGGGGAGGGAGGGGAAGGTTTAACCTACTACCCAGACCTCTGCACTTGCTTAAATATCTTGAATTCAGTTTTGATCTGGAGTCCTCTTGGGTTGATCTGTTCTGGTTTGAAAGGGACATTTATTAGTTTTCCTATATATCTTTGGCTAGAATAGCTGAGTGTACTAGATCACAAAATGGCCACAAATCGCTTCCATCCTGGTCTGCATGCCTCTTTGCAGTATGGCTTTGCTTTTTTTTTTTTTATTTAAGATTTTATTTATTTATTTGACAGAGAGAGAGAGAGAGAGAGAGAGAGAGAGAGAGAGCACAAGCAGAGGGAGGGGCAGAGGGGAAGGGAGAAGCAGATTTCCTGCTGAGCAGGGAGCCTGACATAGGAGTGTGTCTCAGGACCCTGGGATTATGACCTGAGTCCAAGGCAGATGCTTAATGACTGAGCCACCCAGGTGCCCATGGCTTTGCTTCTGGGCTTGGGCACGGACTTGCACTGGCCAGTGGAACAGATAGCAAATGTGATGCAAGCAGAGGCCTGGAAAGCACCTGTGCCTTGAGAACTTATCCTTGCTTGCTGTTGGGAACCTTTCCTGCCATCCTTTATCCTGTCAGTCAGTCCAGTCTGGTCATCCAGAGACATGTTGGCCAGCACTAGCCAACACCAGCACCAGCTGCTAGATAAATGAGTGAAGCCAACCTCGACAAGTAGCCCCTAGCTAACGTGCCATATAACTGCGGCCTCATGGGTGAGCCCAGCTGAGTGCAGCCAGATTACTAATTCCCAGGACTGTGGCAATAGATTGGTAGATAACCAATATACCAAGCTCCTGTGGTTAGATTGCTGTCCTTTACTGATTCTAGGTTCTGAGGGTTCCTGGTTTTGTCTTTCTACAGCTGTCCTCTCCTCGGGGAATTCCACTTCTGTAGGAAGTGATGCAGAACTATCGGTCCCAGTCCCTGTCTTAAGGGAACATACCATACGTGAACTTTTACAGGGACACAGCATGCCCGTTTGTTTACATATAATCTATGTCTGTTTTCACTCTACAAAAAGTAGTTGCAACAGAGATCAAATGATCCACAAAGCCTAAAATATTTACTATTCCCCCCACCCCCACCCAGGGAAATAGATCAGCAGTGTATTTGTAATAATTAACATGTCATGACATTTCAGGAGAAGTTGAGCAGGTCTAGCCAATCTGATAGCAATTGCTTTATTATCAGGTGAAATTTGAGCATAGATTGTGTAGGTAAACTCCAAGACTGGGGAAAATGTATGTCACGTAGGAAAAAAAAAAACTCAACAATTATATTTCTATACATTGGCAACACGTGGTTAGGAAACAGTAAAAAAATTGCTACAGTTGCCAAAAATGGGAGCAACCTAGATATAAATAGAAAAAGAATGTATAACAAATTCATGGAGAAATTTTTAAAAATTATTGAATGACAGGAAATAAAACTTCAATAAACGGAGAGACATGTACCCTATTCATGAGCAGGAGCCTGTCTTTGGTGGTTTAATTAAAGCTCCCCTGAAGTGGGGTACAGGAAACGAGTTGACTAAACCTAACTGCACAGGAAAGTTTGGAAGGGATCTGAGGTCCTGATCCCAAAAGTTCACACCGATGGACTATGGGTTCAGCGGGGTCATTCAACCTGACTTATCTATGTGTTCACAGATCATGCTGTCACTTGGCTGTCACTAGGGCAGTTCAAATGATTGCTTCGTTTCAATTATTTATTTTTCTTCCCAAACAGAAATAGTATAGCTTTTCTGTTTGGGAAGAAAACAGAAAATTTATATATCTTTTATATCTGATTCGTAGAAGTTATATATGCTAATTGTACATTCAGAAAATTGGGGAGAAATCAGAATACTTTGGCTGTCTCTGAATGGTGGGAATAAGAGTGACTGTTGTTGAACATTTTGAGGATACATGCTTCTATCATGACCTAGCCTGCTTTTGTGCATGTGGACATGCACATACTAACAGTGAGACTAGGGCTGTGAAGGCTTATGTGGTGTAGGGTGTGGACTCAAGAATGGTATGAATTCTGCTTTGTCTGGTCCATGTCTCTCCGTGGAAACCTCCATGAGGTTTCCACCAATGACAAACAAATGAAAGTACATGTATTAACTGGGTCAAGGCTTGATACTCATGTGTAAACTTTAGTGAAATCAACAGATTTGAGGCTTACGCAGGCCCTCTGCTCCCGTGAGTATCTCCCCACCCCCCAAGTCCCAGTGTCACCACCAGCCTGAGTGAAGAGAATACCGAGTGCCCAGGTGAGGAGGGGAGAAGCAGGGGCAGTGATGACGGGGACCAGTGGGGGCAGTCAGATCCCCAGCAATCCTGTGGGGCAAATGGAGAGAGTTCTTTTTCTTTCCACAGTACATTTAAATTTATATCCTTCACTGAGAGATTTTCAAATTCAGGTGAGTAAGGAGGCTGGGCTGGAAACCAGTAGGGGAGACAATGAAGTAGGAAGAGGTGGAGCCCTTGGCAAATTGGACCTAGCCTTTGGTGGAAGGCATTCAGGACTTTAAAAACACTGTGCTGTCAAGCAGAAGAAGTCTGGGGCCACTCTTTAATAAAAATGTTTGTATTCTATCCTTTTATCCCCACTTCAAAAACATTAGGAATGATTTTTAGGGTCCACCTAATATCCCACTGCGGGAGATGGGCTGCACTGTGGCACATTTGTTGTCCACTTTCATATAGCAGTAAGTGAATTCAGGATTTTTGTGGCGCTTCAACTTAGTCTGCCCGTGTGCAGTTAGGGTGGTGGCTGGGGGGGCACTCAGGAAGTCCAGCATGGGGATACCAGGGCAGCGGAGCCAGGGTAAGACACTGGAAACAGCAGTGCTATCTCTTAAGTACCTGTGTCTGCATATCTTCTTTCTTTGACTCTTCAGTTTGTCCAGAAAAGAATCTGCCAGTCTCCATCTAGCATTGTTGTTGCTGATGAAAGGAAAGTACCTGGAGGGGTGTCTGTGTGTGTGTGTGTGTGTGTGTATGTGTGTGTGTATGTGTGTGTGTATGGAGGGGGGTGGTTCTATTTTTTTTTCAATAGTAAGTTGGTTTTTTTTTTTAATTAACATATAATATATTATTTGCCCCAGGGGTACAGGTCTGTGAATCATCAGGCTTACACATTTCACAGCACTGACCATAGCACATACCTTCCCCAATGTCCATAACCCAGCCACCTTATCCCTACCCCCCTACCCCCCAGCAACCCTTAGTTTGTTTAGTGAGATTGAGAGTCTCTTATGGTTTGTCTCCCTCCCTATCCCATCTTGTTTCATTTTTTTCCCCTCTACCCCACGACCCCCTGCCCTACCTCTCAAATTCTTCATATCAAAGAGATCATATGATAATTGTTTTTCTCTGATTGACTTATTTAGCTTAGCATAATCTCCTCTAGTTCCATCCAATTCATTGCAAATGGCAAGATTTCGTTTCTCTTGATGGCTGCATAGTATTCCATTGTATATATATACTGCATCTTCTTTATCCATTCATCTGTTGGTGGACATCTAGGTTCTTTCCATAGCTTGGCTTTTGTGGACATTGCTGCTATAAACATTTGGGTGCACGTGCGCCTTCGGATCACTACATTTGTATCTCTAGGGTAAATACCCAGTAGTGAGATTGCTGGGTCATAGGGTAGCTCTATTTTAAACTTTTTGAGGAATCTCCATTCTGTTTTCCAGAGTGGCTGCACCAGCTTGCATTCCCACCAACAGTGTAGGAGGGTTCCCCTTTCTCTGCATCCTCACCAACATCTATCGTTTCCTGACTTGTTAATTTTAGCCATTCTGACTGGTGTGAGGCGGTATCTCATTGAGGTTTTGATTTGTATTTCCCTGATGCCAAGTGATGTTGAGCACTTTTTCATGTGTCTGCTGGCCATTTGGATGTCTTCTTTGCAGAAATGTCTGTTCATGTCTTTGGCCATTTCTTGATTGGATTATTTCTTCTTTGGGTGTTGAGTTTGATAAGTTCTTTATAGATTTGGGATCCTAGCCCTTTATCTGATATGTCATTTGCAA
>CM052883.1:71385817-71436753 GCA_028534135.1 Potos flavus
CCTAGCCCTTTATCTGATATGTCATTTGCAAATATCTTCTCCCATTCTGTTGGCTGTCTTTTGGTTTTGTTGACTGTTTCCTTTGCTGTGCAAAAGCTTTTGATCTTGATGAAGTCCCAATAGTTCATTTTTGCCCTTGCTTCCCTTGCCTTTGGTGATATTTCTAGGAAGAAGTTGCTGCAGCTGAGGTCAAAGAGGTTGTTGCCTGTGTTCTCCTCAAGGATTTTGATGGATTCCTGTCTCACATTGAGGTCTTTCATCCATTTTGAGTCTATTTTTGTGTGTGGTGTAAGGAAGTGGTCCAGTTTCATTCTTCTGCATGTGGCTGTCCAATTTTCCCAACACCATTTGTTGAAGAGACTGTCTTTTTTCCATTGGACATTCTTTCCTGCTTAGTTGAAGATTAGTTGACCATAGAGTTGGGGATCCGTTTCGGGGCTCCCTATTCTGCTCCATTGATCTATGTCTCTCTCTCTCTCTCTTTTTTTAAAGATTTTATTTATTTATTTGAGAGAGAGAGAGCACACAAACAGGGGACAGGGGCAGAGGCAGAGGGAGAAGCAAACTCCCCACTGGGCAGGGAACCCATGCGGGGCTCGATCCCAGGACCCTGAGATCATGACCTGAACCAAAGGCAGATGCTTAACTGACTGAGCCACCCAGGCGCCCCAGGATTTCCTTCTTTTTAAAGACTGAATAATATTCCATCATGTGTACAGACCACATTTTATTTATCACTTCATCCATTGATGGACATTTGAGTTGCTTGTACCTTTTGGCTATTGTGAATAATGCTGCTGTGAACATGGGTGTACAAAGATCTCTTTAAGTCCCTGCTATCATTTCTTCTGAATACATATCCAGAAGTGGGATTGCTGGGTCTTGTGGTAAGTCCATTTTTAATTTTTTGAGGAACGCCCATACTGTTTTCCATAGCAACTGCATGTGTTACATTGCAGTGGTAGTAGACACATGTTCCAATTTCTCCCATTGCCTTTATCTTTTTAAAGTAATAAATGCTCCTTTTGAATAAAACTTAAAAAATAGAAATATGAAAAAATTAAAACCACCCATATTTTGCCCTACAAGGATAATTGTTAATATTTCCTTTTCTCCAATTTTAAGTAAAAATTTATAAATTCATTGAAGATAGGATGGAAATATTTTGACCTCTGGTGCTAGGCTGTCCTCTAGAGGTAGAACTGATCAGCTGCAGCCTCTTACTAATGTGCCTTGAATGAGTGCATTCTTAGCTCTTAAATGATGTAGGCTGCAATGTTATGGCATGTCTGAGACTGCTGAAAACCCCACTGAGAGCTCTTTCTTTTCCAGATGTTTATGTGTTAAGTTCTTTCAAAATACTCAATGAAAAATATTGGAACTGAGTCTAACTGGGATAAAACATTGCCAAATGGCTGGTTTTGATTTATGGGCATATTTATTGAACTTGAAGAGAACATGAGGGATTGTCTGAGTATGTCTGAAAGCCCATCCAAACGTTTCATCCGGTGTTCTCTTGGGATCCCTGCACAGCAGGGTTCTGGGCATGCAGCCATGCAGCGGTCCAGTGGGTAAATGTGTGACCAGGTCTCTCCTCTCATGCCCATGTCTTTTCCAGGGGGAGAGAGGGCCTTGAGGCCAAACCTCTTATACAGATTCTTCGCCCAGAGTCTAATCTACATGAGGCCATTGATGTGGTTATTCTGGCTACTACCTTCTGTCTCTTTTTCCTTTCTTTCTCCATAGGGACAGTCCCTGGGAAGTTTATAGAATAGCAGCTTATCAAAGAAATAAGAGCCGCTTTTGTCTGTTTGATCCACTCTGATTCACCACATTGGGAAGAAAGGCTAAAAGTTTGGTTTGGCTTACTGAAGTTTAAAGCAGATGCTTTTGAGCACATTAGCTACTCAAACAATTCTCTTAAGGATGAAATAGGTAATCATTATGTTTTCAGGCTTTGGCATTTAAAAACCCTGTCTGAATTCAGTAGGAAATAGTTTTGTGAGGTTGGTGGCTAAAAGAACTTTAATGTTTTAATGTTTAATGTTTAATGTTTGCTTATTTAAAAAATGACAAGAAGCACGTATGTCAAGATTGGTGGTGGTTAGTTCTCAGTGGGAATATGGGGATGTTTATTATTCTTTCTACTGTTTTTTTTTTTTTTACTTTTAAAAATAAGTCATGAAAACAAAGTCTTTAAAGAAAAGGAACAGGAGCACCATATTATATTTCTCACTTGTTGCTCTTTAACAACAAATATACTTAATTGAACAGAAATGATTTTTTGTTTGGTAGCTGTAAACCGTTCTTCAGAGATATGAACATTTTTATTCTGGTTGTATTAATGGGCAATGTAGTTAACCAGTGCTCTTGGTCCCTAGACTTAGCTATTGCTGCAGGTCTAATTTATATAAGTCGTATAGTTTAAAACCAAGCAGTTTAGATACGTCATAATTTCCTTCAGCCAGTAGTTCCATCTAATTTCTGAAGTAGATGCTAGGCCCTTTCAGGTTATGAGGATAGAGGTACCCAGATTACATCTGTGGGGATGTAAGTGGGGATTGATTGTGAGGCTCTTCAAGGAAGCAAGGGACACTGGAAGCTGTCCCTACAGCTACATCACTGATGCAGAAATGGGACATTGTTCAGGCGACATCTGAGCTTCTGATAGTCAGACAACAGCTCTGGTAACTTTCAGCAGCTCTGGGGAGGACGGTTTCATAGCTGGTCCTTGTCTTAGGTCCTGCCCTTCTAAAGCCCACCATTGCAGTCACTCTACTGCTGGGCGTATGTCTATGGTTCCACCGACCCTTGACCAACCCACTTTGAGGGTCTTCATTTCAAACTGCCCATGAGGGATGAGCTAATTGATGGGCCATGTACCACGTGGCACAAGCTCCCAGTGGGCTGAACTCTGTTGGTTATGAAATCCTGGAAGGAGCTGGTGGGTTTGTTAGGTACACCAGGGCTCCCCAGATGGAAAACAGGAACCCTGTAGTCTAAGTTCAGACTTAACAGGCTGGGACTCTGGTAGTAGCATTCATGAGGGAAGGAGTGGATGCAAACTCCTATTTTCTCCAGTAAATTGGCTACCTTGAATCTTCAGGTTTTAAGCCAATAAATTGTGCCAATTAGTCCTATAAATAAGTCCCACCAGACAGGATTTTTTTTTTTAAGTGAGAAAGCCATCATGGTTTAGTAGGAAGAGTGGGGAAGAAGAAACAGTTCCTACTCAATGTGTTTAAGGGAAGGAGTCAGAAAACTGGTTTCCATCCCACACGCAGCTAATGCTTTATGTCCTTGAGTGAGTCTGTAACCAGTCTGGGCCTCAATTTCTGAAGCATCAGAGTGAATAAGCTAGGTTATATAAAAAAAAAAGAAGCGTTCTTTGTGTTTCGATGCATTTCAGAAATATGTTGTTGTTTTTAAGACTAAGTTTATTGGCTTCAGGTGGATTTAAGTATTATTTATATATGTAAATACATATATTTATGTAACTCAATAATATATATATAAATACTATATATATGTATTTTTCCAAGTGGGCAAAACTGGGAAACAGGAGAGTAAGGCCTTACCAGTGGTAACTTTAAAAACCAGTATTGTTTTTCTTCGCTACACATATGAACAAAAACCATGATGTAATCAATTAGCAATTGTGTGTTATAAATTCATGTGCATAGTAGAGATCATATTCACATTGAATAACTTATAACTGAAATAGATATGGTATAGTATTTCTCTTTTTTCATGAATATAAAATGCACATGATATCTAAGAATATTAGATTTTAAAGAAGCAGTCTAGAGTTTAGTTTCTAGCAATATAGTAAAGTAAGTATCCTGAAAGCCCTTTCCACTTCAAAATACTTAAAAGTATTGAGTAAATGTATAGTTTATAATGCATAGCTGAGCTGGCAAGAAAGTAATGGAAATTCTGAGAGGTCAAATTTGGGAGCACAGATCCCAAGAGATAAGTGAAAGTCACAGCTGCTCTAAGATATTTGCCCATCTTGGTTTGGTTCTAACAGCAAACCTTAGTCTGCGCAAGATAGGGGATCCAAATGGAAACCCCCAAATGAAGCTAGTATTCAGAGGGCGACATTGCTGGTGAAAGGAGTAGGAAAAAATAACTAATCTGTATGTGGGGGCTTCTCTATCTTGGCCTTGGTTCTTGGTGGAGGGGAGAAAGTTTCTCTGAGAATTTGTAACCACAAACCACCTCTCTAAGAGTTTTGGAGCCCAAATTCATATTACCTGTGTGATCTTCAAAACCCTAATCCAAGAATTCAGATTGGTCCCTTGGTTAGTTAGTGCCTGCAGTGCCTATCAGAAGGAAGTTACGTACCGTCTCCAGAATAATGTACCTTAAACCAGAGGCTCAGAGGATTCCCACAAATGGAGTTCAGTGAACATCAGCTCACAACTAAAAATCCCCAAACACATGAGAGACAAGGTTTTATGAGCATAGTTTTATGAGCGTAGCAGATCCGGAAGTCGGATCTGAAGATATTATTTAGTGTGGAATTCAGGAGATAAAGAGATGGAAAATGTGAAAAAGTAGTTAAGAAATATGTAGGATACAGAGAGGATGCCTAACATATCTCATTAGAGGTCTGAAAGATTTAGAATAGGGAAGAACAATTTATGAAGATATAATTATTGAGACTTCATTTCAGTTGAAGACACAGATCCTCATATTCTGAAAGAACGAAGTGTCCTAAGCAGGAGAAATAAAAAGTATAGCTGTATCTACATACATCACAGGCAAGCTATACAACACCAAGGGACATAAGAAAAGTCTTAAAAGCAGTCAGAGAGAGTAAAGACAGACTATCTACAAAAGAATGACAAATTGACAACAAACTTTTCAACAGCTAGTGGAATTCAGAATATGGTGGAAAATACTTGCAAAGTACAAAGAGCCAAACATAACCTAATTATCTGATTTGAGGCAGCTTTCATAGATAAATCCTCTCTGTTCTGTAAGCACAATTTTGGACAGTAATTTTATAGGAATTCTACGTATGTCACATATTCTATTTGTTCTGAAAGTTTTTTTTGTTTTGTTTTATTTTGTTTTGTTTTAACATGTTTTGTTTAACAATGACTCCCCCAAAGATGTCCATGTCCTAATTCCCGGAACCTGGCAATATATTACCTTACATGGCAAAAGAGATCAGATGTGATAAAGTTGGGAATATGAATATGGGAGATTATCCAGATTGGCTCAATGTAATCATAAGGGTCCTTATCAGGGGAAGAGAGTCAGGAGAGCCAAAGGAGGAGATGTGATGACAGCAGAGGTTGGAGTGATGAGATTGTAGATTTCTAATCTGTTGCTAAGACACCACACAATACTCTAGACAACTAATACAAACTTCTTGATGAACTGGCTAAGAAATAGACCTTGTATTGTATGTTTTCAGTAACTAACTTTATAAACCTCTACTTCAAGGAATGTGTTATGTGTAAAAATATTTTCCAATGCTTGTTCACTGGGGGTGGTGGTCAGGGGTATTCAGTTCCCAGCATTGACTTGTTCCAAGGAGGGACTTCTGCTTGTGTGTCCTTAGGTTCCTCCAAAGTAAGGGAGCCATTTTCTGGCCCGATTTTAAGGTAGTTTTTTTTTTAGCTAATATATTACAGATCTTCCAAATTATCTATATGAAAGCAATCTCAGATTCTCCTCCTTTAAAAAAAATTCGGTTTCAGTTTCCTTGTGTGATGATGACCTGCAATGGTGTTTTTATGTTTGTCAACTCAGAAGTAGGAAAGACTTTGAATCTGCCTGATCATTTGTCGACTTATTATCTTTGCCATGGGGTTTCTTTTTGTTAAGTATAATCATCTGTTTGCATTTCAGCATATCTTTGTTTTGTTTTTTCTTTTTTTTTTTTTTGCAGTAACAGTAGCAAGAAAGTTTCTGTTCCTCGATTTGTAGCTAAAACAAAATACAAGATGCATAGTTTTAAGAAGGAGAAAAAACAAAAAACAACAAAAGCACAGCCCCAAATATCTGGAGCTGGCCTAGCACTCATAGCTAGGCCATAGGATTCTCCTGTTGGACATAAACAGTCTCAAGAACACCCATCTCCGACAGAGTCACTCTTAGACCATGACAGAATGAGACAAAGCAAGACCATGTTTTAAATTTGTCTAATCTAGACAAAAATGAGATCACTGTGCAACCCACAAATACTGAGCAGCCTTCTCTTGGCTAAAATGAATGACTGCTACTTCTTTGCGCATGATAGCTTTATCTTCAGTCTAGTCTGTCCTCCAAACATTTATGTTTATAGAGATACTCAATGTTCAAATTGCCTTCTCTTTCTACAGCATCCAATCCAGTGAACTCAGACCCTCAGATCGTCTTCCAAATCACCCAAGCAAAGCTCAAATCCTGCTATAGGTTCCCCCTGACACTCTCTTACTAACACCCCACTCTTCCCCCTACTGTGCATTCTCCCTCAATGCAGTGAGTAACAAACCTGACTTGCTCTGCTGTAGGTTTGTTCCTGATAGTCTTTGGCTGAAGACATTGACAGCTTAAAGATTAAAACCACGAAGATGAAATGATGTAAAAATTATTTGACTCACTGGGAGAAATCCACAGAATCTTTTGGAAAGCATAAATGTTGTGTTTGTATATGTTGTATGTATTTGTATTTATTTACTATGTTATGAATTATATGCAGGACTGACTACATAATTTGTGAGGCCAAGTGCAAATGAAAATGTGGGGCCCTTTGCTCATATTCATTAAGTATTTTGAGACTGTGACTGCAGAGCATTAAACGCAGGAAGGGCCCTTCTGAGCACGGGTCTCTATGACTGCACGGGTGACGCCCCGTGAAGCCCCTGGTCCTGACTATGAGATACCTTCTTTCAATCCAGTTCCCCAGGGATTGACGGAAGTGAGTGAAGAACTACTACTTTCTAATCTCACCTCTTATTGGCCTTGCCTCGTCTCTTTAAAAAATAAAAAGAAGAAAATCTAATTGTGGTAAAATACACACAACATCAAATTTACTATCTTAATGATTTTTAAGCAAACAGTTTAGTGATATCAAGTGCATTCTCACTGTCGTACAACCATCTATCTCCAAAAGGTCATCTTGCAAAACTGAAACTCTGTACCCATTAAACCACAGGTACCCTCCTCCAGCCCTGGCAGCCACCATTCTACTTCCTGCCTCTGTGAATTTGGCTATTCTAGGTACCTCATATAAGTGGAATCATACAGTATTTGTCTCTTTGTGATTGGCTGTTTTCACTTGGTGTCATGTCCTCAAGGTTCATCCATGCTGCAGCTTGTGACAGAATTTCCTGCCCCCCCTTTTTAAAAAGATTATTTATTTACTTGAGAGAGAGAAAGAGAGAGGGAGAGAGAGTGCATTAGCAGCGGGGAGGAACAGAGAGAGGGAGGAGCAGACTCCCTGCTGAGCAGAGAGCCTCTGATGCAGGGCTCTATCTGAGGACCCTGAAATCATGACCTGAGCCCAAGGCAGACGCTTAACCAACTGAGCCACCCAGGTACCCCAATTTCCTGCCTTTCGAAGGCTGAATTCCATTCTATTCAATTCCATTGTATGTATGTGCGACATTTGTTTTCATCCATGTATGGACTTTTGGATTGTTCTATCTTTTGACTTTTGTGAACAATGCTGCTAATGAACATGAAGACACAAATATTTGAGCATCTGCTTTCACTTTGTGGGGATATTGACAGAATTGGAATTGCTGGATCATATGATAGTTAGTTCTCTTTTTGGCTTTTTGAGAAACCGTCAAACTGCCACAGTGACTTCCCCTTTTACATTTCCACCAACATTGTACATCCTTACTAACTCTTGGTTTAGTTTCTGTTTTTTAAATCCTAATCGGTGTAAAGTGGTATATTGTTGTGGTTTTGATTTGCATTTCCCTACCGATTTGTACTTATCTTTGTTTTTAAATTTGCTTTTGAATACTCACAGGGTCACTCTTCTTTCTAGAAAAGAGATGAAGTTTCTGGAGCAGTCAGGTTCTCTGAAAGGCTCCCTGGGTGCTGAAGAACAGCTGTCACTCATCAGTGGTTGTTTGAATATTCAAGCAGCAGTAGAGGGCGCCATGCACATTCAGGTGAGTTGATCTTGCACTCAAGTCTCTAAGGGCTTGAAGACATTGTCTTCCAACCTCCTTGGAAGAATGGAGGAAGATAAAGGACTGTTGCAAGGTGTGGGCATCTTGTACCCTGAAGGTCAGGATTATGTTTTATGTGATAGGAAGCATTGTTTCAGAACATCTCCTATATGGGCTCTCATCAAACTACTGTGATTAAATATTGTTTTTCAGAGGTGTTAGAATTTTGAACAGAAACAGGTTTTCTGGACAGCTAACACTTTCATTTTATGTTCCTGTTGAATGAGAGATTATATTCTTTTTTTTTTTGAGAGATTATATTCTTGTTCTTATATGTAATTGAGTAAAAACTTAAACCATCTGAAATAAACCCTTTCATTTCTTGTAACATTTGCATTTAACTTTTCCAACAACTTTACTTAAAAAAAGAACTCCTCGGGGCACTGTTTGCACAGCAGGGAAAGCTGCAGGCAGACTCTCCAGGGGCTGCGCCGGCAGCTGGGTGTCTCCCGCTCAGGACCCGTCCCTCCTGGAGCTCTTGTGTCTACAGACAGCTCCTGCCTCTATGTAAGAACCCAGATGTATAAATTTGTCTTTTTTTTTTTCCCAAATACTTTTATTTTTTCAGTGTTACAAGATTCATTGTTTGTGTTCCACACCCAGTGCTCCATGCGATACGTGCCCTCCTCAATACCCACCACCAGGCTCCCCCAACCCCCCACCCTCCTCCCTTCCAAAACCCTCAGTCTGTTGCTCTGAGTTCATGGTCTCTCATGGTTCTTCACCCCTCCGATTTCCGCCAATTCACCCCTCCCTTCCCTCTCACAATGTCCTCCATGTTTTTCCTTATGCTCCACATGTAAGTGAGACCATATGATAATTGACTCTTTTAAAAATGTTGCACTTACTGCCAAAAGGTTTAAGTGGATTTACTGAAAACTGAAAGAAGTGTCACTCTTGATACCGTCCTTATATTTTGTGTTGTGAGGCTTTGCATTTCTCTTGACTCAGTGTTGCATATTTCATGTGGTTTCTGTGATGACAATCAAGCCAACGATTTGGGAGCAAACCCAAAAGACTGAGTGTGTTTTATGGTCAGCAGCTGCGCTGCAATTGAGGTCCAGTACAGTTAATCAAGGTTCTCTGTCTTTGTAGCTCTAAAAGTTCTCTAGTTCATTTAACAAACACATGTCCAACAGAACATAAGAAGAGGACTGAATACGTAAGATATGTCCATTCCATCTCTCTGTTGAGTATTTTCATCCCTGTCTCTCATTTGGTGAAGACTATATAAAGCTGGGGAGTCTTACAAGGGATCAGAGGACTCTTTTCTGGAGCTATCCAGTGCTCTCTCTTCCCACCCTTGCTGTGCTGTTGGGTGCTGTCAGGGAGGGACTCGCTTCTGAGGAGCACAGAAGCCTTCCAGCCTTTCCAGTGTGAGCTCGGCAGAGGTTCTTCACATGCATTTTGTTTGTAAGGAAAGTGTATACTTCTTATGCTGTTCCTGCCGGAGAAAGGAAAAACAATTTGTTTTGTGGCTCCTGACATTAGCAAGGACCTGTGGGAGCTTCCTGCCCTGGAGGTGGTGGTTGAGGACACAGAGTTTTAGTCAGGTGGACTTTGCACTGAGCGGCTGTGTGGTCCTTGTGAGTTTCTTAATTTTTAAGCCCCATTTCCTCATCTGGACATTGGGCATTAACAAAGTGCACTAGGTGGTTGTGAAGAGAACCATCCAAGCTCACATCTAAGATCACCCTCCTTGAAGGCAAGCCTCCATTTTTCCAATGAGAAGATTAAAAAAAAAATTCTTTTTGGGGTCAATTTGATATATAATATTTACATGATACATAATATTATAATCACATATGATGTGATCTGAAATAGGAATATGTTACACATTACTGAAATATTTCTACTTTCCCATTTCACAAAGCACTTCTTTTTAAAAAAAATTAAAGATTTTATTTCTATATTTGAGAAAGAGAGAGACAGAGCATGAGAAGGGGGAGGAGCAGAGGGAGAAGGACAAGCAGACTCCCCGCTGGGCTCAGAGCCAGGTGGGGCCATGTGACCGACAGGACACAGGCTCAACATGGGGCTCAACGCAGGGCTCGATCCAGGACCCTGACATGACCTGAGCTGAAGTCAGACGCTTAACCAACTGAGCCACCTAGGCACTCCAAAGCACTTGCGTTTAAACTCTTTAACAGGTGTCTCTGACTTCGGTGTCTTTGTCTTCAGTAGTGATGTTTTTGAGTCTCCTTTCTAGACAGAGTTTTCCAGAGCACATCATTGTTGCTTTCCTGAGATGTTGTTGTGCCGAGCTTTTTTAACCCACATATGACGTGGCATTAGAAGTTTGATCTCCAGCCTCAACTACTAATTCTCAAACCTTCAGGTGTTTTTTTCTCTGTGCGGTGGTGTACTTGTGATTCCTCAACATAACAACTGGCTATGTAATTTTTTTTTATTTCAAAATGATCTTTATAAAGTTTATTTCTCAATTTCCCAGCACTAGCAATTGTGAAATCATGCCCTCGGGATAATTCAAATGTCTATGTTAAATTTCTTTGTCTCCTGGTCCTATTTGAAAAAATAGATCTTATCAGATGATTTCTATGCTAGCATGATTGAATTAGTTCAGAAGAATGTGTCTTCCCCAAACAGTATATTATTTTTTTAAAAATGGAGATCCCTTAGTAATAGAACTTTATAATGACTTCAATATAAGGCAAGTCTTTTATGGGATAATTTTTGGGGACTACTCTAAGTTACGATGCATTAAAATGCTTAACCACAGCACTTGGCACAATAGAAAATGCCTAAAAAATTGATAAGTAATTTTGTAATGTGACTATTTGTATACAAATTTGATAATAAATGATGTGGGGCAATATATGTTGTTCTATGCAAAGTATTGAAAACTGCCCTTTGAGGTCTGTCTTTATAGATTGAATGTATTTATATGACATTTACATGTTGAGCAGCATCTGTTATGCAGAATAACACTGAGTCAGGCAGTGTAGGGAGAGGAATATAGAAAAGACAATGTAAACTCTACTAGGTTTGTTTCCTATAAGAGATCACATTCTTCAAAAATTACTTGTCCCTCTAGTCCCACAAAGAATAATGGAGAGGGGCACAGATCCGAGCCGGAGGCTTTGGGAAGGTTTGATGAAGGTAGGATTTGAGCCTACTTTGGCCTTTGACAAATGGATTTTGGGGGTTGGGGAGGGGACAGTGTCTCAGAAAGAGATGAACAGAGGATGAGAGGTGCCTGTGAGTATGTTTGAGGCAACCAGAGTAGAATGGTGAGGCTGAGTCACAGGGCAGTTGGAGAGGTGGGAAAAGGCTGGAAGTGGAAGCTAAGTGGGGAATGCTTGGAATGCCAAACTGAACACTTAACTTAGATGAAATGACTTACCCTTTATAAAATGCTTGGAGTAATGCATGGCACATAAGAGTCCTATTTGAGTGTTCTCTTAAAGAAATAAAGAATTTGGGTTTCATTCCATATCCTGATTAGAATCCTCCAAGGAAGGTGTTCAGTTAACTAAATAGTGAAACAAATCAGAAAGAAAAATGGGTAAGAGAAAAAAAAAATCGAGATTTCATTTTTGTCCATTGCTTGACTGATTTTTTTGGGCATGTTTACACATTTATTTATATGACATAGGGCAAATTTGATTTTCCAAATTTTGCAACTAATGCATATCAATTTCACCTTATGTTTATCAAGCAAACAAGTAAATAGACACTCCCAAATCAAAACCTGCCTAACATTGTGTCATGTTTTTGTTAAATAAATTACATTAGATTTCTAACAACCTAAGAACATTAAAAATATATTTTGAAGAGTAAAGAATAAAGAAAGTTTAAGAAAATCCTGTATAGGTCTATTATTCCAAAAATGTCTTAACATTTTAATATATTTGTATTTCTTTCCATTTCTCCTATTTATTTCCTGTCTTTCTCTAACACCCGTGACGTTATACTGTAAACAGAATTTTGTATCATGATTTTTGTTTAAAGCTTAGAGCACTACTTGCTTTGTGATTTGCAGATTCTAGCAGATAGAAGTATGATTTTTGGACTTAAAATAATAGTTATGTTTATCATGTGATATCCAACCTGAAAGAACCTTCGATCTAAGAATGACATTAAAGCTAATGTTCCAAGATGCCATCTGTTAGGCGTCTACTCTACCGAGCCTCACGGTCCTGCCTTATCTTAGCGCCCACACAAACTTCTTGCTAGCTGTACCCTTACCAGCTTTCATAATTCTCTTTTCCAATTTATAAAAGGAACCATTCACAATGTAGAAAAATTAACCTAGGCTATTTGGAGACATTTTTCATACAAAAAAGAAAATTAACCTTATTTTTGGGAGTTGTTGAAAAGCAGGGGGCAGAGTTTGTGAATTAACAAATAAGCAAAACCATGTTGCTTCCCGCACAGTTGTTCAACTACAGAAGTCCTGCTGTAGGATTTACTGAGTCCCCAAGGATCAAAGCCCCAGAAATATGAGTGTAACTCTCTGTGGTAGATTTGTCTTCTACCCAAACCCCAGAGGGCGGGAGCGTGGATCAGAAAGTTCCTTAATTGTCTGATGAAATATGGGAGCATACAAGAATGAAACCTGAATTTCTAGAACTTAGTGCAATTTGGAAATCAAATCTTGCCTAGCAAGAAAATCGACTATGCTGAAAAAATAAGTTTATTCTGAAAAGCCTGTGTAAAGTTTTGACTGACTCTGAAAGAGCATTAAGGCTCATTAGCCGTGATACAGAGCCTTTATCTGATCTCTGGAATTTAAGACTTGAGACTGAGGTAACTGGTAGGAGCCGTGGGAATGGCTTATAGAATTAGGGAGTTTAAACGGACTTTCTTTATACAAAATCAAAGTCAACTGCTGAAATCTGGAAGTAAGAATTATATATTCTGTATGGATAAGGAGAATTTACATCTGAACTTTACCTTTAAAATGATGAGGACTTTCAGATTCTGTCAGTAATTATAGGACACAGTATTCATAAACACTAAATTTATGTTTTCTTAAAGGGTGGGAGCTTGTTGGACTTTTGGTCTTGGTTCACCGAGGCTCAGAATAATCTTTTCAGTAGGGATGGGGGTGTGGGTGTGGGGTGCTCAGGTAGCAAAGGGCACATGGGGCAGCCAACATGGAGAACATACAAGAGTGTACATGGAAACTTGAATTTCATTTTTCCTCTTCCATGTGCTTTTTTTAAAGAAAAATTTGTAAAATCAGGTTTATTGAGGTACAGTTTACATATAATAAAATTCACCAGTTTCAGTGACCAGGTCTATGTGTTTTGACAAGTACGTATAATGATGTAGCCAGTATCACATTCAAACTTGAGAATATTTCCATTACTGCACAGAATGCCCTCTTTCTCCTTGTGGTCAGTCTCCTCTCCCCTTCCCCAGGCCCTAGTAATCAGGCATCTGTTTTTTTGTCCCTACAGTTTTGCTTTTTCCATAATATTCCAAATATTTCCTAATTTCCCTTATGACCTCTACTTTCACCATGGATTAATGAAAATGGGTTGTTTAACATACAAATCGCGGGAGTTTTCCAGATATCTTTCTGTTACTAATTTCTAGTCTAATTCCATTATGATCCCCAAACATACTTTACAAGATTCCAATTTATTTATTGAGGTGTGTTTTATGACCCAGCATATAGTCTCTTTTGGTGAATATTCCATGTGAGGTAGAAAAAAATGTTTATTCTGCTGTTGGGTGGAGTGAACTTAAAAATCAATCAGGTCAAGTTGCTTATAGTCTTAGTCACGTCTTTTCCACCCTAATAGAATTTCCATCCACTTACTCTGTCATTGAGAGAAAAGTGTTGAAGTCTACACTCTAATATGGATTTATTTCTCAATGAATTCAAACTAGGTATATAGTTGAGTCTCACTTTTTTATTGCATCTCACAGTCTGTCTTTTAATTAGCATGTTTAGTCCATTAAATTTAATGTAATTATTGATGTGTGTGGATTAAAATTCTAACTTATTGTTTTCCATTTGTTGTATTTATTTTTTTAAGTTTTTCTTTAAATTCTAGTTAGTTATAGTGTAATATTAGTTTCAAGTGTACAATATAGTGATTCAACACTTCCATTTATCATCCAGTGGTCATCACAAGTGCCTCACTTCCCAACACCTATTTCACCCAAACCCCACTCACATCCCCTCTGGTAACCATCAGTTCTCTGTAGTTCTCTATAGTTAAGAGTCTCTTTCTTGGTTTGCCTCTCTCTTTCTTTTTATCCTTTGCTCATTTGTTTTGTTTCTCAAATTCCACATATGAGTGAAATCATATGGTATTTGTTTTTCTCTGACTTATTTGGCTTAGCATAATATTCTCTAACTCCACCCATGTCATTGCAAATGGCAAGATTTCATTCTTTTATGGCTCAGTAATATTCCATTGTATATGTACGACATCTTTATCCACTCATTAGTTGATGGATACTTCGACTTTTTCCATAATTGGCTATTGTAAATTATGCTGCTGTAAACATCAGGGTGCAGGTATCCTATTGAATTAGTATTTTTGTATCCTTTGGGTAAATACCTAGTTGTGCAATTGGTGGGTCGTAGGGTAGTTCTATTTTTAACTTTGAGGAATCGCCATACTGTCTTCCATAGTGGCTGTACCAGTTTGCATTCCCTCCAACAGTGAAAGAGGGTTCCTGTTTTACTACATCCTCACCAATACCTGTTGTTTCTTGTGTTGTTGATTTTACCCATTCTGACAGATGTGAGGTGATATCTTATTGTAGTTTTGATTTGTGTTTCTCTGATTATCAGTGATATTGTAATCTTTTCATGTGTCTGTTGATCATTTGGATGTCTTCTTTGGAAAAATGTCTATTCATATCTTCTGCCCATTTCTTGACTGGATTTTTTGTTTTTTGGGTGTTGAGTTTTTTAAGTTCTTTATAGATTTTGGATACTAACCCTTTATCACATATATCATTTGCAAATATCTTCTCCCATTCCTAGATTGCTTTTAGTTTTGCTGATTGTTTCCTTTGCTGTGCAGGAACTTTTTATTTTGATGTAGTCCCCAAAATAGATTTTTGCTTTTGTTTCCCTTGCTTCAGGAGACATATCTAGAAAAAAGTTGCTGTGGCTGGTCAGAGAAATCACTGCCTGTGCTTTCTTCAAATGACTTTTATGGTTTCAAGTCTTACATTTAGGTCTTTAATCCATTTTTAATTTATTTTTGTGTATGGTGAAAGGTAATGGTCCATTTTCATTCTTTTGCATGTGGCTGTCCAGTTTTCCCAACACCATTTTTTGAAGAGACAGTCTTTTTCCAATTGGATATTCTTTCCTGCTTTGTTGAAGATTAACTGACCATATAATCGTGGGTTCATTTCTACATTTTCTATTCTGTTCCATTGATCTATGTGTCTATTTTTATGCCAGTACCAGATTGTTTTGATTACTACAGCTCTGTAATATGACTTGAAGTCCAGAATTGTGATACCTTCAGGTTTGCTTTTCTTTTTCAAGATCACTTTGGTATTCGGGGTCTTTTGTGGTTCCATACAAATTTTAGGATTGTTTGTTCTAGTTCTGTGAAAAATAGAGTTGGTATTTTGATAGGGATTGCATTAAATGTGTAGATTGCTCTAGATAGTATAGACATTTTAACAATGTTTGTTTTTCCAATCCATGAGCATGGAACGTCTTTCCATTTCTTTGTGCCATCTTCAATTTCTTTCATCAGTGTTTGATAGTTTTCAGAGTACAGGTCTTTCACTTCTTTGGTTAGGTTCATTCCTAGGTATCTTATTATTTTCGATGTGATTGGAAATGGGATTGATTCCTTAATTTCTCTTTCTGCTGCTTCACTGTTAGTGTATAGAGATATCTGTATATTGATTTTGTGTCCTGTGAGTTTACTGAATTCATTTATCAGTTCTAACAGTTTTTTGGTGGAATCTTTGGGTTTTCTATATAGAGTGTCATCTGCAAATAGTGAAAGTTTTACTTTTTCCTTGCTGATTTGTATCCCTTTTATTTCTTTTTGTTGTCTGATGGCTAGGACTTCCAGTACTACATTGAATTAAAGTAGTGAGAGTGGACATCCCTGTCTTTTTCCTGACCAAGGCTCTCAGTTTTTCCCCATTTAGGATATTTTTAGCTGTGGGTTTCTCATATGTGGCCTTTGTTATGTTGAGATATGTTCCCTCTAAACCTGCTTTGTTGAGGGTTTTTATCATGAATGGATGTTGTACTTTGTCAGTTGCTTTTTCTGTATCTACTGAAATGATCATATTGTTCTTATCCTTTCTCTTATTAATGTGTTGTAATTAATGTGTTGTATTGTGTTGGTTGGTTTGTGTATATTGAGCCACCATTGCAACCCAGGAATAAATCCCACTTTATTGTGGTGAATAATTTTTTTTTTTAAATAGACATGGAGCCCAAGACAGGGCCTAAACTCATAATCCTGAGATCAAAACCTGAACTGAGATCAGGAGTTGAACACTCAGCCTACTGAGGCACCTAGGAGTCCCATGAATGATTTTTTTCATGTTTTGTTGGATTTGGTTTGTTGCCGTTTTGTTGAGGATTTTTGCATCTATGTTCCTCAGAGATACTGGTTTTCTTTCTTGGTGATGTCTTTATTTGGTTTTGGTATCAGGATAATGCTGACTTCACAGAACAAATTTGGAAATTTTCTTCCTTTTCTATTTTTTGGAATAGTTTGAGAAGAATAGGTGTTAACTGTTCTTTAAATGTTGGCTGGAATTTGCCTGTGAAGCCATCTGGTCCTGGAGTTTTGTTAGGAGTTTTTTGATTACAGACTCAATTTCTTTGCCAGTTGTCTGTCCAAATTTTCAATTTTTTCTTGTTTCAGTTTTGATGATTTATATGTTTCTAGGAATTTATCCATTTCTTATAGGTTGTCCAATTTGTCGGCATATAGTTTTTCATAATAATCTCTTATAATTGTATTTCTGTGGTGTTCGTTGTTATTTTTCCTCTTTCATTTATGATTTTATTTGTTTGAGTCCTTTTTTCTTTTTGATAAGTCTGGCTAGAGGTTTATCAATTTCATTAATTTTTTCAAAGAACCACCTCCTGGTTTCATTGATATGTTCTATTTTTTTTTAGTTTCTATATCATTTATGTCTGCTCTGATCTTTATTATTTCCTTTCTTCTGCTAGGTTTGGGCTTTGTTTGTTGTTCTTTTTCTAGCTCTTTTAGGTATAAGGTTAGGTTGTTTGAAATTTTTGTTTCTTGAGATAGGCCTGTGTTGCTATATACTTCTATCTTAGAACCACTTTTGTTGCATCCCAAAGGTTTTGGATCCTTTTGTTTTCATTTTCATTTGTTTCCATATACTTTTTTACTTCTCCTTTTATTTCCTGGTTGACCCATTCATTGTTTAGTAGCATGTTATTTAACCTTTATGTATTTGTGGTCTTTCCAGATTTTTTCTTGTGGTTGACTTCTAGTTTCATAGTGTTGTGGTCAGAAAAGGTGCATAGTATGATTTCAGGCTTCTTGAATTGGTTGAGGCCTGTTTTGTGGCTTAATATGTGATCTATTCTGGAGAATATTCCATGGGCTCTTGAAAAGATGTATATTCTGATGTTTTAGGATGGAATGTTCTGAAATATATCTGTTAAATCTGACTGTTTCAGTGTGCCATTCAAAGCCCTTGTTTCCTTGTTGATCTTCTGCTTAGATGATCTGTCCATTGCTATGAGTGGGGTGTTACAGTTCCCTACTTCTATTGTATTATTATAGATTAGTTTCTTTGTATTTGTAATTAACTATTTTCTGTATTTGGGTTGTCCCATGTTCAGTGCAAAATATTTACAATTGTTATATCTTCTTGTTGGATTGTCCCCTTTATTATTATATGGTGACCTTCTTTGTCTCTTGTTATGGTCTTTGTTTTAAAGTCTTATTTGTCTGGTATAAGTACTGCTACTTTGGTTTTCTTTTGACATCCATTTGCATGATAAATATTTCTTCGTCTGCTCACTTTCAATCTGCAGGTGTCTTGAGGTCTAAAATGAGTGTCTTGTAAGCAGTATATAGATGGATCTTTTTTTTTTTAAATCCATTCTGATACCCTGTGTCTTTTCATTGAAGTGTTTAGTCCATTTACATTCAGAATAATTATTGATAGATATGTATGTGCTTATTGCCATTTTATTACTTGTTTTGTGGTTGTTTCTGAAGATTTTCTCTGATCCTTTCTTATCTTTCTCTGTTTCATGTATTGTTGGTTTTCTTTAGTAATATATTTGGATTTCTTTCTCTTTTTCTTTGCGTATTTATTAGTAGTTTTTGATTTATGACTACCATTAGGTTTATATATAAGCTTTTCTCCATATAGCAGTCTATATTAAGTTGATGGTCATTTAAGTTTGAACCCATTCTTTATTCCTGCCCTCCCCATGTTTTAGGTATATGTTATTATATTTTACATACTTTGATTTTGTGAGTTCCTTGACTGATTTCTTATAGAAATATTCATTTTTACTGTTTTTGTGTTTCTTACCTTTATACTGTCACTTTTGGTCTTTTCCATTCTCTGGGTCCCCTTTAGTATTTCTTGCAGGGCTGGTTTAGTGGTCATGAACCCCTTTAATTTTTGTTTGTCTGTGAAACTCTATTTATCCTTCTATTTTGAATGTTAGCCTAGCTGGATAGAGTTCTTGGCTGCAGATTTTTCCCACTCAGCACTCTGAATATATAATGTTAGTCCTTTCTGGCTTGGAGAGTCTCTGAAAAATCTGCTTATGGGTGTTCCCTTTGAAGTAACTTTCTTGTTTTGTCTTCCTGTTTTTGAGAATTTCTTCCTTATCACTATATTTTGCCAGTTTAATTATAATATGTCTTGGGGTGGATCTGCTTTTGTTGATTTTGTTGGGGTTTTTCTGTGCCTCCTGGATGTGGATATCTGCCTCCTTCCCTAGATTAGGGACATATTTAGCTATTATTTCTTCAAATAAAATTTCTGTTCCCTTTTCTCTTTCTTCTTCTTCTGAGACTCCTGTAATACGAATGTTATTATGTTTGATGGAGTCACTGAGTTCCCTAAGTCTATTCTTATTTTGCATAATTCTTTCTCTCTTTGGTTCAGCTTCATTGCTTTCCATTACTTTGTCTTCTAGGTCATTAATTTTTTCCTCTGCTTCTTCCAGCCTGCTGCTCATTGCATCAAGCATGTTTCCAATCTCGTTTACTGCACTCTTCATTTCTGAATGATTCTTTTTTAACCTTTTATCTCTGTGGTAAGGGTCTCACTGTTGTCTTCCTTTTTTTTTTTCTCAAACCCAGTGAGTATCCTTATGATCAGTGCTTTAAATTCTCCATCGGGCACATTACTTTTATCTATTTTGCTTAGCTCTTTGGCTATGGCCTTATCTTGTTTTTTCATTTGGGATAAATTCCTCTGTCTTCTCATTTTGTCTAAGTCTCTGCCTGCTTCCATGTATTAGAAAAGCTAGTTATGTCTCCTACTCCTGAAAGTAATGCCTTATAAAGAAGAGGTCATGTAGTACCCAGGGCCTGCACTTCAGCAAGTATCTATAGTGTGTGCTCTGTGCACTCTGCTATTGTGTTCTGACTGCTCTGCCCTTCAGGCTAGTCATCTGCAGAGGCTCTCCTTACCTGTCCTGGGCAGTGTTTGGTCCCTGAACTGAATGTGGCAAGTTTTAACTAGGTGTTCTCTGGTCTGCTTGTGAAATGAGATTTGTTACCATCTCCACCCTATTGAGGACCTGCAAAACTCTTGTCAGGAGATGTGGTGTAGGCATGGGTTTGTGCTTCTGGGGAAGAGGCCCACTGTACTGGGACTGAGGCAAGTGTGACTGAGAAGGGCACTCCTACTGGAGTACAGAGGGATGGGGCTTGGTATAAGCAAGTTAGGCAGTCAGGCTTCCAGCAGGTGGCTCTGTGTTTAAGCTGAGGGGTGGGGAATGACACTGGCTAGCTCCTTTGTTCATGAAGTCTCTCTGTGAATGCTGCCCCTCAGGAGCATGCTCTGAGAAGGACAAATAATCTCCCCACTGTGTGCCTCAGTTGCTCTTCAGATAGCTGTTTCCATGATATATGTCCCTGGGTTATTTGCCTGTTTCCTCTTCAAGAGCAGCCCCATTGCCTCCAGGCTCTCTTGGAGCCCAGCCTGCTGACAACTTAGAACTTCAGGCTTTAAGCCCTCTGGTTGCAAGAACTGATGAAATTCAGCAGTCTTGCTTTCTAAGCCAGTGACTATAGGGAAATGTTCTCCTTGTGTGTTCCCGTTGTGCTCTTCCCTCTCTCTCTTTCTCTCTTTCATTCTCTTCCTCTCTCTCCCTTCTCTGCGACCATGGCTCCCTCCCTTCTGCAGCATATGTGATCCATTTCTCCCCTAAACTCTGTCTCCACACTTCCGACCTTCTTTGCAGTTTTATTTATTTTTGAGAAAAAGAGTGAGAGAGAGAGAGAGTAAGCATAAGCAGGAGGGGCAGAGGGAGAAGGAGAGAGAATCTTAAGCAGAGTCAGTGCTGAGCGCGGAGCCCAATGTGGTGCTGAATCTCATAACCCTGAGATCATGACCTGAGCAGAAACCGAGAGTCAGACACTTAACCAACAGCACTACTCAGGCGCCCCACTTCCGACCTTCTTTGATGTGTCCTCTTCTCTACTTTTAGTTGTGGACTTTGTTCTACCAATCTTCAGGTTGATTTCTGGGGTATTTAGGATGATTTGAGTTATCTAATTGTATTTGTGGGATGAGGTGAGCATAGGGTCCTCCTACTCTGCCATTTTCTTCCCCATTCCCCTCCGTTTGTTCCATTTGTTTTTTGTTCTTCTCTCCCATCCTTATTTAGCTGCCTTTTGGATTGACTATTTTTTATTACTGCATTTTATTTCCATGATTGGCCCATTATTTATAACATTCAAAAATACATTTTGTTGGTTTCCATGGGATTTATGGTATTCTTTTAAAATTAGCCATGGTTTACCTTCATGGGTCATGTAAGGACCTTACAACAGTATACTCCCAGTTCCTTCCATCTATGCTATTGTCATAGATTCTTCTTTGCACATGCCAAAACACCAATTACAGTGCCACTGCTTTTTCTGTATACATTCAACTAATGTTTAGAGAAATTAAAACTTGTTTTTACCTGCATTTCTACTATTGCAGCATTATTTCTTTTTTGTGTGTTTATAAATTCAGATTTCTCCTGGAATCATATACCTTTTGTCTGAAAGACTCCTTTAAGGTTCCAAGTCTGCTGGTAAATAGTTCTTTCAGCTTTTTTCAGAGAAAGCCGTTATTTTTTCTCCATTTTTAAAATGATTTTTTTCTTGGTATAAAATTTTGTGTTGACAGTTTTTTCTTTGGTTCTTTAAACATGTCACTCCATAATCTTCTGGCTAGCATAGCTCCTGACAAGAAGTCTGCTTTACCCTTATCTTTATTTTTCTATATGTATTATATCCTTTTTCTCTGCCTCACATCAACATTTTTCACCTGCTTGATTCTTAGCAGTTTAAATATGATGTGTCTAGGAGTGTGTGTGTGTGTGTTCTCTCTCCTACTTGGTGTTCTGAGCTTCTTGGATATGTGAATTATGTTCATTTTGGAAATATCTTGGTCATTTTCTCTTCAATTTTTTTTGTGCCTCATTCTTCTTTTGAGGTTCCAATTATTAGAGTATTCATATTGTTCCACAGCTTTTAGATGCTCTGTTTCTTTTCCCAGTTTTTTTCTCCTTGTGTTTTAGTTTGGGTAATTTTTACTGACCTATTTTTCATCTCATTGAATATTTTTTCATCACTATAGAGTCTCCTAATGAGACTGTCTGCATTAGTTATCTATTGTGTAACAAATTACCCCAAAACTGAGTAGCTTAAAACAACCATATACCTATATTATATTGGGAGTACCTTGGCTGAATGATTCTTGCTTGGAGTTTCTCTTGGTGTTTCAGTTAAGACTTTGGCTAGGGTTGGTATTATCTAGGACTTGGTAAGGCTGGAGAGTTCATTTTCAAGATGGTCATTCACATGGCTGCCAAATTAATTAATAAGAAATTGTGGTTCCTCGCCCTGTAGACCTCTCTATAGATATACTTGGATTCCTAATGATGTGGCATTTGGCTTCTCCAGGTAAGTGATCTCTGAGAGTACATAGTGAAAGTTGCAATAACTTTTATGACCTAACCTCAGAAGCCACATATTGTCATTTTTACAGTATCCTGTAGGTACACAGGTCAGGCCTATTCAGTATGGGTGGGAACTATATAAGGGCATGCATACCAGGAAACAAGGATCATTGGGGGCTGTCGTAGAAGCTGGCTACTATACTGTCAATGACAGTTTTTATTTTTGTCACTGTCATTTTTATTTCTTGCATTTCTGTTAGATTCTTTCTTATACTTTCCAGCTCTCTGCTGAAAGTCCTCATTTATTCACTTTACCATTAGAGCATTTAACATATTGAATCATAGTTACTTTAAATTTCTGATATTTCTAATATATGGGTTATCTTTGAGTGTAATTCTGTTAATTGCTTTGTCTCTTGACAAAGGATGGTTTCCCTTGCCTTTTTGTGTTTCTCCTAATTTTTCACTGAATGTTGACATTGTGTGTAGAAAACGAGAAATTGAGGGGGTGCCTGGGTGGTTCAGTCAGTTAAGCATCTGACTCTGATGTCTGCTCAGGTCATGTTCTTAGGGTTGTGAGATTGGGCCCTGCATTGGGCTCCAGGCCCTGCGGGGAGCCTGCTTGAGGTTCACTCTTCCTCTCTCTCTCTGCCCCTCCTCCCACTCGCACATGTGCTCTTTCTCTTAAAATAAATAAATAAATCTTTAAAAAAAAAAAAAAAAAGAAAGAAAGAAAATGAGACATTGAGATAAAGCAGTATTTATGCCTGAAATGGACATGCTTTTTTTCTGCTAAGTTGTTGGTATGGGGAGTCGAGTCAATCTAGTGAAAAATTTAGTTACAGTTATATTTTATAATTTCCTTGGTTACCTTCAGTGTAACCAGCTTCACGTTCCTCTAACATTATCTTGTGCTTTGGGGAGGCTGGATTGCTGGAGAGTGGTTTGCAGTAGTCGGTCTTTTTTCTGCCCATGCTCCATATAGGGGATTTCTCATCATGTCCTTGCCCCTCCCCAGAGGTAGACTGCTGTCATTTGTTAGTTCCACTTCAGCCTTAGGCAAGCTTTGTATACTTTGATGTCTGTGGTAGAGCTTTCTCAATGATCCTATTCCTTCTCCATATGGCAACCAAATTCTACCTTGCATGTTTGGTGAGTGTTTTACAGGAGAGTTTTCTGCTCCTTCCTCAGCAGAACTTCTTAACCATGGTGCTATTAACATTTTTGGCTGGATAATTCTTTGTTGTGGGGGCTGTCCTGTGCATTGCAGGATATTTAGCAGCATCCCTGACCTTTACCCACTAGATGCCATTAGCATCCTCCTTCCAATTCTGATAACCAGAAATGTCTCTTGACATTGTCAAACCCTGGATGTGGACCACTGTTCTAATGGCATGGGTATAGGATCCTTGACCTAGGGTATTTATTTACTCCTCCTTCAGAGTAAGAGTTGTTTTTTTTTTTTTTTTTTTCTAGCAATTGTCCCCCAGTTGCAATGGGTCTTTAAAAATTTGCTACCCTTTACCCAGTGCTACCCCTTACCCCACCTAGTTGGGGAGTGGGGAGGTGAATTTATGTGACCATCCAATTCAGAGTCTGATTTGGGTTCAAAAATCAAACAGTGTTCCAAACAGTCGCAAGTAGCATCATCAGTTCCTCAGATAATACAGCTTCCAAAGCTCTTATCCTCTGGTGACCCTCTTTTTCTGCTTCGACGTACACATGCCTTTCTTTTAAAGGAGCAAAAAAGTATAAAAGCTCTTTTGTTCTATTCGGGAATCAGGGCTGGTGGGCTTTGTAGCTTTTCCTGAAGCAGCAGCCACTTCCCCTTTACAGGCCTGCACCATTGATGAAGGTTCTCTCAGCTCACCTTCCTGTTACCTGTCTTTCTTGGGAGCATCTGATGTAGGATCTCAGTGAAGAGCCTGTGAGTAGGAATGAACTCTGCTTTGTGTCTGTGTCTCCTACTGGTTTTTATACCTTAATGCTAGCTCACACTTGGCTTTCAGCAATTTGTTAAACATTTGAGCTGACTTCTTACCTGTTTATACAGTACCTGCTGAGACTTCCTCCCATGCTCTGCCACAAGTAACCTAACCTCCAGTCTCTCCCGGGAAGGACCAGTCTTTCCTTGGATTTCAAGGCTATTTGATCAACTTGTAATCTCAGCTAGGTTCAAGAAAAGTTATGATTTTGTAATTTATCTGACTTTTTCTTGTTTTTAGGATGGGAGCAAAGTTCTAACCTGCTTTAACATCCTAGGCAGAAGTGGAATCCCATAGCTTCTTTATTACCCTTTTCTGTAAACTGAAACATAATGTTTGTATTTAAAAAAGGAAAAGCATTTACTCGAACATTTTACTGTTGTCCTAAGAATCTCAAAAGTGGTTCATGCTTGTTGGAAAATAATTAGAATCATAAAGATACGTATAAAGTAGAAAGTGAAATTTCTTTTTCCTTCATCTTGTAATCCCTAGAAATGAACATTGTGAGTTTGAAGTTTTTTATCCTCCAAGAATTCTTGTAATCCTGTATTATAGACTTCATTTTAATAATAGGAATCCCTTATAATATAGTGTTTTACAACTTGATTTTTGCACTTAATAATATATTATGACCATTTTTTTCCATGTCCTTACATGCTGATCTATCTAACAATGTATTTTCTGTAGCTTGGGAAGTCATTTGTGAGTACACCATTCAATTAATAGCTAAATAATATATTTTTTACAGTTGAACACTAATGCATAGGAAATAAAACTGTTCAACACATTGAAATTATAGTTTGAAGACTCAGAAAAGAAGTTAGGGAGAAATACATATACTTAGGATTTTGTTGGCCTCTGAAAGTTTGTGTGTTAATAAAGCTTACTATAATACAAGGGTCAGCAAATTCTTTATATAAAAGGCCAGATAATAAGTATTTTAGGCTTTGAGGGCTAGGTACAGTCTCTGTTGCATATTTTATCGTTCTTCAAAAATGTAAAAACCATCTTAGCCTGTGGGCCATGCAAAAATAAGCCATGGGCTGAATTTGATCTAGGCAGGGGTCATAGTTTCCTGACCCCTGCTCCAATATGTTGGAAATACTTTCTTTCTCCACCATTCTCTCCACTCTGCCATGCCCCTCAACACCCTTCCCTAATCCACCAATTTTAGTATAGCTTGGTTACCGAAAAATATAAGCTCTGAAATTCAGATCTCAGCTCTACCACTGTTTAAATAGTGACCTTTGGCAAGGAACTAACTTCTCTGGCCTTCAGTTTTACCCCCTAAGGAATGGGGATAATAATGCCTGCCTCATTGTGACTTGTAAGAATTATGCTGTTATTCACCAGATATGATCTTGAGAACCTATTATATGTCCGGCACTATTTAGGGCTAGCAAGTGTCTGGCCTCATGAAGTCTAGTGGGGGATTCTGTGTTGATCAGGATACTTTTGGTTGCAAGTGACAGAAAATTCAGTTCAAAATGGCTTAGGGAAAAAGTAGGTTTTCTTGTTCGTTTGTTGTTTTTTCGCTTATGTAACTGAAAATTACAGATTTAGACCTGCCTTCAGCTGCACCTGGATTCTCATACTGGTCTACCTGGAATCTCTTTCCATTTTGGGGTTCTGCTTTTCTTTCAGGGAGGCTCTCACCATGAGGTGGCCAAAATGCCATTGGCAACTCCAAATCTTCATTCTCTTGGCTCATTAAGCCCATTATGGAGAGCTTTTCCTTCCAACATCCACATAAGAGTCCTGAGATTGACTGTGTACTCTAATTTGTCTTGTGCTCCCAACCCTGTAGCCCTTGGGATAGAAAACTTTGGTTGGCCAGGATGAGTCTGATGCTCATCTCTGGGAACAGGGTCAGTCCCACCCAAACTACATAGACTAAATTAGAAGAAGGGGAAGCTGGAATAGGCAAAAATATGTCCACTAGAGACCTTAAATCACCATACAGCTGTGTAATTATTAACTCTATAATTGAAACAAAGGTAAAGTGCTGTGATGGTATTCACTGGGATGGCCTGATCCTGCTGGGTGGTAGGCAGGGAAAGAGACTTTGGCCTGAGCTGAGAAGGAAGTGAAGCTATTTACTAGGCAGAAGGATTAGGGTGGGTGTGGGTAGGACAAGGAGAAAAACATGTGCAAAGGACCTCTGGTGGGTAATTGCATGAGAAGTCTTATGTACTTAGAGTGGAAAGAGGGAGAAAGAAGTAAGAGAAGAACTGGGAGATAGTCAGGGCCTGACTTACAGGATCTGACAGGTGTGTTTAGGGTTTTGATCTTTACCTAAAAGCCGTATTAAATGAGATTGAAAGAGATAATGAATGGCAAGTGTTTAGAAGAGAGCTGAACCTAATAATGTGGTCTGTTAATAATCTTATTAACTAAATATCTACTAATATACTATAGGGTATAGATATTCCCCCTTCTTTTCTAAACATGTACTTACATACATTTATTTATAAATAAATAAATTAAAATTATCTCAATTAAAAATTGAGATAAAATTCACATAACACAAAACCATTTAAAATGTACAATTCAGTGGCATTTAGTACATTCATTCATCATGTTGTGCAACCATCACCTCTATCTAGTTCCAAAGCATTTTAATCACTCGTAAAGGACATCCCATATTCATTAGCAGTCACTCATTCTCTCCTCCTTCCTAGTCCCTGGCAACCACAAATCTGCTTTCGGACTCTGTGGATTTACTTACTCTGGATATTTTATTTAAACACAATCTAATAATACGTGACGTTTGTGTCTGGCTTCTTAATTTTAGCTTAATGTTTTTTGACTTTCATCCAGGTTGTAGCATGATTCAGTATTTCATTTCTTTTTATGGCTGCAAAATATTCCATTATGTAGGTATACTGCATTTTGTTTATCCATTTTATCTATTGATGGACACTTGGGTTGTCTCCACCTTTCGGCTATTGTGAATAGTGCTGCTATGAACATTCATATAGTATTTGTTTGAATCTTGCTTTATTCAGTTCTTTTGGATATACTTGGGAATGGAATTGCTGGCTCATATGACAATTCTATTTAACTTTTTAAAGAACCTGCCAACAGTTTTTCATAGCAACTGCACCATTTTACATTCCCACCAGCAATATGTGAGGGTTTTAATTTCTCCACATCTTTGCCGACACCTTGTTATTTTCCATTTTTTAAAAATTGTAGGCATCCTAGTTGGTATGAATGGTATCTCTTTGTGGTTTTGATTTGCATTTCCCTAATGATTAGTGGCACAGAATGTTTACTCATGTGCTTGTTGGCCATTTGTGTATCTTTGGAGAACTATCTATTCAGAATCTTTGCTCATTAAAAAATTCGGTTGTTTATCTTTTTGTCGTTGAGTTGTAAGAGTTTTTTATGTATTCTGGATGTTAGATGTTCTTCATATGTATATGATTTACAAATATTTTCTCCCATTTTTTAGGTTGCCTTTTCATTTTCTTGACTGCTTTTTTTTGCATAAAGTTTTTAATTTTGAAGAAGTCCAATTTATATATTTTTCTTTTGTTGATTGTACCTTTGATGCTGCTATATCTAAGAATCCATAGCCAAATCCAAGGTTATAAAGATTTACTCCTATGTTTTCTTCTAAGTGTTTTTATTTTTAGCTTTTATGTTTAGATCTTTGATCCATTTTGAGTTAATTTTTATATAAGCTATGAGGTAAGGGTTTTTTTTACATGTGGATATCCAGTTTTCTCTCTTCTTCCTGCATTGAACATCTTGTTGAGAATCAGTTGACCATAGATGCATGAATGATATCCTCCTTTAAAATAAACTAACTGTAAGGAAATAAACCTACAAAGTTAATTGGTATGCAGTCATATTGGTTTGTTTCATAGGTCTGTAAACTTTAAGAGTAAGAACATTATTAGGGTTGAACATGTTGTAGTAAATCAGAAAATAGTAAGGAGGAAGCCGTGAGCAAAGCACTTTAACCTCCCCTGGATCCTCAGTTTGCTCACTTGTATAATGGGGGGTTTGGACTTAGATGAGCTCCAGGACCTGTCCTAGCTCTCTAACGTGCTTTTCTTTAATAAATAATTTACTGCCTGAGTTCTGGGTTAGGTGTTGTACAAGAGGCCGGAGACACAGCTGTAAGCAAGACAGGTGAGGACTTGTGGCCACTTGGAAGAACAACACCATGGTCTTTAGGCTTTGTCTCTACAAAATCAAATATTAGATCCCTAAACAAAGCTTGCTGGATAAATAGGTGAAAGGATAATGATTAGGGTTGCAGTCTGAAAACTTTGAACATGGAGTAGAGAAATCAGAGTGCTGTCACCTCTTGTGGTTCAGTGCACGTGGTGGGATTAGGAGGGGCTGTGGGCCTTGTAGTAGAGAGCCTTGTGTCATCTTGGACAGGCCAGCAAAGAATGCCTCATGTTCTGATCCTCGTTTTTCTGTTGGCCAAGTCATTATCCTCATGCTTTGATCATACTCAGACCTATTCATTTGAGAGGTTCATTTTTGTAAAACATTTTAGGATGAATCTGTGGTATTTTTCAGCTTTAAGGATTTCTTTATTATGTGTTAAATCCTATAATTTATAGACCAGTGAATCTCAACCGGGGAATATTCAGAAATATGAGGAGACCCTTTTCTTGTCCGAATGACAGGTGGTGGTACATTATTGTCATTTAGTGAGGGAAGGGATGAGGATGGTGAATGTCCTGCTCAACAAAGAAATGTCCTGCACACAATGCTAGCAGTGCCTTTGTCGAAAAGCATCCTGTGGACAAAGGATACTCACCACCCACAGGAGGCAAAATATATTATGTTACATTATCGTATATGATATCCACTATATAGTGGCAGAAGGTAAATTATTTTCTCATTGACATATGACACTGTTTCATAGCCATTTTTTAGGAATCATGGGTCTGGAAGGACAAGAATACTTATATTTTGGCTACAGAATCCCTGCTTTAAGCCCGTATCAAGTAAAAGGAGTGATTCTACTTGGAAAGAAATGGTATCAGCAAACTAACTGTAAAACTTAAAATTTTCCTCTCTTTTAAAGTAATCTGATGATAAGAAGCCAACTATGGAGTTCTTCATGGAAAGCATTGAATTTTCATTGTAAAACTATAGACTTTGGTCTGGTCAGTGTTTTGGGGAGGGACTAATTTCCTCTTACTAATGAAAAATATAAAAACTTGTATAACTACTTGACTCTTTAAAAAGGCTATTACATCCTGCAGGGATTGGTGACTATGCCTAGAGAGTAATTTTGCTTTTTTATTTTTAGACATAAATCCATAACAGGGAAGAAGAGAACCATCTTGTGTAACATTACTGAATAATGTAATTTAGTTAGAACATCACAACAAAGCACAAAATACCTTTCCCACTCTAACCTCCTCAGTTCTTTATGCTGAATTTTCATCCTATGAGATCATTTTGGTTACTAGGTAAAAGCTTAATTTGTAGCCACTATCCTTTATGTGTTATTTTTAATAAGAAGGAAATAAATCACTTCTATGAGCCTCCTGAATTTTGTCCCTCCAGATTTATTTTTTTATTTTATTTATTTATTTATTTTTAAAGATTTTATTTATTTATTTGTCAGATCGAGAGAGAGGGAGAGCACACACAAGCAAGGGGAGCAGCAGGCAGAGGGGAGAAGCAGGCTCCCCACTGAGCAGGGAGCCCAACATGGGACTCGATCCCACGACCCTGGGATCATGACCTGAGCCGAAGGCAGACACTTAACTGACTGAGCCACCCAGGCATTCCTGTCCCTCCAGATTTAGAACTGAACGGTCAACTGCATGTCTGATTAACAAAGACCTGAGTGAAACTGATGTTTGCAGAGTGTGTCCAGGGAGTGAGGAGTGTATTGGCCTGGCCAGAAGGCTGCTTTAAGGAAGGCAAAGAAGGCGGTGTGAGGTCAAATTGTGTGCAGAGGGCTACGGAGTTGGGACACCAACTTTTATAGGTAACGGATGTGAGGTTTTCAAGGTATATCATAACAAAAGCTACTTTTGGGGAACGTTCATTTGTCTGTTGTGCATCATAGCTTTGGAAGTGAAGTAAGATCATAGTACTTCGGGCTTGAGTTGTGGTTGTGGCAGTAGGGATGTAAGGGAGGGTGACAGTGGAAAGAGAACCATTCCTTGGCCATTCCTGGCTCTTGGAGCACTAGTGTCTCAGAACCTTGCCAGGTACCTGCCAGGGCCCAAGTGCTGGTTCCTAGGGAGTGTGTAATTCCCATGGTTTAGGTACAAGCCTGCTTCACACTCCTGTGGGTCATTTGGAAGTATACTGCTTCAGTGTTTTTACTTGCCAGGTGTGAAGAACATTCTGTCCTGTACACTTCACAGTGCAACTCTTAACTTTTCTCATGGTTCACTCATACTTAGGTAGCGTGCCTATAGGACTGGGCCTGAGCTCTTATTTTTTGTTTTAGTGTATCTGTGTTTATCTTTACTTATTTGCTTGTATTTTTTTTTTCTGTGTAGTATGAATAGTTTTGAAGATATAATATGAGCAAGGAATGGGAAATTTATCATACACATTTGAGAGTCAAGCATGTTTTACCCATAATCTGTAATTATGTCTTTAACTTCTTCTGATGACTAAATAGGATTTGAGAAAGTGATTCATTAGACTATCAGAAGACGGAAGTAAAGAAAGCTTCATTGCATTCAGTCTAGTTGTGGCAAGGACTTAAAGTGACCAGCCTTATACATTGGTCCCCGTAGTGTCCAAGAAAGTCAGGTGTTGGCACAGTTTATAGGCCCACAGGCCCTGTGGTGGTGAGTGAGGCAGTGGCCTCAACTGTGCCCAGACAATGTGGGGCAGTTGTAAAGGAAAAATCATTAAGAAGATATTCCACAGTGATCGTTATCTTGTGCCTTTAATTTTTGGACTTGAGTATGAACTTAAGTGTGCTGGGGCAGAATATGAAAAGGCTACGGGCTTTGATCTGAGCCACAAAGTGTGGCCTTAGGTTAGTGTCAGTCCGAATTTCCACTTTACCTTTTGATTTGGGGATTTTTTCCTTCACACCAAACTGTAAATGGTATAGAGTGAATTTTTTTTCAGAGTTAACAGTTATCTTCTTTTTTGATGTCTTTAAGTCTGGAAGGCTGAGTCGAGCTGTGTTATGACTTTGAGTTAGGTCTAGGGTGTTATTGCTGGTGTAGACCTGATTGGTAAGGAGTAGATGGTGAGGTGACATGTTTTCTCAGAGCAGTGTGGGAAGATGTAGCTGTTGTTGATAGATAGTTGTAGCCTTTGACTTACTGATGAGCTAGGTGATGATGGAAAAGCATGTGGTTTAGCATGACCCACTACTGTATCCAGGGGCAGCCCCGGCAGACCTGTTTCATTTCTGAATAGAGTATCAAAAGGGCGAGGTAGGCTGATGCTTGAACGAGAGTTGGTAGGGACAGGGCTGCAAGTGGGATTGTGTGCTTCAAGTTCCACAACAAAATATTTGTTGATGAGGGGCTGATGCTCTTGAAGGCTCTGCTCTGTACTCAAGGCTGGACAAGTAAGTTTTCCTTCCAGGGTGCTTTAGCACATTAGCCATCCCTGTAAAAATTGGAGAAAGGGGGAAACCTGCCTAATTTAGTTATCCCAATACCCATTTATTATATTTTTGTGTTTACCTCCAGTCTTCTTTCATGTGTAATTAATCAACATCTAACACTTTTCTGTTTATTAGAGTCTACAGTTTTTCTAGTGGCTGTGTAAGAACGTATTGATTGGATACATCAACTATATCAAGTACCATTTAACCATTTACATTAATTACTGATGGGGAAAGACTTACTCTTCTTACTATGCTGTCTTGTTGTTTTCTGTATTTTGTCCCTTTTTCCTCTCTTGTAGTTATTTTGTCCCTTTCCCCCCTCTTGCTGTCTTCTTTTTTTATTTCTTTGTTTTTGCTTTGATTCCTTTCTCCTTTTCTTATGTGTATCTTCTATGTAAGTATTTTCTTTGTGGTAACCATGAGGATTACATAAAATATAGCAACTTATTTTAAACTGTAACAGCTTACTTCAACTGTATACAAAACTACTCTTTTACATGTCTCCCTACTTTGTTATTGGTATCACAAATTACCTATTTTCATATTTTGTTTACATAAACATAGCTTTGCAGTTATAGTTTTTTATTCTTTCATCTTTTAAATTTCTGTACCAGAATTAAAAATGATGTATGCACCCTCATTACATTCTGTATTTGTCTATATATTTACCTTTACGAGAAAGCTCTATATTTTCTTATGCATTCTTGCTGCTATCTAACAATTCAACTTGAAGGATTCCTTTTAAGGATTCATAGTGATGAAGTCCCTCAGCTTTTGTTTATAGAAGGTCTTTATTTCTCCTTCATTTTTTTTTTTTTTTTAAGATTTTCTTTATTTATTTGACAGAGAGACACACAGTGAGAGGGAACACAAGCATGGGGAGTGAAAGAGGGAGAAGAAGGCTCACTGCTGAGCAGGGAGCCCGATGCAGGGCTCAGGTCCTGGGATCATGACCTGAGCCAAAGGCAGACACTTAACAACTGAGCCACCATTGGTGCCCCTTCTTCATTTTTGAAGGACGGTTTTGCCAGATACAGTATTTCTAGTTGTCATCTTTTTATTTTCAGCACTTTGAATATATTGCCCCACTACATTCTGGCTTGCGATATATTTTCTGAGAAACCTGCTGATAATTTTATGGGAGCCCCCTTTATGTGACAAGTACTTTTCTCTCACTGCTTTCAAGATTCTTTCTTTGTCTTTGACTTGACAGTTTGATTATGTGTCTTAGTGTAGTCCTCTTTGGGTTCATCCTTGTTGGAGTCTTTTGAGCTTTTTGAATTTGGATGTACTTTTCCTCCCTCAGAATTGGGAAGTTTCTGGCCATTCTTTCTTCCTTTCTTTTTTTTTTAATTTAATTTTATTTTTTCAGTGTTCCAAGTTTCATTGTTCATGCACCACACCCAGTGCTCCATGCAATACGTGCCCTCCTCAATACCTCCAGGTTCACCCTCCCCCCCACCATTATTTCTTCACATAAGCTCTCTACCCCATTCTTTCTCTGTTCTTCTGAGACTCCCATAATGCACATATTGCTTTACTCAATGGTATCCCATAATTCCCTTAGTTTTCTTCACTTTTCTTTGTTCTTTTTTCTTTTTATTCCTCTGACTTAATAATTTCAAATGACTTGTCTTCGAGTTTGCTGATTCTTTCTTCTGATTGGTCAAGTCTGCTGCTGGTCTACTTTAGTAAATTTTTAAATTCAGTTATTATATTCTTCAGCTCCAGACTTTGTTTCTGTCTCTTTGTTGGCATTTTTATTTTGTTCATGCATTGTTTTTCTGGTTATATTTGGTTGTCTGTGTTCTCTTGCAGCACACTGAGCTTCTTAAGATGGTTATTTTGAATTATTTGTAGGGTAATTCATAGATCTTTGTTTCTTTAGTGTTAGTTTCTGGAAGTTTATTTTGTTTCTTTAATTTGTTCATATTTTCCTGTTTGGGGGCTTTTTTTTTTTTTTTTTTTTTTTACTGTGATTTGTGCATTTGAGAAAACAGCCAACTCTCCCAGTCTTTATGCACTGAGAAAGACTTTCACTAATCAACCTGGCTAGAGATTCTGGAAGCCTTTCAGCCCTTTTCTGGGGATGCACCTTCTCCTGGCTTGTGTGTGTAATTTCCCAATTAGAGAAGTTTATCCACTTTTTAATTCAGTTTTTGAGGAGCTTGTCATTTATTGCTCCCTCTGGAGTCTGTGTGCAGTACTGCAGATTCTCTGGCATGACAATACACCCTTGAGCTCCCTTTATTCTCCCTTTATTCTCTCACCCCTCAGCCCCCAGACATTCAAAATATGCCAGTTCTCTATGTTTGTCTGAGTCAGATAAGACAGAAACCAGTCCCTCAGGCAGCCCCCACCCCCAAAGCTGGAATTTCAGATATACGTTCCATTTTTCTCTTTCCCTCCCAAGCCAGAAGCTTTTTCTCTTGATTTCACTGAGCTGTGCTAGCTTGGGGAAGGGCTATTTCAGATGAAATGTAGAGGCTTTTCTTACCTATTTCTATGCACTTGTTCTTGGCTTTGTGCTTGCCTGGGGTACTGCAGCTTTCTAACTGGTTTCTGGAGTTGCCATAAAGGCTTTTTGAACTGTATATTGTTGTCAAGTTTTTGGCTCTGTGGGAGAATGAAGCATGGGACTTCCTATTTCACCATCTTGGTGATGTCACCCTGTAAGACTTTTATAACAAAAGAGCCAGATCTTGATATTAGCATCCTGTTCCACAGCTCTAAATGAATCCATTTTTCCATGTTAATCTCTCTTTTTTTCCTCTGGAGAGGCTCCTGCAACAGTGGAATTCAGTCAATCTAAATTAAATGTCATTTAGAAAACAGTGATCTTATTGCTACTTCTAGTACTTTGCTATCATAAGTGAAACTTGGTCAATAATTCCCATAGATCATTCTTCCAGATTTTGAATTACCTTTTTAAGGGCATACTTACTAAAAATGGAACTCCTAGGTATGAGTCCCTTTCTGGCTCTTAACATTTGGCTGAGTGGCAGTGTAAATGCCCTTTACCCATTTAAGAGCACCCACTTAAGGGATGCCTGGGTGGCCTAGTCAGTTAAGCATCTGCCTTCGGCTCAGGTCATGATCACGGGGTCCTGGTATCGAGTTCCACATCAGGCTCCTTGCTTAGCGGGGAGCCTGCTTTTCCTTCTGCCTGCTGTTCTCCTTGTTTGTGCGCACTCTCTGACAAATAAATAAATAAAAATCTTAAAAAAAAAAGTGCACCCAATAAAGAATGTTTGACTTTAAGCTGGCCAATAATAGGTATGTTAACCTTTAAAATTCTTATTAAATTGATAAATGAAAATTGATACTTCATTATGCAAATTTGTAATGATAAACATGTCATTGTTCTAACATTGGCATTCTTAATTTGGTTTCTAAAATTACTATAAAACTGAGGGACTCCTGGGTGGCTCAGTCGTTAAGCGTCTGCCTTCAGCTCAGGTCATGATTCCAGGGTTCTGGGATCGAGTCCTACATCGGGCTCCCTGCTCAGCGGGAAGCCTGCTGCTCCTTCTCTTGACTCCTTCTGCTATGTTCCCTCTCTCGCTTTGTCTCTCTCTGTCAAGTAAATAAATAAAATCTTTAAGAAAAAAAAATTACCATAGAACAGAGTGAGCAACCCTCCTTTTCTCTAAACTTAAAAAAAACAGAAGCCCAAATCTCTGTTTTAAAGGACACTGCAAAGCTCTTTTGGAAAGATGGAGATGATACATTAGTAAAAACTAGAGAGTTGAAGTAATATTGATTATATATTATATAGATATAGATGCAAACCTAGATATCTATCTAAACCTACCTTTCTATAGACAGAAACTTAATTGCCCCTTATGCCTTAGAACTTGTAGGTTGTTAAATTAAATTAATGCCCAAAGTCAAAATAAGCAAGTGTCTTTTTTCATTTCATTTTGTGAAATCTGTTAAATGAAATATATAAATACCAACTAAGGAAATAATTTTTTTATCCTATCACTCAGTTGAAAATATGAAAAGTCCATTTGAAGGTAACCATGACATGCATATTTAATGCTTAGAAAATAGTAAATACTTTTGTAATTGTAATATTGGCTTCTAGTTTTTTTCACTTTGTTGATGAAAGTGGTCATTATTGGTGGGCGGTCATTATTTACCAAACATTAGATACCATGTACTCTACAGAACACATAGAGTCCTGTCTTTTTAAGAGGTATACTGTAAGCCATATGAGGGAATCTGGGAATTTAATATTAATGAAAAATAAGGAACACCTGGGGCAACACTCCATGCTGGTAGAAGTCCATGGGACCCCAGCATTTAGGAGGGAGTGCTGTGTAAGCATCCCAGGATTGTTTGTCTTGCCGCCCACTCTTGGGCTTCCTACTGCTTGCCCAGTGGCATAGGCACCCTGGGATTCATATCTGCTTACTCTGAACTGCCTTGGTTGTGTTTATTTTCATTGGAAAGTCAATATTCAGAGACTTGTTGCCCAGTATATCTGTTTGAACAACTGGGGGGAAAAATTAAAAGGTTTCTTTCAAGTTGGTGACTTTCACCTTTTAGGAGTTGGGTTGTGCTGTGTCAGTCCGTATTGCCCAGGGGGACATCTTCCTGTCATTCAGAAGCCTGGTCATTAGCAAGCATTGAATTGCACATTTGTGGGAGGGAATGCGTCTTGGATACTTGAGTAGCTGTTCCTGTTGTCTTGGCTGAGGAAGCAGCTGCTGCCTGTTTCCTCTGACTAATAAGAAATATTATGTGTGAGGGTGAGAGAGGAAGAAAGATGTGTCTGCCTTCTGCTTGCCCACTTTAGCATTTGCAGTGAGCATGGTACAGGTGACTCAGGGTGAGGCAGTGTGGCCTTCCTGGAGAATACCTTACACATTTTCCTGCTGAGGAAATATACACAAGCCTTCCCTGAACAAATAATCTTTTCCTGCCATTTATTAATATGTTACATGGACTTGTCTTGGGGACCTTTTACATTTCCTTGCTTTGCTTACAAAGCTTACAAAGCTTACTCCTACTTCCCTTGCCACATAAGTTGGTAGTGGTGGTTGGGACTCTTCTCCCTCCAAGGGTCCTGGGTGTCTCTCCATGACTCTGAGCATTGCTAGAGCAAGCCCTGCATTACTGGGGGACCCTCCCTACTCCCCATATACCCAGGGCCTCCCAAGGCTGGCATGGCTCTTCTTTCCTCTTGGCCAATGACCCACTGCTAATGGTGAGTATGGTAAGTTGATCCCTTATCATTTACCAGGTCTTGTGTCTTAGGCTTTACACATAATCCCACTCAGCCTCCACAACGACCCTGTGAGGTGGGTACTATTATTATTTATTCTGTACCTGTCTCCGCCCCCCTCCCCCCCATTTATTGTAATCTCCATACCTCCGGAATATTTTTGGCTATTTAACGTATTGCTATATCCCCAGCACCTAAAACAGTGCCTGACTCATGGTAGGAACTTAATATTAACATTTGTTGATGACTCAGTGGATTGTCTGTTTACAAATGAGACATTAAAAACCTTGCCCAAGAGCCCACAGGTAGTAAGTGGTAGGGATACGTTTGGATTCAGGTCCCTCATACTGGTAGGCTCTCTTGCCCCTTCTAGGGGAAGGAGGGACAGGATGGAGAGAGTGCAACAGGACCTGGGAATATGGAGAGAGCCTTTCCCCAGCACTCCTGGGCAGTTCAGCCTCCTCTCTCTTCTTGTCTGGGTCTCTGCCCCTTCCCTACACCTTAGTCCAGCACTGGCCATCCTGCAGGCTAGACAGAACTTTCTACTTTCCATTCTTGGAAGAAGGTACAGCGAGATAACTTTGCTGCCTGCTTCCTCCTTTTCTTGTGTGTGTTGGAGAAGCGAGTTGAGCTCCAGGGCCAAGAAAGGCACTGAATATCTGCGCGATGGTGGAGACACTTGGCTGTTAGAAGCTGGAGAAGACAGACCAGGAGTTGGAGTCAGTTTGACCATGAGGCAAGGTAGCCTTATCCCTGGTCCTTTGGGAGAAGAATAAGAAAATCCCAAAGTTGAGAAGAACAAGGTTGCCAAGCTGCCGCCTTCACTCTACTGAAAGTAAAGGAGGTTGGGGCAAGCCTGGGCAGGCAGCTGGTAGGTGAGGGGGAAAGACGGGAAAGGATCTTTCCAGAAAATCCCCCTGGACTGGGGTATTGGCTGTGAATGATGTGGGAGGGGAGAGGAAAGTTTCAAGTGTTCCCTGTGGGCACAGCTGAGCCACAGGTACCCCTGTCTAAACAGCGTGGAAATGAAAATGAATTATCTTGCGTCCTGCTACCCTCGCAAATTATCTTTTTTTGTTTTCCTGTTTTCTTTTGATCCTTACAAATTTTTTTAAAAATATTTTATTTATTTATTTGTCTGAGATAAAGCACAAGCAGGTGGAGTGGCAGGCAGAGGTAGAAGCAGGCTCCCCACTGAGCACGGAGCCTGATGTGGAACTCCATCCCAGGACGCTGAGATCATGACCTGAGCCGAAGGCAGCCGCTTAACCCACTGAACCAGCAGGTGTGCCTGATCCTTATAAATTTTTCTGTGAAATGTTATATTGTGCTTCCCTGCCTCCGCCTTGACCAAGGGTTTTATTCTTCATTATATTTGTTCTTCTGTAGTAGAGCCCACATTATCTGTGATGGCTGGGAAGCTGGGCTGTGTGGGCCACCTTGGGAGAGACCTTGGAATTGGCTTTGGTCCCTGTGCCATCCGGTCCCCCACCCCCTGTCACATGCTGGGTCCCGTGAGTTAATTAGGACTCCTCCAGCTCTTCTAGTGTAGGGACAGTTCAGAGGCCACAGGCTGGTACTCAAAGGCTGAATCTGGCCATCTACAGTTTTAAAATAGTTTTTTTGTTTGAATGACTCACTTGTGTTTAAAAGTCAGGGAATTTCTGCATAAAATGTCGATTTCTACCGGTTCTTCAGAATCCAGTTACCTGCAACCTGTGGTCCACATATATGATACTGGCTCCTTGGGAACTGGGAGACTCGGAAAGCATTACGATAGAGTTTCCCATGGCAGAACTTTAGCTTTTTTCTCCTCACTGAGGGTCTGCCCTAGTGGTCGATTGCCATGAGTTGGAGGACCCTCACTTTGTCCCCAGCCCAAGCAGAATTCTGCTTTTTCAGAGGTGAAAGCAGTGGTAGGACAAAAAGCCACCACCCTACTAGCCATCCTCTTGTCCCCACTAAGGAAGAACAACACGGCCAACAATTGTACAGGAAATTTAGAAACAGGTTTGCTTGTTTCTAACATGGGGATAAGCATAGAAACTGCCTGATAAGGCTTTAGTGATTTGGAAATGGGCTAATACAAGTAAAGGGCTTACAAAGTACTTTGCATGTAGTGTTAGCTGTGGTTGTCATTATTACTGATGGGGGTGGAGGGAAGGAACGTCTATAAATTGAATTTCCTACATAAGCATTACCATCAGTTTGGATTTCTTTTGTGTTATCCATGTACATATTTTATTATAGTACATAGTTGTCGTTACAGTGGACATGGAGGTCAAGTGACTTGCCCAGAATCACTTAGCATTTAGTGGGGAGTGGGAGTCACACTGGTTTCTGTGACTTCTGGTTCAGTGTTTAGTTTTAAGCTGTTTTGTGCTGTGCAACTGTGTTTATCTGGCCTTTAGGTCACTTGTGGATATGCTTAGTGAAGAGTTGGGATATTTAAAAGTCTGATATCCCCTAACCTGTAGATGTGGTCCAGCCTTAAAATGTCTATAAAGGACTGCTAACAAAATTACACTGTGCCTTTACATAAGCTATTGCATCGTTGGTGTATCTCACTAAAATCAGGAGCAAATTGAATGTGAGAAGGACCTTCAATCTTTTTAATTGACTAAAGGAGTTGTATCAAGGGACTTCCTGGTCAGAAGGTATTATCAAGGTTGCTTTGAAAAAGGTGAAGAGGTTTCCTTTCCTCCCCTGCCCCCCACCCCCTCCTCCCTCTCCCTTCCCCTCTCCCCTCCCCCCCACTGTAAATATAATTGCAGTTTCCTGTGAACCCTTCCCTGATACTATTTCTCCTCCTCCTTCCTTTCCTAAAGGCAACCATTACCACAAATTCGATGGGTATTATTTCTGTTTATACTTCTGTACTGTTAGTACATATTTCTGACAATTAAATAAGTTTTGCATGCTTTAAAGTTTTATTTAAAGGTTACATATAGGGCGCCTGGGTGGCTCAGTTGGTTAAGCGTCTGCCGTCAGCTCAGGACATGATCCCGGCGTCCTGGGATCAAGTCCCACATCGGGCTCCCTGCTCAGTGGGAGCCTGGTTCTCCCTCTCCTTCCCGCTCCCTCTGCTTGTGCTCTCTTCTCTCTCTCTCCGTCAAATAAATAAATAAAATCTTAAAAAAAAAAAAAAATCTGTTCTAATTAAAAAAAAATAAAAATAAAAAAATAAATGTTACATGTAATTTTCATAATGCATATATTCATATATACAGTAATATATGTATTTCTATAACTGCCTTTTTTCACTTGTTTTATGCGTTTTGAGATCTGTTCTTATGGACATGTTAACTCCTTTTCTAACTATTTTTTGTTACAGTTAATATGAATATGTGACCGTTTTTACCATCTGTTTGATGAACACTTAGGTTGTTTTAGCTTTTTGCCAGTAATTGTAACGTATCGCATGGGGCTTTGTGTAGCCTCCTGGTGGATATGTGAGAGAGAGAGTTCTTTGCATATGTACTCGGAAGTAACGTTTCTGAATTGTAGGATTTATACATCTTCAGCTCTACTAGATATTGTCGTATCGTATGTCATGTTGTTGTAATGTCCAAAGTGGTTAGATCGTTTTACACATTTTCCAGCTCTGTTGAGTTTTCATTTCTCCACACCCTCTTGGACACTTGGTGTCATCACAGCATTTAGTTTTTGCTCATCTGTTGAGTGTGAAACAATAGGTCATGGTTTTAATTTGCATTTCCAGTTAGCACTGAAATTAAGCAACTTATAATATGTCATTGGTCAGTTGGGTTTTCTCTACTGTTAATCACCTGTTCATATCCTTTGGCCATTTTTCTATTGGATTGTTCATTGTCTTCTTATTAATGAGTGCTGTTTTAGAGATCTTGGTTTCTTTTCCACTAAGCCCTCTCCCCAATATATATCTCCCTCATGCTGATTTTGGTAACATTTTCTGTCTATTTAGGATAAACTTAAATTTTTGGCCTAAAGTTACACACAATACAGAAACCATGTTCGAATCAGCAGTTGCACTCTCTTCATTTCCTGTGGCCAACAGTATGAACTGTAACCTACCTCGCTCTGCTGTTTTCCTTGATGTCTCCCCTCTGTACATTTTCTTTTACAGAGTGAAGATGTATGTACACTTAGGCACGCAGAGATCATTTTGGACAGTCTAAGTGTCCGGTGTCCTTGTAGGCATGAAATTATGGTAAAAGATCCAAGGCAGCTTTTCTCCTTTCAGTTGGATAGGATTCAGTCAGCAACTGAGTACTGAGGAAGCTCTCAATGAAAAGCCAATTTTCCATTTCTGGGCTGTAGCTCTCATGTTAGGAAGAGTGTGGCGAAGTCACTCTGGAAACTTTCTAAGCTGTGTCTCCTATCTGAGCTAAATGACTTGGGACACAGAGGGAGCCCATCTGCTCAAGTCATTACCCATCCTTGTTCAAGGAAATGGTAGGAAAGGCTCTCAGTTTGCAAGTACATGAGTCACGTTTGCCTTTGGGAAGTCTCCACCTCCCTTGGAAGTAAGTGGGATTTGAAGTAAATGTAACACATAACTCAGAAAGGGGATGGTAAAATTTCTCCAGCCTGTTGGAGGATGAGGGGGAAAAACTCTTAAGACACGTTATTGAGATCTGGATAATAATTAGCTTCCCTCAGAGTGACGTGCAAGCAGTCTTCTTACATTTTCTTCCTGAGGAAAATCAAGCACTGAGTCCTAACTAAACTTCACTTGGGGTGAGCTCTTCATGCTTCAGTGATGGGAAAGTAGCAGATTGCAAACTGGTTTGTACAGTGATCTGAATTTTTACTGAAAAATGCTGTGGGAAAAAACACAAGTGCCAATAATGATTATCTCTTGGAGATGGAGTTTGAATGCTGTTTGTCTTTTTCCTTCATATTTCTAAAATTTTCAACAATGAACACCTGTTACTTTTGGAAAAATAAATACATGCTGGTTTTTTAAAAGGCCTCACATGTGGGATCCTCCGGTAGATGCGAGGTGCATAGGTCACCGCTGTGCTTGCTGCTGCTGCTGCTTTTTTTTTTTTTTTTTGAGATTTATTTATTTTTAGAGAGAGGAGAGAGTGAGGGAGCATGGGGTAGGGGGCGGAGAGAGAGGGAGAGTCTTAAGCAGGCTCCACACTCCATGCGGAGTCCGATGCAGGGCTCCATCTCGTGACCCCAAGATCACGACCTGAGCCAAAACCAAGAGTTGGACACTTAACCGACTGTGTCACCCAGGTGTCCCTGTACTTGCTTCTTTAATGGGAAGCTCAGCGTGTAGTAGTCAAGCCCTTAGTCGATGCCCGGGGATGGGGTCAGGTCCCATTCGTGTTTCCTGCTAGTTACATGAGCTTTGGCAAGTTAATTCACCTGTGTGTGAGATAGATTTCCCTTTCATAAAAAATAGATAATATCAATACAGGATTGTCCTGAGGATTAAATAACAAGGTACAGAAAGTACTTACCACATACCAAATACTGTTTGAAATGCTTGGTATATGTTAGCATGATAATGACTTACTTTTAGAGTTTATTTTTGCCAACAGTTTTATACTTTTTTTTCCTTCTCAGTATTTCTTCAGTATTTTTGTTGTTTTAGCGAAGGACAAATAGGAAGGCAGAATAGGAATTGAATTCCCTAGGATGTAGTCATGCATTTCTGTTTCTCAGAGGCCCAGTGACTGTGAAGGGGTGATCACATTTTTTTCTTCTAGGTATTTCTTTTCTCATTTTAGCATGACAAACAGGAAGGAAAAATAGGAATTGAATTGCCCAATAGTCCTGCGGTTCTGTTTCTCAAAGCCCTAGTACAGTGAAGAGGTGAATGACTTTTTTTATTGAGGTACAATGGATATACAACATTATAAACATTATATTAGGTTCAGCTGTACAACATAATGATTCAGTATTTGATGTATTGTGTAATGATCACCACAGTGAGTCGAGTTAACACCTGTTATCAGAATTACAGACTTTTTTTCTTATGATGAGTACCTATGCTTTTTTATATATGAGTTCAATTTAGGCAACTTTGACTGTACTTCTGATTACAAAGGCTGTGTGAATGCACATTTCCTGCAAGTATTAGAAAAACCGCATCATATGCCTATCGCTTTAGGAAGGAATAAACTCAGTAGCCTCCTTGACTGTAGTGAACCAGAATCAGGTGAACTGCCAAACCTGAGGCCCCACCCAGCCCTCCCTGCAGAGAACCTTGGCTTTAGGCAATAGCCACAGGCCTGCGCAAAGCCAAGTGGGTGAAACTTGTGCTCTTTTCTTGAAAATGTGGCCAAGAGTGAAACAAGCACTTAGTTATTATTTTAAATGTGGGCTGCAAAATGGCTTACGTTGCTATGTAATGGCATCCCAGGTAATGGAGGCTGCCAAGGAAACGTTCCCATTGCCAAGTCTGTGAGAATATCACTGTCTTCCTAAGAGACCTGGCTGGATTCCAGAACCCTCTTTCGGGCGGTGCTCAAACCTGTTGTAGTTTATTTTGTTGTTCTGTTTTCAGGCGACAGATTTGGTCATTGCTTTTACTATATAAGTGCTGAAAGGGTGTCCTAAATATCCACCTACTCCAAAGACAGTCATCTGGATCCTGATTCTCTGGAGATTGCCACTGGCACCGCTGTCTGCCGGTTCTCCCAAGCCAGAAGCCTGGGAGCCATTCTCACCTCATCCTCTTCCTGACTTCCCACTTCCAGATCCCCCACATCCAACAAATGATTCCATTTCTTGTAACACTTCTGGAATCCATCTCTTCTTGTTCTCTTTTGCCCTTGCTTTAGATTCTTTCTAAATGGCCATTCCGATCAGTCATTTAAAACCCTTCAGTCATTTCCTACTGTCAACAGAATAGAAGCTGAGCTCCTTGGCGTGGTCTGCAAGCCTTTTGTGATGTGTTCCCTGCCTCATCTCTTTGCCCACCTTCTCCTACCAAACTGAGCTCTTCTGAGGTCCGTGAACACACCTATGCTTTGGTAAAAGTCCTGTTCCACTTATGCAACCGACCTTTAAGGCTTTTTGTGAGGCCTTCTTCAATGACCCTTTTCTCTTCCACTCCTCCCCTGCTCTCAGCAGAATCAATCAGGTTTTATGCCACCACTGAACCACTTAAATGATTTTTTTATGGGCTAAATCATACTACATTGTGGCAGTTTATTTGGGTGTTTCTCTGCTTGGCTCAGAGCTACTTGAGGGCAAGACCATGTCAGCTTGATATGTGTAATGCCATTGTTTGCCCTGGTGCTCAAGTCCATTGTCTAAAGAAAGATTGGCCTGTGGAACCTCCATCTTTTTAATAAAAATAAGCAAAATTTACATATACCATATATAAAAATAAACAGGAGATGGATTAAATAAGCATTTTTTAAAATGCTAAAATGTTTTAGAAGATAGTACAGGTCCTGTAACATTGAGTTAAGGGGGATTTTCCAAGTGTGATATGAAACCTATGGACTTAGAGGAACAAATGCAGGATTTGTAAAATTTAACCTCTGTTAGATTCTGTGAACAAAATCAAAAGATAAGTAACAGACCAGGAAAAAATATTTACAGTGTCCAGATCATGGTGAAAGAAATCTAAATAAATAAAGGACCAAGAACCCAATATAAAAATGGGCAAAGAATAGGAATAAGGAAATTCACAAAAAGGAAAACCAAATGATCAATAAATGTATGAAAAGATAGTGGTATTCAGGGAATATTGGTATTCAAGGAAATGAAAAATAAAACAGCTGGGTGTGGAAATCAAGACAGTTACTATCCTTGGGGAGGCCCTCCTGCAACAGGACAGGGGAGAGCTTCTAGGCTACTAGAAAGGATTTGTGTGCTGGTTATCCAGTGTGTTGGTGTCCCTTTGTGAAAACTCTTATAGCTACATGCTTGTTATGTGTACGTTTTCCTGTATGTATATTACTCTTCAATAGAGCATTTACTTACTGGACTCTTAGAAAAGAATAGCCCCCTGGTGAGCAGTTGGTGACTCTTGATTTCAGCTCAGGTCTTGATCTCAAGGTTGGGAGTTCAAGCCCCAAGTTCAGCTCCACATAGGGAGTGGAGCCTACTTAAAAAAGAAAGAAGGAAAGAAAGAAAGAAAAGAATAGTTGCCTATTATTTTTGCCTCCAAGATTGGCAAAAGTGAGAAAGATAGCACCCAGTGCTTATGAGGGAGAGGGTGGTGAACTTGGTTTTCTTCTCCATTGTCCTTGGGTGTGGTACCACCAGTCCCTTGGTACCGCCTTTTGGGAAGGATTATTTGGCAATTAGTCATTTAAAAATAAACTATTGGGGCACCTGGGTATCTCAGTCAGTTAAATGTTGAACTCTTGATTGATTTCAGCTCAGGTCATGATCTTGGGATTGTGAGATCTTAGGGTGAGATTGAACAACTTTTTTGAAAGTAGCTTTTGAGAGATTTCTCTTGTAGCTTCCTGGTTGTAACTGCTGGTGAAATGGATGCTGATGACAACTTTGGCAACGGGTTTGCACTGAGCATGAGGCTGCTGCAAGAACTGGGCCCAAAGTTACACCCTCCAGTATGGCAGCCATGAGCCCCACGTGACTCTTGAGTGCCAGCAACTTGCTAGGGTTGGTGTTGGGATGTGTTGTCAAGTGTAAAATTCCTACTGGATTTCAAAGACTTACTACGGGAAAAAGAAAAGAATGTAATATATTTCAATAATTTTTAATGTTGATTACATGTTGAAATGACAATATTCACATCCATGGAGGAAAATAAAATATATTATTAAAACTAAGTTCATATAATTATTTTTACTTTTTAAAAATGTGACTGGGAGCAAATTAAGAATTGCAGACACAGCTTCCATTCTGCAGCTTGAGACCTCAGATAGCTCCCTGGACCAGTCAGGGCTGGTGCTGATCTCCTTGGGCGGGCCAAAAACAATACTTTTGGTTATTGTTTTCAGGGAAATACCACTAATGCTGCTTACCTTTGTACATTTGATCAGCTATCTGCCCAGAGCAGTGTACTGTCATTCAGCTAGCACATTTGCTTTCAAACTTCTGGGAATATATTTGAGTTGGAGTATCTGTGCATGTGCTGTATTAACATCATATCAAAAATGCTATTGATTGTAAGACATGTTCTAATTTCAGAAACACTAAGGAAAAGTGTGCAAATTAAATTAGAGGACATAAAGTATTTTCTAACCCTTGACCTGTTTGGTGCTAAGGGTTTCTTCCTCTGGTTAGTTAGTAAATGAATAAACTATATATTCCTGTAACTTTTTGCAAAAACCTTTAGGATTGATTGAATCCGTATTTATAAAGTTGAGAGTCTGGCTGTGGGGGCAGACTGCCCAGCTTAGCTTTCACTTCTGCCCCTTGTTACCTGGGTGGCCTGAGCTACCAGCCTGTACGACCTCTGTGTGCTTCAGTTTCACCCTTTGTACAGGGAGGATAATAATGGTACCCATGACCATCTGGGCGTCATGAGAAGTGAGGAAATGTGTGGTGAACGAGCTCATCTGTGCAGCACTTGGAGGGGTGGCCTCACTTTTGCACGCCTTTGAGCAGGGAGTGTGTTATCCCCATTTTACAGACTAGGAAGCTAAGTTGACTGAGGTTATAAATTTAGTAAGTCATATGTACATCAGGATTTATCATATTTTCATATTTTTTTTCCTGAGCTATGAGTAAATTTAAGATTTCTAGTTAAGTAAGTGCCCTAGGCCTAGTGATGTATTTTTGCATTGTTATCCTGGAATTGGATGGATGTTGCATTTTGTCTGGACTCATTTCCACATTAGCTGTTCTCACAAATTTAGAGAGACCATTCAGAATAGCCCAAAGTCTTGCAAATCGAGGTTTGAGAACTATTTTGGTGTGACAGGAATTGTTTTAGACCTGGGAGTTCAGGGAGCATGCCTAGACCCTATGTGTTAGAGCCCTGCAAGGAGACAGAAACCACATCAGCATTTGACTAGGGACAATTTAATAGAAGAAATTATTAACTACTGAGAGGGGATTACCTTCTAAGAGAGGATCAAAAAGAACACTAAGGAATACCCCTGGGCGGAGGGAGAATGCCAAGGAAGGAAAAAACTTGAAAGAAGTCCCCAGCCCAGGGCTTTGGTGCAGACTTGCTGGAGATGTGGCTGGGGCCCAGTGGGTGGAGACATGATCTCATTCCCGGTGCCTCCCTGGTCTATAGCTGGTCTGAAGCTGTGGGCGGAGGCTGGGCTGCAGGAAATCTTGAGCTGGGACTGGGAGCAGGAAACCTCCTGCCAGGGTTCTGGTGAGCTAAGAGGGCGAGCAGCCCTGGATATTGTGCACGCATCCCCCTGGCAGCCTGTGCTGAAGATCCGGAGGAGGAGGAGCCCCTTCTCCTCACAGTGTTCCCAGTATTGCAGAGCAGGGCAAACAAGCACGGGTTTGCGGCAGGAAGTACACTGACAGTGGCACAATCCCCTTTTCACCTGCCTGCCTTCTGCTGCTGCGGAGTTTCTTCCCCCACATCTGGTCTTTCCGAGAATCTCTTACCTGTCTGTCCTCCATGAGAATGATTTTCCTGTCCTGGATTACAGAAGAGGGTGTAGAAAGGCCATGGAGAGCATGGGGTGGGCAAAGGTGAACATAATAGGAGAGTAACTGGCTAAGAAGAGAAGGGGAAACCTGGGGTAGGAAGGAAGGATATTGTGAGAGGTGATATGTCTACAGTGGGTGAATTTTGAATAGAAGAGAGGGAATAACATATTGCATCATGGGAGAGAAGATGAGAGGTGAAGGTAAGGTGAACAGGAAGTGTAACATTTTATAAACAGGGCAGGTGGAGATGAGGTGGAAGAGTGCGAGTGGTAGGTAAGTGAAACAGGGAGAATTGGGAAGTGAATAGGCAGTGAGGTACAGAAATTTTACTTTTGTAAAAACAGTACTCACATACATGTGATGAGATTGATTTTCATTAGATCTCTTAGGGATATTTTAAATCCTATATACGGGTTGATTTGGACTCTCTTCAACATGAGTAACTGATCGATTCCATACACATTGGTCCCTTTTGCTTAGAGCAGAGATGGGAAACTCAAATCCTCCAGGGGCCTGGCTGGTGATGTGAAGGGTGGCTTGGTTAGGCTGAGCAGCAGTGAACTGGTATCCCTTCCAAAAGGGACAAGTGGCACTCATCCTCAGGAAGGACATCTGGTATTGGCCGGATCTTCCAATTTTTTACATTAACCAATCAAGCAAGGGATCACAGTTTTTATTTCTGATTTTTTAATTGTGGCTCAGATTTTCTTCATCATATTGTGAGTACATGTGACCTCTGGTCACAGTGGTTTAAACAGTTAATCCTTTTTTGAGAGTTATAGTTCCTTTTGAGAACCTTTATATCTTCTTAGCCACTTTTTAAAAAATTTTTAATTTTTATTATTATTTTTTATTATTGTGTTATGTTATCACCATAAAATACATCATTAGTTTTTGATGCAGTGTTCCAAGATTCATTGTTTATGCACCACACCCAGTGCTCCATGCAATACGTGCCCTCCTTAATAACCACCAGCAGGCCCACCCATCCCCCACCCCACTCCCCTCTAAAACCCTGTTTGTTTCTCAGAGTTCACAGTCTCTCATGGTTCGTCTCCCCCTCCAATTTCCCCCAATTCACTTTTCCTTTCCTTCTCTAATGTCCTCCATGTTATTCCTTATGTTCCATAAGTAAGTGAAACTGTATAATAATTGACTTTCTCTGCTTGACTTATTTCACTCAGCATAATCTCCTTCAAAGACTATTCCTCTGGGGCTGGTAACAGGTTGTTTTGCTATATCATCTATCTATCAATCTGTCTATCCATCCATCCATCCATCCATCGATTGTTATTTTGACCATGACTTAGAGAATGTTAGTTTTATATCCAATCTTTATTACAAAAACACATTTTAGGTAGTAGGGGGAGGTATAAGAAAGAAGTGACAATTAAACGTAACCCAGGACTGTCTAGAGAAAATGATGGTTCAGGATTTTGTTGTATCATATTCTAGTCATTTTCCCAGATCTACATAACATGAACAGTAACAAAAATGGAATCACATTATATAAATTGTATATATAAATATATATATGCATAGTATATATAATATAATATATATAATATATATATAGTATATATAAACTGTGGAAAATGTTTAGTTTTAAATGAGAATATGCATTGAAAAAAGTCATACACAGCAACGACATCTTAGGTGTTGAGATTATGGGACAATGGTATCTTGGGTAGTGGGATTATGGGCATTTTATGTCCTTATTAATATGCCCTATCTAAGTCTTCTAACAATGGCTCTACAACATTCTTTTGAAAAAAACTAGTTAAAGAATTCATTTTACTATTTAAATGTGGTTTGAGAAGTAAACTCTTTTTTAAAGAGAATGTTTTTTTTTTTTTCTTCAAGATTTTATTTATTTAGAGAGAGAAGGAGCACATGTGCAAGTAGGGGGAAGGGCAGAGGGAGATGGAGAGAATCTCAAGCAGACTCCCTGCAGAATGTGGAGCCTGATGAGGGACTTGATTTCATGACCCTGAGATCATGACCCGAGCCCAAACCAAGAGTCCGACAATTAACCAACTGAGCCACCTACGCACCCTGAGGATAGTTTTTATCACTGCTCGGAAGACCGCTCATCTATGACATAGTGGGAGGAAGCAAAGCCAGAGAGCCAATGGGTCTGAATCAGGAGGGACGAGGCTGCTGCAAGCCCTGCTGATTCAGAAAGCAAGATCAGCCTACTCAGTGTGTCCATTGCTGCCCTCCCTCTCAGTAGACAGAGCTAGGAAATATATGCATACTAACCCATATATACGCACATACCTATTTTTATTTCTGTATCTATCTACTCATATATGTGTTAAAAACAAAACAGAAATCACAAGTTCGTATGATCATGCCTCTGACATCCATCCAGCTCTACTGAGTTCATCCTAGCCTCCCCCTTTCTTTATTTGTTCTTTGACAGTGAAATATTGGCTCTCATTATCTATGATATATTTATTTGTTCAACCTTGTACGCATACAAAGTCGTTTCAAAACTGCTAACCCATACCTCTCTGAAAAACAAATCTGTCCAACTCCAGCACAGTGTTCTGCACGGTTTTTGTCTTTTACTTTAAGGCAGGCAGGAAAAACACTGTTTTCCAAAGTTACTTAGGCCAGCTCCTTCCTTACCCACTTGTCTCAGGGCAATTATGTAATTGATTTGTAAAATAGTTGGATTCATTTGCCACAGCCTGAAATTCATCTTGACTCCTCATATCCTGGATGATTTTTTTTTTAAATTTGCATGAAAAAAATTCATTTGTTGGTATGTATAGTGCTGTGGGTTTTGACCAACATATAGAGTTTTGTATCCGCCCTCATGGTTCCTTACAGAACAGTTCCATCACCCCCAAATGATATCACTTCTTTGTCAAGGCCACAGCTGATCTGTTTTCTATCCCTATAATTTGCATGCCTCCTTTCCCCCTCCAGGGTCATGTAAATAGAATTATATAATCTGTAGCCTTTTGGTTTTTAGCTTTTTTCCTTTGGCAAAATGGGTTTAAATTTCATTTATGTTGCTGTGTTGATCAGCAGCTTATTTCTTTTTGTTGATGAGGAGTAATCCATTGTAAGGTTATGTAGTTTCATTTATTCATTCATCAGTTGAAAGCTGATTTGTTTCCATTTTTGGATGATTTTTAATAAAGATGCTGTAAACATCACATAGGTTCTTGTATGTACATAACTTTTATTTCTATTAAGTAAAGAGTGAGATTGTGCATTAGGTTTAATTTTATAGGAAACTGCAAAACTGTTTTCCAAAGTGACTGTAATTCTGTATTCCCACCAGCAGTGTAGAGTTCCA
>CM052883.1:71436853-71507575 GCA_028534135.1 Potos flavus
TCTGCTTCCTTGGCAACATTTGGTATTGTCTTTTTTCTTTTCCATTCTAATTTTGTTTTATTTATTTATCTTTAAAGATTTTATTTATTTGAGAGAGAGTGCACGTGCATGGGCAAAAGTGGGGCGGGGGTGGGAGGGAGAGGGAGAAGCAGACTCCACACTGAGCAAGGAGCCCAATGTGGAGCTCAATTCCAGGACCCCATGATCATCACCTCAGCTCAAGGCAAACACTTAACTGACTGAGCCACCGGAGTGCCCCTCTTTTCCATTCTCATCAAAACACAGCAGTATATCACTGTGGCTTTAATTTGCCTTGCCTAATCACTAATGATGTTGAAGATCATTGCACATGCTTGTTTGCCATCCATATCTTCTTTGATTATCTATCTAGATCTTTTGCCTATTTTTAAAATAGGCAAATTTTTAAATCTTTTAAATATTTTTAAATCTTTTAAAAAGATTAGGTTGTATTCTTATTGTCAAGATTTGAGATGTCTTTATATATCCTGGATACAACTTCTTTCTAAGAAATATGATTTACAAATACCTCTCCTAGTCTGTAATTTGTTTCTTCATTTTTGGTAACAGTCCCAGTAACAGTTTGGTAACAGTTTCAATAAAGCTCAATTTATCAATTTTTTTCCCTTCGCTTTTCTGATATTGTTACCTTACTCTAAAAATTCTTTGCCAAGGCCACATAGATTTTCTTCTCTGTATTATTCTAGAACATCTGTAGTTTTAAAATTTACATTTTTGTCCATGATCCATTTTGAGTTAATTTTATATAAGTTATATAGACCAAGGTTCATTTCTTTGCATAAGGAAAATCCAATCATACCAGCACCATTTGTTGAACACTGTGTTTTCTCTATTGACTTGCCTTTGCAACTTTGTGAAAAATCAGCAATCTGTGCTTATGTGGATCTGTCATCTCTGGGCTTTTTTATATTGTATTGACCCATGTGTCAATGTAACAGTATGTGCCAATCCTACTTTCTCTAAATTACTGTAGTTTTATAGTAAGTTTCAAAATTGGAAAGTGTGTTATCTAACTCTGTTCTGTTTCAAAATTGTTTTGGCTATTCTGGTTCCCTTGCCTTTCCATATAATATTTAGAAGCAGTTTGTTGATATCTACAAAGCAACCTTCAGAATTTTTACTGGGATTTTGTTGAATCAGTAATCAGATTGAGGAGAAGTAATATATTAACACTGTTGAGTCTCTCAATTCATGAACATGTATATCTTTCCATTTTATTTATATATTCTTTGATTTATTTTATCAGCATTTTATAGTTTTCAGCATACAGATGCCTGATGTATTTTGTTAGATTTATGCCTAAGTAATTCTTTTTGTGTGTGTGCTATTGTAAATGGTATTTGTTTTTAAATTGCAGTTCTTCATTGCTACAACATAGACATATAGTTGTTTTTCTTTTTAATGTTGATTTGATCTATATCCTACTATCTTGCTGAACTCATTAACTAGTTCTAGGAGCTTTTCATAGATTCTTTAGGATCTTCCATGTAAACATTCATGTCTCATTTAGAGACAGTTTCATTTCTTCTATTTGCCTTTTGTCTTTTTCTTGCCTCATTACACTGGCTAGGCATTCCAATATGATGTGGAATAGTGGCAAGAGGTGGTGAGAAAAGACATTCTTGTCTTATTGATCTTAAGAGAAAAGCTTTTGGTTTTTCACCATTAAGTATGTTGCTAGCATAGGATTTTGTAGTGTCCCTCTATTATATTAAAGGAGTTTTCTTATATTCATAATTTACTGAGAGTTCTTTTTTAATATTATTAATGGATGTTGAATTTTGTCAGGTATTTTTTACATCTTAGAGATGATCACACGAGTTTTCTTCTTTGTTCTGTTTTGGTGGTTTGTGTCTTTCAAGTAATTGGTTTATTTGATCTAAGTTTTAGGATTTCTTGGCATTAAGAATTGTTTATAATATTCTTTTATTTTTCTTTTAATGACTATAGGACCAGTCGTGAGCTACCCTCTTTCATCCCTGATATTAGAAATTTGTGTATTCTCTTTTTTTTAATTGACCAGTCAGCCTTAAAGTTTCCCCCCAAAATACACAGCTTTGACTTCATTGTTTTTTCTCTATTGTTTTTATGTTTTCAATTTCATTGATTTCTTCTCCTATTTTTTTGTATTTTTAATTCATTTTTTCTTCTAATATTATTTTTTAAATTTAAATCCAAGTTAGTTAACATTAATAGTGTATTATTTGTTTCAGGAGTAGAATTTAGTGATTCATCAGTTGCATATTCTTCCCCTATTTTTATTATTTCCTTCCTTCTGCTTTCTTTGGATTTAATTTGCTCTTGTTCTATTTTCTTAAGGTAGAGGTGTGGATTAAAGTTTTAGACCTTTCTTTTTTATTAATGTAAACATTTAATGCTGTAAGTTTCACTCTCAGCTCTGTGTTAGCTGAATCTAATGAATTTCAAATATTATGTTTCCATTTTCATCAAATTCTAATATTTTCTAACTTCTCATAGAATTCCGCTTTGATGTGTGGATTATTTAGAAGTGCTTGTTTAATTTCCAAACACTTGGGAGATTTCCCATATATTCGTCTGTTGTTGATTTCTACTTTACCTCAGTTATGTCAGAGAACATATTTTGTATGATTACTGTTCTTTTAAATTTAACATTTGTTTCATGGCCCAGAATATGATCTATCTTGGTGAATACTCCATGTGCACCAGAAAAAAAGTATACATTCGGCTGTTGTTGGATGATTGGTCTGTAAAAGTCAAGTAGATCAAGTTGATTGATAATGTTATTCAGATCTGCTAAAACCTTACTGATTTTTTGTCTACTTATTCTGAGAGAGAACTATTGAGGCCTCCAGTAATAATTGTGCATTTGTCTATTTTTCCTTTCAGTTTTTACTTAATGTATTTTGTAGCTCTGTTGTTAGGTACATAAACATTTAGGATTGTTATATCTTCTTGAAAAATTGACCCCTTTATCATTATAAAATGCCCATCTTTATCCTTGATGGTATTTCTTGTTCTCAGATCTGCTTTTTGGATATTAATATAGCAAATACTAGTTTCTTTCATTACTGTTTGCCAGAGATATGCTTTTTCATTCTTTTAAGTCTATATACTTAAAATGGGTTCTAGATAGCTTAGAGTTGGGTCTTGCTTTTTTATCCAATCTGACAATCTCTGGCTTTTATTGGTTTTTTTTGTTTTATGTATTTATTTTTTTTGTATTTTATTTAAAAGATTTTATTTATTTTTTTGACGGAGAGAGACACAGAGAGAGAGGGAACACAAGCAGGGAGAGTGGGGAGGGAAAACAGGCTTCCCGCAGAGCAGGGAGCCCGATGTGGGCCTCAATCCAGGACCCTGGGATCATGACCTGAGCCAATGGCAGACGTTTGATGACTGAGCCACCCAGGTGCCCCAATTGGTGTGTTTAGACCATTCACATGTCATGTGATTGCTGATACAGATGACTTAAAAGATACCATTTTCTTAGTTGTTTTCTTTTTCTTCCATTTATTATTTTTTTCCTGCTCTTGTGTCAGTTGTGTTAACTGAATATTTTTTGATGCTATTTTATCTCCATTATTGATTTATTACTTACAGGATTTAAGATATATATCTTTAATCAAAGGCTACGTTTTAATGTTGTTATACTGCTTCACAGTCCTGTACAATTGTTGGTCTACCTTTACTTATTACATGCTCATTTACAATGCATTGCTAGGACTTTCAGTTTCCAGTTCACATGTAAGGAGCTTGGAAGTTGCCACTCCATCCTAACAAAAAGCAAAAAGCTGAACAGACTGCAAAATCAACACTTTTCGTGTATCTATGAGAGAAAGAAAAACACAGGGAAAACTGCAGGATTGAAGAAACAGACAAATACAGGGAGTCATGGCTTACTGAAGCAGAGACTCATGAGTGGAAACCACCAAAGGAACCATGCTGGAGTGGGAAAACCTGACCATTCATTAGAGCAGGTCATATGATGGACCATAACACACACCTTGACAAATGTAAAACCATAGAAATCATGGAATGTCTGCTGTCCTATCACAATGAAATTAAACTAGCAATCAGTAACAGAAAGATAACTGGAAAATCCCCAAATACATAGAGATTAATCAGTACATTTCTAAATAACACATTGATCCAGGAAAAAATTTCAAGAGAAATTTTAAAATATTTTGAACTAAATGAAAATGAAAACACAGGTTATTAAAATCTGTGGGTTGCAGTGAAAGTAGTAATTAGAGGGAAATTTGTAGCATTTATTCCATTTCCAGTGTTCTTCATTTCTTTGCATGGATCCAGTTTTCAGTCTGGTATCCTTTTTTTCCTTCTGTCTGTAAACTTTCCTTTAAAAATTATTATAGGCTAGGTCTGATGGGAATTAATTCCCTGAGTTACTTTTCTCAGTAAAGTTTTTTTTTTTCCTTCATTTTTGAAAGATAATTTTACTGGGTATAGAACTCTGGGTTGACAGATTCTTTTTTCCTTCCAGCACTTAAAGATGTTACACCATTATCATCTATCTTGCATGATCTCTCACAAAGTCTTTTGCAATTTTATCTTTGTCCTGTTATATTATATGTGACTTTTTTCTCTGCCTGCCTTCAATATTTCTCTTTGTCTTCAGCGATTTCAGCAATTTGAATATAAAATACCTATATGTATGGGATTCTGGGGAAGAATTATTTATCCTGCAATGTATTCTCTGAGCTTCTTGGTCATATGATTTAGTGATTTTTATTAGTTTTTGGAAGAGTCTCAGCCATTATTTCTTTCATTTTTTTTCCTGTCTCTTCCAAGATTCCAATTGCACAAGTGTTCAATCATTTAATATTTTCCTACAGGTCTTGGATGCTCTGTATGTTCTTCTCAGTCTTTTTGCTCTTTGTTACTTCATTTTGGATAATTTCCCTTGACTCATCTTTAAGTTCACAGATTCTTTCCTCAACTGTTTTGAGTCTATTAGTGAACCAGTCAAAGGTGTTCTCTGTTACTCTTTCATTTTTAATATTCTCTTTGGTACTTTTTTATTGTTTCCATGTCTCTGCTAAAAATTACCCATGTGATTTTGCACGTTCATACTTTACATTAGAGTCTTTAACATATTAATTGTAGTTATTTTAAATTCTCTGTCAGATATGACACCATCTGAATCATATTGGAGTCTGGTCCTGATGATCACTTTGTCTCTGGGGTGTGTACTTTTTTGTATGCCTCACAAATCTTTGTTTTGGAAAGCCAGATGTCTTGAATAGGACAGTAGTGACTGAGGTAAACAGTTTTTATGCCCGAGATTTGGCATGCCTTTCCTTCTTTGAGGCTTTTACTGTGGGGATTTGAGTTAATCTACTTAGGAGTTGCTCAGAGTTCAAGGTCTATAATTGCTATGGTCACTATTGGTACACTACAGGTTTCAAATTCCTCTAGTAATACCTTGTGTTTAAGATTAAGACTGGTTGGCCCAAGGTTTTTTCCCCTCAGTATCTTCACTTCACCTTTCAGTCTTCCCTTTGCCCTGCCCTCAGAGAAGATCTTCTTCCATATTCTCATTCTGTTCTTCTCCCAGAAGTATTCTCCTGGTACTTGTTACTTTAGTTGTTAGCCTGGTGATGGGGAGTAGTGGGAGGGGCTTTTCTTGTGGTTTAGGTAGGCCTTCATCTTAGGCAGGCAATATGTCTGTGGAGCTTGGGAATGTGGCTTCCTCAGTGCCCTTAGCTCTCTCTCAGCATCTATGCCTGTTTATCCCCCAAGGTAAGGGTGTTTATTTCAGTTTCCTACACCCAACATAAAATGGGTTTTTAGTATGGTAGGTTTTCATACTATTGTCTCCAGTCACTTAGGTGAATTAAAATGTATTTATTCACATATTGAATGAGTCAAAGGTTGAATCACAGTTGTTTCCAATTATTTCCCTTAGATTTTTCCAGTGGACATTTGAACTTCAAAAACTTTATGTCTACTGGTTGTAGTCCTAAGTGAATTGGAAAGTTAGTGGGTCTCATCATACACTTGTAGGCTTGTCTGTCAGCTGTCCTGAACAGGAGGAAGCCTGTCAGGCTGTTCTTCACACCAGAAGCTGTTGCAATGTGGAACAGAAAATTTAAGCTGCTGGTTAAATCATTTTGGCATAAATATAGACTTGAAAGAAATGATTGCTAAAATTTTTTAAAACTGGGTTAGAAAATTCTTTTGCCACAAAGGAAGGACTTTTTTTTTTAATACTTCATAAGCAATATTTAGCTGTCCTATCACAAGAGTAAGAAGGTATCTTCCTGACACTGTTTTTGGATTAAACAATGGGTAGATGTGTGGATTTTATTATCCAGCTAGTTGGTCCTATCTTTGAGCTGGCTACCTAGAGGTCTTTAACTAGCCAAGAATATTGTCTGAGTTAATGCAATGGTGAGACACAAGAAGCTATATGCTATGTTTCTTTGAAGCTATATGCAAGATTAGAATGGCTGTTTCTTTACTATTGCTTATACTGAAAATGGTAAATCTTTTTCTTCAAATCCCTAGTGGACTAGTTTGAATGACAGAGAGAGCTGAGTAAAATGAGGGAAAACGACTCACTCTACTTGGTATTCTTACTGTCCTTTCACACATTTGAATGAAGAGGGGATCTTCTTTCTTGAGGGAGGTGGCCTCCTTAGTGAGCAGAAAGGGTAAAACTAGCCAGACCAGCAAATCAACTGATGACAAAAGCTGCTGACAGCTCCTCCTTATGCCTAGGCTCTCAATTCTTAAAATAGGATTCATTCTCTTTTAATTTAAGGCTCTGACTCATGGCTTCAGACTTTTTTTTTTTTTTTAAATCGGGAAGGATTGCAACTTTGTTAATATAGAGGCTCTGACTAAACATATACCTGTTGGTAGGGTGTGTGTTCTCATTAACCGTTTTACCAAGAAGAGTTTTGCATCGAGTAGAGTCTTAAATTTGGGGATAGTTAGTGCTAGAGAAACCCTTCAAAAATCTTCAGTGGGAAGGGAACTTTTCCTTTCTTACCTAGAGGTTTAGGACTAGTATGGAATTTTAGTTTATTATTAAAGTCATCCTTGGGCCAACACTCTTTATCATCTATTATGAGATTTATTATCTTTTTTTCTTTTCAATGCTCATGGGAAAAACAGACCCTTTTGTTCTGGACTAACTTTTCAGGGATGTTTGTATAATTAACAGCCTTGGAAGATAGAGTGTCTCCTTCTGGATCAAAGGGCAGTTTTGTTTGCTGTCATCCTCTGGGGCATTGGTCAGGTAGGTTTGCTTATGGTCAGTTGTGAGGGATTCGTGAGGAATTTGTTTCCTAATAAGCTCAAAGTTGGGACACAAACCCAGATCCAGCTGGCTCCCTTCACATTACCCCCTTGGGACTTGGGGATAAGGAGAACTACTGTGAACATGAAGCTCATGCTGTTTGATAACCTGTAGTATTGTCCTTTATCTCTAATCCAAGAGTCTCATGTCTTCTGTGAGTATTCGTGAAACTATGGCAGGCAACCTTGTTAGCTTCCATATAGGGTAAAATCTCAGATTCTTTATATTTCTTGATACTATCCTTAAACATTTTCTTGCCTTAAAGTTAATGTAAAAACTTGAAAAAATGGAGAAAAAATCACTTTTAGTCCCATCACTCTAAGATCATAATCTTGATAGTACGTTTGTGTGCATGTTTCCATTCTTTCCAACTATATCTGGACATATTTTTAATCTTACTATAATACAAAGTCATATCCTTTAAATAACATTCCTCTGATTGCATAAGTAATCATGGTAATTACAGAAAATTAGAAAATTTATAAAAGAATAAAGAAAAGTATTACTACTCTTATTGCCCAGAGATGGAGTCCTTATTACCATTTTGTATATTTCCTTCCAGTATTTTATGTACACTTATTTTACAGGTGTAAGGAAGACTAGTATATTCTTTGTTCACCTAACATGTCTTGTGTACTTTACTATTTCATTCAATATTGAAAAGTAGGCTCCTCTGCTTTAATGATTATAGTGTCTCATTCTATGGGTGTCCATATTATCATAATCACTTTACAATAATTCTTAAATCAATTTTGGAAATTGATTCTTTCTTTATATATTGCTTCTACACACCCCTCTTTCTGTTTTATTCTCTCTCCCCAACCCCACTTCTTTCTGGAATGGCATTTACCTGTGTGTTAGAACTCTTCAACATTTCCGTGTGTTTTTCCTGTGCTCTTTTCTGTACTTCCCATTCCAATGTCTCTTCATGCTTCAGTCTGGATATTTTATCCTGATGTATCTTCCAAATTATAATTTCTTCAGCTAAGTCCATCTTTTAAAAGTCTTCATTGTATTTTTTAGTTGTTGAGTTTCTACTTCTTATAGTTACTAGTTATATGCTAAAAATTTCAATATCTTTTAGTTCCTTAAACATATTAATAAGTTATTTCAAAGTTCATGTCTGGTAACACCATTCTCTGAATGTCCTATGGGTCTATTTCTAAAGTCTGTTTTCTCTCTTGGTTTTCAGTCACGTCTTCTCTGCTATCTGTTTTGTTTCTTTGTTTAAGTGTGAGACATTGCTTATAAAAAAACCAAGGATCTAGTTATGCTTTTGTCCTCCAGAGAAGCTAGGTTAGGTAGGTTTAATTTAATCTTTAATTTAATCATGGGTTGAGATGAGTTGAGGCTTTTGAAGACTGGTCACTATTGCTCCAGGGTAGAGCCCTTGAGGGTCCCATACAGAAGCCTAGAGCAGTTACCAGGCCCTGAGTTCTAGTTTTCCCTCAGCACTCTGAGTCTGCCGAAAGCCTTGCTTCTCATTTCAGCCATTTTATCTCTGCTTTTGAAATAAGCAGTTGTTTTGAGGATTAAAGAGGAGCCATATGGAAGGCTTATATCTCCAAGTTTCCCTACTATCTGAATCTTGGCCCTGCAGTTCTTCACTATTTCCAACAGATTATTTTTTATAAGTTTTCAGCTTTTTTAGTTGTTCTCAGCAGGAGGATTGTCCAAAACAAGCTAGTGTACCATTATCAAAAGTGGAATGCTCTCTAAAAGTAATTTATTGTTATAGCTCCTTCTGTGCCCTGTAGGCCCTGGGGTATGGTTGGTAAGTAAGACCTTGTGGAGACCAAATAGAACCATTTTTATGTTCCTTCTGTTGTTCCCAATATGTGTTTCCCTCACACCCAATACCACTTAGGAGCAGTTTGTGATACTATGTTAGTATTTCTGCTTTGACCAGACTGTATAGTGTCTGTAATCCTCAAGTCTGACCAGGGAAGTATGGCCTTCTGGCTTGGTGCCATATTGTCATTTTGCCTGCTTTTGTTAGAGTACATACTGTCTGCTCTATTATAACTACTTGCATGGATGTCTGTTTTTGGAGTTTGCATCGTGCTTTTTTGTGCTTTTTTTTTTTTTCTTTTTCTTATTTGTGCTTCTTAAAACATGTGCTTCTTGAAAAGCAGGGACTACACCTTTTTGTTTTGTTGAGCGGGAAAGTTCCTTGCATAGACTAGTTCCTCATTCAGATGTTAATGCTAACAGTTAGAAACTTGTCAGCCAATTTCAGACTTCTATCTTCCCAAGGTCCCCTCAGTGGATCTACTTCATGTATTAGCTTTCTTTAAGATTCCAAAATACTGGGGCGCCTGGGTGGCTCAGTGGGTTAAAGCCTCTGCCTTCGGCTCAGGTCATGATCTCAGGGTCCTGGGATCAAGCCCCGCCTCAGGCTCTCTGCTCAGTAAGGAGCCTGCTTCCCCCTCTCTCTTTGCCTGCCTCTCTGCCTACTTGTGATCTCTCTCTCTGTGTCAAATAAATAATAAATAAAATCTTTAAAAAAAAAAAAAGATTCCAAAATACTGCTAGACTGGTACACAAATACATATACAAAGAGAAGCTTCTGTAGGTTGTGGCATAAGGTTATGATTTATACTGTAAATTAAATGGGAGTCATTGCATTAGATAAAGGTGACAGAAATTTTTTCTATTAAGAAATACTGGAGGTTGTTTTTAGCATGGAGTACTATCTGTGGGATTAGCAGAGTGACTAGTAGCTGAATAATGGGAGGGGCTTTAGCAGTAGTAGCAGCGTCCTGTTGATGTGGCGTGGAAGATTGTAGTAGCTGAGTCCATCCATCACATATATACTGAAAGGAGACAGATCAGTTCACCCTCACGGCTTCAGGCTGTTGCAGAATTTGGGGAAGAAGGAGAGACACAAATGCCTGGACTTCAATGGAGTATCTTCCTAAGTCAGAAAAAATCCTTAGTAAAAGAGAACAGACCTTTAGTCCATGGCAGATGGGACTCTATTTTGAATATGTAGGTCCAGGAATGGGTAGGATTGCCCCATGGGCTGCCAGAAAGCAGGGAGGTGTCTTGTGTTTATTCTTTCAGCCCTCTTTAGACATTTTCTCTAAAATAATGTAATGATCAAGCAGAGTAAATATGTATTCAGTGAGCTTGTGGGGCATTGTATGAAACTGACTACATCACAGAATTTTACATTAATTAATTAATTCATTGATTCAACAACTGTTTACTGAATACCTTTGTTTTGTCAGGCATTATTCTTGGAGCTGGGAATATAGCAATAAAGTAAAAATAAAGAATCCTGCTGTCATGGAGCTTTCATCCTTGAATTCTGTTTTATAGTATTGGTGTTTGCTTAAACATAGCCATATTTTTAAATGTCAGTTCAAAAGATGGACAGTGTTCTCTGAGTATGTTTATTTTTTCTTGCATGTGAGATGTAAACTTTTAGACTATAGAAATACAAAATTTACTTCCTCCCCAGTTTTGGAGTTTGCATCGTGCTTATTTGTACCTTAGTACACATCGCTCATGTGATTATATTGGGGGGAATGGCTTTATGACATCTATAAGTGTATGGTAGAGAGTCATTAAAATATTGTTACTTAGTATTAGACTACTAAATCTTAACATTGCTGATTATAAATATTTTTATCACATAAATTTGATGCTTTAGTAACATTTTACAAAAACAAAACAAAGCAGAAATATTTTACAAAATAATGAGAGTCAGTAGGGGGAACCTAGTGATTTTGTAGGCAGGGGACTGAAATTGTGATGTTACTTCCCTATGGATCATGAGATTAATAGAATATTTAAGGTTTTTCTTTCTATACTGGAAAATTTTTATGCCAGCTATCACTAGAAGAGGGGATCAGATTAGATAAATTTGAGGTGCCTGTGAAGTATCCATGTGAAGATAGTTTGAAAAGAAGAAATAAAAGTGTGAGTTGAGTCTTTAGATTGGTGAGTTAAGCCATGGGCTTGGTTGGGATTTCCTAGAGAGAGAATTTAGGTGAGAAGAAAAGAAAGTCTGGGAATGAGTTTTGAGAAACTCTAGTTCTGTTTGATTGGTTTCTGCCATCTTTATTATAGTCTTTTTATTTTTCTTTGTGTTTATTATGTTCTATTTCTGACTTCTTAAATTGGATGCTTGATATGTTGATACTTTAGACTTTTTTTATTAAAGAAATTTGAAGAATAAATAACTGTTTTAGTCATACCTATAAATTTTGACTTTTTGGTTTCTCTGGACAGATGGAGTCAAGATACAGATAGCTGTTGCCTTGATGCTATTCCTGTTGAAAGTACTATAAAATTATTTTATAGTCAAACATATACATGGTTGCAAGTGAAGGTTTTGTGATACTCTAAAACTTGAGTTTTCAAAAATGAGAACATTTTCATAAAACAGGGGTTGTCATCCAACAAAATATGTTGAATGCAATTTGTTGTTCCACTCATAGCAGTAACAAAGTGTTTGGGCTAAAAATATCTAGTCCATTTATTATTAACAAAAGTATCATATTTTAATTTCTATGTTTTTTTTTCTCCAAATATCACATATAGACCCTCTCCCTGTTCTCTGCTGCTTTGAGAATTGCTGCATTATAGAGATTCCCTGATGGAAATGCATTACACATGTGTTTGACATGGAGGCAAAAACAAAGTCATATAAAATCAAATAATTTATGTAGTCTTCTCAAATTTGTCACCTTGAATTTAAAGATAGTCCTCACTGGTAAATGATCTCAGCGATTGATGTGATATCCTTCACATCAACTTATTTGTTTATTTTTCATTTTCTCCTTAAAAATTTATTCCTTGGGGCATCTGGGTGGCTCAGTCATTTAGGCATCTGATTTCAGCTCAGGTTGTGATCTTGGGGTCCTGGGACCCCAAGACCCTGCGTAGGGTCTGTGCTCAGCAGGGAGTCAGTTTATCCCTCTCCCTCTGCCCCTCTCCCAGCTTGTGCTCACTTACTTGCTCTCTCTCTCAAATAAATAACATCTAAAAAAAAAAAAAATCCTCATGCCTTACTATTTTATGTTTTATGCTATTCCCAGCACTTTGTTAAGTAAAAATTTTGTATTAAAAATCCTGAGTCTTCCTCACGAGAAGTAGTATTTAGAAATTCAGTAAAACTATATGCTATTTCCAGGCTTAAATGAAATATTTTTAGAAGTATTTTTTCATAGCAAGTATTTTAACCCAGTTCTAAATAAATAATTTCATATAAGGTACCAGAAATAGCATCGGAATGAGGATGGGAATAGACTCATCCTCAGGATAGCAATTGATGCAGGTGCCACTTCAGCCTCTTGTCCATCCCCTGTGGTCACCCACAGAAGGGACTGCTATTTAAAGCAAACAGGAGGGCGCCTGGGTGGCTCAGTTGGTTGAGCAACTGCTTTCGGCTCAGGTCATGATCCTGGAGTTCGGGGATCGAGTCCCACATTGGGCTCCCAGCTCCGCGGGGAGTTTGCTTCTCCCTCTGACCTTCTCTCCTCTCATGCTCTCTCTCACTTTCTCTCTCTCTCTCAAATAAATAAATAAAGTCTTTAAAAAAAAATAAAGCAAACATCAATAATCTTGGTAACCTTAACACCTAATCCCCAGGAAGTAATGTTCCTAAATACGGTCTACACTGATTTTTACTTTGGAAAGTTCTCTCTAGATTGGATATAATTAGTTTTAGATTATTGTAAACTCTTTAGGATTTGTAGTATGCTTTTAAAAACTTAATTTTGATGTTAAGGGAAAAAATAAGCCTCTGGTTTGGGCATTGTACAGTATAGTGCCTGCGATAATGAAAACGTGAATAGGTATAATTAGCACTAACAGACTTCGTAGTGCAGATTACTTCCATCTTTAGTTTGAGAATGAATTTCCTTCTGCCATGATTGCAGTGGGGTTTTAGCTCACCTTTCTTTTCTTGCCATGTCTTTCCCCATGTCTGTTAGCTTGTTAGCTAATAGAACTGCTTTGCATGTAAAATACTTTAAGTACTGAGGTCTTCTAATTTTGTTTTACTTTCTTTCTGGAAAGCACATTGAAGATTGCTTCCAGATGTTTTGCATTAACAAATGTAGATTTTCTAGCAACAGGACACCTATCTAAAATGCCTGAATTGATTTTTTTTTAAATAATGAAATTTCATTTTCCCCATGATAAATATTTGTTTTGGGAAATGTGTATTGTTGCACCGCAAGTGAGTAAACTTCATAAGCGAGTTCTTATTCCCTTTGCCAGGGAATTATCCAGTACACTGACCTGCCAGGGCCATGCTGCTTTTCTAGAACATTTCTAATGAGTTAAGTGCCGTCACAAACTTCGACTAATAACAAAACACCAAAGTTTATAAATGATTTACCTTTTAAAGTATAAGTAAGTTAGAGAGAATTAAAAGTTATACCTATAATACCATCAATCAGTTTCTTCCTTTCAGGAAGGCAAGGGAAATAGGAGTGTTTAAACTTAACCTTGCCTTTTCACTATGTGATACTGATTGAGATGAGTGAACTCTTTCTGATGTACCAGGTAGGGTTGTGGTAATTGGGAAATTACACTGTGCTTTACTTGTCCCCAGAATTATGTTTTGTTTGTTGAAATCTGAGTCTACCCACTATAGTGGTTGTGTGTGACAGTTTTATTATGTGTGTGTCTCTCCCACTTCAAAACAAACAGAACACAAATAGATATAATCATCATTGCTTTCAAAATGCTGTCAGAGTTTAATTAAGGCAAGTCAAGCTCATTACCTTCAATAGTGATAGAACGTTCGCTAATACTTCACGTTTTCTCTGGAAAGGACCCCTGAAAAACACCATTGCGTTGAGAAGGCACTGGCTAGATTCTCACCTGGTCACATTGCATAGTTTAGAGAGAGCGAGGCTGCTTTGCATTTAGGTTCTCAGCTGTCTCACTGTTTGGTACCTTTCTCTGCCTTTCCTCCCAGCTTCTCTTAGCTTTGCAATCAACCACAAGTGATGAAGGTCCTGATTTAATAGCATTTCAGACTCCATTTCTTAGACAAGGTGTATTGGCTCCCTAATGAATAGCAAGGAAATGAACTCAAGGCTTGCCATGGACAGAGGCATTATAACCGTGGCCCACCAAATTGAACACAGTTGTTACTATCAGCAACAACAACAACAACAAAACTTCAAGCTATTCAAGCTATATTTTTAATGTGCTATTAAAAAACCCTTACATAATTGTAGCAGGTTTGGGTTTCCTGTGGTTCAAGTTTTCTTGCCTCTTTGATAATCAAATGATCTGAAGAAAGGCATAGAATTTCAGGGGGGAATCTGCATGACAGGCTCACAATAAGGCTATTCATGAGGACTCTTTTATTAGTTTAAACAGTATCTGCATCATTCTTAGTCTCTGGCTTTACTACAAGGCTCCATTTAAACTTAACCCAACTTGCTGACTTAACTGATCCAGGAATTACTCAGTACAACCAGCCAGCTACTGTAGCTTTTTTCCCCCTTTTGATAAGGGGATTTAATACAATGGCCTTTACAGTTCTTAAATGACTCCATTTTTTTTTCCTGTCTTTGAGATGTGGCGCTTATACGACCTTTTGTTCTTAATAAAATTTCACATGGTTTGATTATATTTTTTAAAAAATATAAATAAATACAATATTGACTCCCTACCCTCAGAGTAAAACTTTTTAAATCTGTAGAGGATATACAAATGGAATTTGTCATAATATTTACACAGCTGATTTCAGTGTATTAGATTTCATTGTTAATGATTAGGTTAATTATTAAATCAAAGTTGAACATATTTTCCTTATATGTTCTCATATAATTACTAGGAATCCTTCAGCATTGCATGTTCACCGTTACACACTTTTGGTTATCTGCTGGTGTTTATACCATTTCTGCTACCACAATGCTAACACACTACTGAGGACATCTTTGGTGGGTCCCAGAGTAGCTGGGGGAGGAGGGTAGGACAGAACTCTGACATCAGAGTGGAGAAATTCTCGAGGATATATTTGGTAGCATGTCACACTGAGAGTAGATGACCCACGCTTTGGATCTACACCTCAGACTAGTGGGTCTCAAACTTTAGTCGGAACAAAAACCATCAGAATATTTGACAGAAATGCAGATACATGGACCCCACCCCCAGGGACTGATTCAGTAGGTCTGGGATGAGGGCCTGAGAATCTGCATTTTTAACAAGCACCCAATTAGGATTCTGATGCTGATGATTACTGGACCATAAAGAGACCGTTATCCTATAAATTCACCAGGGAACCTTGGGAGTTCATGAAACCTCCCCTGCAAGACCTCTTGCCTCCAGGTAAGCCACGACCTATCTTGGGTAGGAGTGAGTGCTGTGTGGTTTCCAAGGGGAGTTGGTGGCAGGAGGGTAAGGACGCCTCTAGTATTTCTAGCGCTGGAGCAGCTTGAGTATCCTTCTCCTGCTCTGCTTCCTTCTGCAGCAGGGCAGTCCCCATCGCGTGTATCACGTTCCCAGGAACAGGCCTCACCTGTGGGCCCGCACTTGGGTGTTTGAGAGTGTCATCTCCCCCTGCCCTGGCTCTGTGAGTGATTAGAATTTCAGAGCGGTGTTACCTGCAGCACTTAATCCAAATTTGCTCTTCTGTCCTCCTCCCATGCCCCTATTAAAGTAATTTTAGATTTTTAGAAACAAAGGTCCTTTTCAAAAGGATTTCCCCTTAGAATTGGATGCTCAAGAAGCCTTTTGGGAATTATGGATGTAACATGTTCATTCTTTTTGTGAAGATAAGATTTTTTCCTTGAAGATAAGTTGATCTGATGGTCATATAGATAGGGAAAATAAGCGGTGATGACTACTGTTGCTGTTTGTAGCATTTCGCCAAGGGCGCTGGCGTGTCCACCCCCACGGACTTGGCAGACTGCCTTATTATGGGAATTCTCAGACCCGTGCAAAACGTCACCCACTTTCCAGAGTTTCAGAGATTTGGCTGTGTTTTTCAGCGGCTTTTTGTTTTGTTCTTAAATATTGCTAGTAGTTTTCTGATTGGTTCATTTGGGGAATGAATCAAATGTGACATATGCTTTGCTTGGGGCCTGAGTGCAGTATCAGGAAGAGTAATTTGAATATGTCCTTTCCAGGAATGTGTTCCAGAAAACCTGGAGCTGAAGAAGAAGATTTTCGTGCAGTTAGATCAAATCATCGACGATAAAGTTGTCTTGAGCAGCTCCACCTCTTGCCTCCTGCCTTCCAAGGTGTTCGCTGGCCTGGCGCACGTGAAGCAGTGCATTGTGGCCCATCCCGTGAGTGCCTTAAACCTCAGGAACTGGTTGTATCTCATTCTGATTCTCAGGAGCAATACATTTGGACTAATCTGCTAGTATATTCTAATTGCTTTATTGAGGTATAATTCATAGGCCTCACAATTAAAATTGTATAATTTAATTTTTAAAGTATATTTAGAAAGTTGTACGATGCTGGCATTTTAAAAAAGAATTTAATCCCAAAATGCCTTGAATTGTACCTGCTTACCTAATGCATAATGGGGTAGAATGGGATAGAATGAGCCATACGTACACACTTTCACCCTTGTGTAACTCACCAACCAGCTGAAGACAGAGACTGCTAAACACAGAATTCCACTGTCAGGGAAAAAGCTACATTTAAAAAATGTATGCATTGAGTAAGATTTTGCAGCCATGTCACTGTGCTGTGCAGTTTACTCAACACAATTCAGAGTAGGATCAGTTTTGCTAAAGTGCAGATTCTGGGTCCTGCTCCTGAGATTCTGGTTCAGTAGGTTGAGGGTAACCCCCCACCCCTTTTTCTTGTTCCCTTGTACCCATCTGTTGGGCAGACTTATTCGGTGTGGGGTGCACGATGGGGTATATTGGACAGCGAGTTCCAAACTCGGTAAATCTTCTTGAGATGAATGTGCGAATGTGAGGAAAGAGGAATCAGAGAGGAGATCCAGGGATCACTTGGTGGGGGTTTGAGAGCCGACTGAGCTCAGTGTGACCTTGGAGAACCAGGACAGCCTGTTAGGATAGAAAAGCTAATCTAGCTCAAGCCATAATAAATAGGATAGTAGATGACAGTGGCCACACCCCCAGTACCAGCAGGCCACCGGAGGTTGATGGGGAAGCTGGGGCCAAGCTGGGCAGGATGTGGTTGGGCTGACAAGGGAGGAGAGAGTGGGAAAGAGTATAAACAAAGACCCTTGGCTAAGAGCAAGTGTGGGGCATACAGAATCGCGAGGAGACCAGTCTGACTGGAAGAGCACACATACCTCACATACGTGGGGAGGAGGAGGAAAAAGCTGGAAGGCTTGGGAACAATTGGGTTGTACAGAATCATGAGAGTTGCTCTGAAGGGGCTGGGACTGGCTTAGGCACAGAGCAGCCTTGTGATGTGGTGGAAATGCCTTTGGAGGGTGATGGAAAGGTTCTTTGTGTATCGAAGATGGCTGAAAGAGGGGAGCAGCTACTTCACAGAATTAGGGGAGTATCCCAAGTATGGGTGACCAGGGTCTTAGTGAGGCTGAGGGTCCTAGACTGAGAGCAGGGAAAGTCCTCTTTTTGAGCAAGAGTAGTTTAGAGTGGGGGTGGGGGGTAACAGACTTGCTCTGGGAGCTGAGGAAAAAGGGGGAGTCACAGATGCCTGCTGGATTTTATGTACTGAGAAGAGGAACTGCTTGGACCACCATTCACATGACTATATGGTTCTGGATGTCCAGATGTCCTCCTACTGAAGTAAAAAATCGAAAGTGGAGATTGGTCATAAAATACAGAGACTTAGACCCACAGAACATGGAGGAAAACCAGTCATGTCTAGCTACCACTCAGATACAGGAAATTAGCACCAAGAGGGAACTTAACTGAAGCATCCAAATACCAGGTGCCATGAAACATGCTGTCTTTGCTTCTATGACATTTACATGTCTGTGAAAAGGACTCTCAGAAACTTTTTCATTGCTTCAGTGAAAGGTGTAAGCCTCTTGCTTGAAAACTTCCAATTTCTAACTGGAGATTTTACTTCTAAGTCAGGTAAAATAAAAGAAAAAAAACAACAAAGTCAAATTGTTTAGGAAATACTTCCTAAGTCCTTCAACAAGATTTCTACCCATATCTCTTAATTTTAAACCACCTGATGGCTGAGACTACACCTTATTCACTTTCCCGTCACACCTAACAAGGACCTCCAACTAGTAGTTCAGCCACTGACTGTTGAATAATGACATTTCTCCTACCAATCCAGGATTGTTCGCTTTTCTTTAATCAAAGGCAAACAGCATAGCCAAAGTAAGCTCAGACCTTATTTCAAAAATTAATCTCTTATTACTTTTGTAGATTATTTTATACCAAAGCCAACATTAACTAAAGCAGATGAAATCATCCAAGTTGACTGTCTTTGGAATTTTCTCCTTTCTTTTGTGCTGGTGCTGCCCATTGTTTAATCATTCCATTGAGCTCAAAGAGAGTCGGGGAAAAAAGCGTCTTTGAACAATTCAGTAAGCTGGATGGACAGTCCCTGAGTAATCCAGAACCATTTGCAATCTTTGAGGAACTACAGTTTCCCTTCAGCCCTACAGGCCAGGCAGGAGAAGCCCAGCGTGTCAGCTCACATGCCACTGCCTCAGCTTTGTGCTCTAGTCACCCACGACTCTGCCCAGACAGGAAATAGGATAAAGGAAAAGGAAGCCCATTCATGCCTCTGAAAGGCTGGGGCAAAAGTGGAGAGTCAGCAGTTGTGAAAGATTGCTGCCTCTACTCCTCCACGGAAGAACCAGCAGCCAAGGAGTTTCCACATCCCATATTGTCTCTTGGGCACCTTTTCCCATTGGGGGGTGAAGAGATTTCAGGTCAGCTTAGCGCGCGTGGGTGAGTGTGTTCTCTCAGCATACAGGTAGTTTGGGAACTTTGAGTGGGCTTCATAGACTAGAGCCAGGAAAGGGACAGGCTTAGGAAGAGGGGTGTTAATGTGGCTCTTCTCTGTGTCCCTGATGGTCTTCCTCTCAAATGTTTTTTCTGTTGCCTTTGGTTGTCTGCCTCATCTCCCTGGGGATGTAGAGGGGCTCAGGGTTGGCCATTTGGTGGCTGGTAATTATCTGAAGGTTGAGTTTGGTTGCATGCTAACTTGGTACATAGATCTATGCTAGCAATCAATCAAAGCATCAGTTTTCTACTGATAGTTTCAGCCACACTTTTACAATCTTTTTTCTGTTGGGGACGTGATGGTCCCACAGAGCTGAGGGGTGCTGCATTAGCCCATCAGATGCTCTTGGTACCACTCTAATGGATGTCCTGTAGATGTTGGTGCCTGGGAAGGAGGCACATCTGCTCAGGGATTACAGTCTTGAGTGGAAACAGTTCCTAACACACAACTCTGACATAGGTTACTAGTTAGCCACAGAGCTATAACACAGCCTAGAATTAAATCAGGCCCCACCTGCATAAGGTGCCCAGAGTGTTCTCATCCAAGCACTTCTTGCCCACGTTTGCACCTTTTCCGACTCTCCCACCTGACCCGGAACCATTTGCCCTCATGTTGATGGTAATTTGAATGTTCGTCTGTTTATGGAGAGCAGGTGTGTGTGTGTGTGTGTGTGTGTGTGTGTGTGTGTGTGCATGCATGTGTGCAAGCAGTGCCTATTTCACATGGCCAGCTGCTGCCTTCAGAGGGGCTGCCTTTCCCCCTCTATCTGTGGAGGGTGAGTTCAGGAAGGGGGGGTGGGGCTTATCACTAATGAAAGGACTTTATAACTAAATTATTTGATAATTTACTAAATTATCAAAATGGTGAGGGATTAGATACTCCTTCATTTTTGCACTCCTCTTATAAAGAGGAAGAGGAATTCACTGGGTCAGGAGTGCCCCCTCCCCAGCAGGGCTGTGAGAATGAATTGCAGATTGCTGCGCCTGTCTTTTGGGAAGAGGGACAGTCTGCCTTTCCTCTGTGAGTTTAACTCTGTTTAATCTGCAGCAGAGAAAACAAACGAAGCCTCTGTGTTGGGCATGCTCTGCTATCGCCATGATCACACGCATCCCAGGCTCTGGTCCACATTCTGGGCAGGCTTTTCACAAGGTGAATGGAGAATGCCCCACTTGAACCTCGAGGCTCAACCTGAGCTCTCAAAGAGCCTCACAGGCCAGGCCCTCTCTTGTGCTTCCAGCAAAGTGCAGCCCTGCCCTCCGGCTAGCTGAGCCCAGGATCATCTCCTGTAACCTTTAAAAAGTTGCCTCCTTTCTCCTTTGTTTGTTCTTCCCATTTCTTGAAGGCATGTTTCTGAGTCTAACTCCCAGACTCTAGCAGCTGAAGGCCCAGGTCTTACCTTCCGAGTCAGAAACAGAATAGCAGTTGGGAAACACAGCCATTCCTTTTCTGTTTAAGTGTCACTTGCTGGGGCGTCTGGGTGGCTCAGTCTCTTGAGTGTCTGCCTTCAGCTCAGGTTGTGATCCCAGGGTCCTGGGATTGAGCCCAGCATTGGGCTCCCTGCTCAGTGGGGAGGCTGCTTCTCCTGCTCCCTCTGCCCCTCCCCCTGCTTATGTGCTCTCTCTCTCTCTCTCTGCCAAATAAATAAAACCTTTAAAAAAAAAAAAAGTCGCCTGCTTTGCTTACCTCTTGTCCTCTCCCGTCCCCACCTCTCCTCTTCTACTGTGTTAAATTTAAGGGCACCATCATTGTCACTGTTCATCTCTGAGCCTGTAGTAGGGATCAAGGTCCTTGTCCCAGGACTGAGGTGCCACAGCAAAAACGACCCCATCCTGACCCTCAGACTCTGGGAGCTCCTTTCTCAGAAGCTCATCGACTTGAGCGCATGGACATGGAAGCGTGCAAACTCGACCTGTTTTAGGAAGCTCAAAGGGCCGGATCATGCAGTGGTATTTTAGTGGGTGGGGTGGAATTAGATCCTGCAGGGTTTTGAGCTGCAGGTGTTATGATCAGCATCCTGTTTTTAGGGTTTTTTCCTTAATTTTAATTGTGATAAAACACACATAAGATTTGCCGTCTTAAGCATTTTTAAGTATACAGTTCAGTGGCAGTAAGCAATTTCACACTGTCGTGCAGACCTCCCCACCATCCATTCAGACTTTTCTGTCTTCTGAATCTGAAACTCTGTTCCCATTAAACAGCAACTCTCCATTTTCCTGCCCCCAGCCCTGGCAGCCTCGGGTTCTCCTGTCTGTCTCCGGATTTGACAGGCCCCTGCCTGACAAAGGATCCCCTTGGCAGTGGCAGAGAGAATGAGCCTGGAAGGGGAGGCCAGTGAGGAGAGCACCAGAATCTAAGTTGGAGGTGATGGCCCGAGCTAAGCCTGTGGTAGCAGGAATGGGTTTTTTGAGAGAGATGAATAGAATTGACAGAATCACTGATGGGGAGTGAGGAAGGCGAGGGAGAGGTAGGCATCAAGGATACTTCTTATGGTACTAATTTGTTGTTAGGTCTGTGATGGCGTTCTCATCAAGATGGGGTGCTGGGCAGAGGACCAGGATTTTAGGGTGGGAAAGATGGGGGTTTAATCATGACAGGTTGAGTGTATGCTTGTTGGCTATCCTAGGGGTGTGTCCAGTGCACAATTACAAACATGGGCCTGGAATGGGAGGTGAGCTCCCTGTGAGATCTCAGCGTGTTGGGGTGGGGATGACTCCCTGGGAGCTGCTGAGCTCTGCCCAGAGCCAGAGAGTGGGCACAGAGGGAGGCCAGTGGTGGCCTCCTGGGAGTACTGCCATTTAAGGAATACTTGCCTGAGGAAACTAGCAAGTCGTGCATATAAATGCTTTTTAACTGTTGTCTCAATCTGTGTTTTTGCTGCCCATGAGGCTTGCAACATTGAAAGACCTTAAGCCCAACATCTTTGGTAGTAAGATAAAATTCATCTAAGATACACGTACTTCCAGTTCTGATATTTAAGAAGGCCAGAGGTAGACATTTTTATAAAAGTTCAGTATAGGCAGGAGACAAGTGATTCAGTTGAGGCACTGATTTATAATTTACTATGTGAAAACAGGTGCCATCCTCTCTTGCTTTCTAAGAGGGCTGAGAATGGCCAGGGCAGGCCGAGAGCAGAAGGAATCTCTGAAGCTAAGCTGTGTGTGGACCAGAGGCCTCTCTGAAGCAGTGTCCTAGGAGAAAGAAATTTTTCTTTCCCTTTTCTGTAGAGGTCATTTAAAATGGATGCTTCCTTTTTTTTTTTTTAAGATTTTATTTATTTATTTGACAGATAGCAGAAGTAGGCAGAGCACAAGACGTGGATGGAACTAGAGAGTATTATGCTAAGCGAAATAAGTCAGAAAAAGACAATTATATGATCTCTCTGATATGAGGAATTTGAGAGACAGGGCAGGGAGTCGTGGGGGGTAGAGAGGGAAAAATGAAACAAGATGGGATCAGGTGACTCTTAATCTCAAGAAACAAACTGAGGGTTGCTAGGGATTTGGGGGGAAGGGATAGGGTGGCTGGGTTATGGACATTGGGGAGGGTATGTGCTATGGTGAGTGCTATGAATTGTGTAAGATTGATGATTCACAGACCTGTACCCCTGAAGCAAATAATACATTATATGTTAATAAAAAAGGAAAAAAAAAAAAGAGAGGGAGAAGTAGGCTCTCTGCTCAGCAGGGAGCCTGATGTGGGGCTCGATCCCAGGACTCTGGGATCATGACTAGAGCCTAAGGTAGACATTTAACTAACCGAGCCACCCAGCACCCCTAAAATGGGTGCTTCTTAAAGTGACTATAAGATTCTATCAATTTTCAGGGCGCCTGGGTGGCTCAGTTCTTTAAGCGGCTGCCTTCGGCTTGGCTCATGATCCCAGGGTCCTGGGATCGAGCCCCGCATCGGGCTCCCAGCTCAGCAGAGAGCCTGCTTCTCCCCTCCTTCTGCTTCTGCTTTGTCTACTTGTGTTCTCTCTGTATCTCTCTGTTAAATAAATAAATAAAATATTTAAAAAAAGATTCTATCAATTTTTGTCCATACATCAAGGAAGAATTATTTAAAAGCATCATTTGAGGAACAATTTACTGCAGTGCGTTTGGCTTTTAATGGTGAGGCTAATCAGGTTCTACTAAGTAGCATTTTCTTTGGACCCAGGATAATTCTCTTTGGGAATATTCAAGAACAGTTTCTCAAAGTACACCAAGAAAACCAGAGCCCAAAGTGTAAGTGCTGGGCTAGGCAAGCATTTCCATTAGGACCTACTCACTGTGGACCAACCGTTCCCATCTCAGGACGTATCATGACATCGAGGCTACAGTAGAGTTCTGGTGCTGTGTGATTTCTAGGTGAGATTAGATTGGGGGGGGGGCAGACATTTGAGGCTTAACGTGGAGAAGTTAAGGAAATACCAAGTCTGGGAAGATGCTGCCAATGATTTTTAATACCGACACAGTAGAATAGCAAGAACCTATGGTGACTCTTGTGGAGAGAGTGGCCCTGGAGGCTGGCTGGGGATAAGTAGAAGCCAAGAGGTCTAAACAGTGGGTCGCTGAGAAATCCCATGGGGCGTTCAGGGGTTTGGAGATTAGCCCCGAATGTATAGGATGGTCATGTGCACCTCCAAATTTCAACCCCATATGGTGGTACTGACTTTTCTATAAATAAAACCACAGAATTCTGTGCTCAAGTTTTTTCTTTCCCTCCTTTGTGGATTACTTTATATTTCAAGTTTCTTGTCATTGGATGCTAAATCTAAAGAAGCCTTTCCAAAGACAAATCTGCCCCATCTGACCATTCAAGCTAGGCAAGCAGAGTCTGTCAGAACAGCACCCCAGCTCCAGGGCTGTCTTTTGACCCTCTCCCCTTCTGTCTCTATTGTAAGGTAAATCCACCATATTATGTGCCGTTGGTTGAGCTGGTCCCACACCCGGAGACGGCCCCCGCGACAATGGACAGAACCTATGCCCTGATGCGGAAGATTGGACAGTCCCCAGTCAGAGTCGTGAAGGAGATTGATGGCTTTGCCCTGAATCGCCTCCAGTATGCCATCATCAGTGAGGCCTGGCGGCTCGTGGAGGTGCGTGGGCTGCTTCCAGCCTCTGGCAGCTGGAGGGGAAGGTGGCAGCAGTGTCCTGGGGCCGCGTGGGGTTCAGGGGGTAGTGGGTGGGAAAGTCAGCAGCGCTCGGTCCTGGTTGCTCTGTTCTGGGGACTGAGGGCAAGCTCTTCTCTCAGGTTCAGTCAACAGGCAAGGAAAATAAAACATAAAGTAGCAATTCATTTTATGTTTCAGAGATTCCTCTGTTACAGTAAGTCATTTGATATTCACACATGATGACAGACTTCTCTGTTTCCTGCCCTTTCATACCATTACCACATAATTATCTCTGTGTGACACACTGCATTTTCTCACAGTCTCAGGTTTTACCCCCAGTTTTATAATTTTTCAAGAAGAGGAAAAATTAAATTTGGTGTAAACTTGTATCCTCTAAAGAGACCCAGTTTACTTCAAGAGCTTGAGGAAGAAACAATGCATAAGCCTTAAACTTGTTAGCAATATGCTCATCTTACATATAAATAGGACATTACACACACACACACACACACACACACACACACACACACACTTAACCTTGTCCTTTCATGAAAAGATTTTATACGTGACTTTAAAGATCACCTTGCTGCATACATTTGTATGAAGGACTTGGTGCTGGGCAGGATAGACAATGCGAGCCTCCCCCGGATTTCAGTAAAGAGGCCAGGGGTCTCGGGCTCAGACCATCTGGTTTCTGTCCACTCGCTTGCTGATGCTTCCCCAGCTTCTGCAGGGGCAAACAGCACTGTCTGCCCGCTCTCCTGTTGCAGAAACACGGTAGCGTGAGTGAGGGTCTGTCCGGGTACACAGGGCAGAGGGTACTGGAGCTCAGGCTGAATTGTCTGCTCCTGGAATAGGCCCACTCCTAGGCTTACCTCCTGTGGGAGCCTGCCAATCCCAGCCTGAGACATGAACAAAGAGGCCGGCCTGCAGGCATTGTGTTTTAGTTTCCCAGTGCATGAGGTATGTGTTGTCCCTGCATCCTGGTTCTGGTGTTCCGTCCCGTTCCCATTAGACGCATCGTCTGCCCCCACTGCTGTGTGCGTTTGCCACATAAAGCTACAATTCTGTGTCCTCACCGTTTAAATCCACTTAGGTCTCCTATATTGTCAAGGTACAGTGCTGGGATTTTCACTGTTAAGCTGGTAGTTTTAATTTTCTCGAATTGTGGAATGTGTTTGAGTATCAATCACATGTAGAATATTTTAAAGACACTGAACTGAAAGCACCCTGTGGAACTGTATTTAAAATATTTCCACTTGTCTAGAATAGGGGAACACTTTAACAGACCACAAGAAAAGCTCAATATGACAATAAAACACTGTGAGAGGTTTTAAGGCAGTTTTTACTTTTGTTGGTGAGGTATCTTGTGCCCCAAAGAGTTGAAAGCCCTGAGGTAAATCTTGCTTTCTCCAATCAGAATGATGTGAGCCAACTCAAGGGAAAAACTTGGAATTAGGTGGGAGTCCTACACAAGGAATTCTCTCTGTGTTGACTACAAAGTGGAACTAGCTGCGGTTTCGGAGCTCTGGGTTTGGAAGAGCGGTGGATTCCAGTGCCCCCCTTTACTGGTTGGACGTGGAAGGAGGGCTGGAAGGGTTGTTGAATTTGGCCGCTCTAGGTGTTCTCATTGCCTCATTTTTCTGCCCACCTTTTGATTGCCCTGTCTTCAATGGTGGACTGAGTATATTCATGTATATTCATGTATATTCTGGCAGGAATGTTCTTGGGGATGACATACCTGAGAATCCTGCTTGTGTCTCTACATTGGCTGCTGTGGGACTTGTGTGCCTGGAGTCCCTATGAGGTACCGAGTGCTAAAATCCAGCAGGATACAGTTTGTGACAAACTGAGACGAGGCTAGAGATATGAGAAGATAAAGTGTGAAAAGAACCTCAAGAATTTTCTTCAGTGAATGTCTAGAAGACAACTCACTTAAAAAAATAAAGATGATCTACAGGCACGTGTAGAACCTGCAGGCCCCTCTCTCCGGGGTAGTGTGAGGCGGGAATAGAGCGGCGGGCATCCTTGAGCTCCACTGAGACTTAAGTGACAGGTGGAGTGTTTCAGCTGTGGGGGAGGGGCTCACAGGGGAACACTCGGAGGGGATAGGGTTACCCGTATTGTGTCCTGCGTGCTTTTACCATCGCTGCTCAGAGACACCTGCTCTGTTGGCCAACCAGCCGTGGGAGGGCCGCTAGCACACTGGCCGTGCCCCTGCTCCCAAAGTAGTTGCTTCTGAGGGCAGAGATGCTGCAGGTGTGGGCTCTGAACGTCCACACAGCGGGCCCTGCTTTCCTTAGGTCCTGGGGCTAGCAGAGCCCAAGAGAAATCTTCCCCAGCCCACCTAGGTAACCATAGGCTCCTCCTTCTGAGTTCTCAACACTGCAGCCTGGCAGACACACAAAAGGCACGTTTTTCTTACCTCCACCACCTCCCTTGGGACTAGTGGATCAATATTTCTGCCCATTAGGTGGGTTGGGTTTAAGAAGTCTTGACTTTATCACATGAATTTCTTGAAGGAGAACCTGTGCCGCCTGTGGTCGGTTTCCACTTAAGACATGGAAAGTCAGGCAAGTTGAGAAAACCTCTCGCAAGCCCCACCTTGCTCCGTGCATATCTGCACGCACGTGCTGAGCCCCAGTCAGGGCTGGGGTTAAATGACACACTTTTGACTCACAATTTCAAAGCCAGTTGAACTTGAATTTAGATTTTAGGGTGTTCCAAGTTTACCTCAAAACATCTAGGGGCAACTTCAGTATAAAAAATTGGGGATGTTTTACAGTAAAAAAAATGAAGATTTTTATACTTCTTTTTTTTTAAAGACTTTATTTATTTGACAGAGAGAGAGAGAGATCAAAAGTAGGCAGAGAGGCTGGCAAAGAGAGGGGGAAGCAGGCTCCCCACTGAGCAGAGAGCCTGATGCGGGGCTCGATCCCAGGACCCTGAGATCATGACCTGAGCCAAAGGCAGCAGCTTTAAGCCACTGAGCCACCCAGGCGCCCCAAGATTTTTATACTTCTTGAATTCAAAAGATCCAAAGATCTTATGGAGTTTATTTTTCCAAGACCGTCTCCTTCTGGGTTGGGTCTCGCATGTGGGCTAACTCGCTAAGGCTCAGCCTTGACGTAGAGAACGTCGTGAGCTAAGTGGGGTTGCACTCCTCAAGGACTCACTATGGGCGCTTCAGTTGCTTTTCTTGAGTCACAGAGTAAGTTGAAATTTGGCAGAACCTTTTCTCTTTGACCCAAACTAGGGCTGGTGTGTTCCCAGTTATGGAAGCTACAAGGTGACTTGGTTGCAGAGCACTGGGAGGCCTTGTGCAGAACATGGGGGTGCCTGCGCCTGTCCGGGCTTCTCGGGTGTGTGTCAGAGGGTGGATTGAGGAATCCTGTCCCACATTGTCTGTGTGTAAACAGCTCTGCACAAATCAGATCCAAGTGTGAATTTCCAGGGGTCCTACCCATGCGTTGGGGTATGAGCTGCAGTGGGACAGGCAGGGGGCCTGGCCAGAACGATGGCTTGCATTTCCACTCAGCCATAGCGGTGTCTTATGCAGTTGTCAGAGGAGAAGAAGGATGCTGTTTTGCCACTTGCTAATTTTGTTGATCTGGTAGGTTACATCGATTGATTTTCCCATGTTGATGGAGCCTCGCATACCTGGAATAAATACCACCAGGTGTGTAATTCTTTCTAGACCTTGGTCGGGTCAGTTTGCTTATGTTTTGTTGAGAATTTTTTTCTAAGTTCAGAAGAAATATTGGTTTGTAGTTTTGTGGGGTGTTTTTTTTTTTACTGTCTTTATTTGATTTTGATATCAAGGTAACACTGCATTAGCCAACAAAGTAATAATGTATAATATGAATTGGGAAGTTTTCCCTCTTTATTTTCTGGAAGAGATTATAAAATTTTTGTTAATTCTTTAAGTGTTTGGTAGAATTCTCCGGTGAAACCACCTGGGCCTGGGAGGGCTCTTGTCCAAGAGATTTTTAATTACAGGTTCAGCTTCTTTCATGGTTATAAGAACCATTCAGGTTGTCTGTTTCATCTTGGTTGGGTTTTGGTGGCTTGTGGTTTTTAAGAAATTGTTCCATTTCTTCTGAGTTGTTGAATTCTTGAGCTTAAAGTTGTTGGCGGTACTCATAACCTCTTAGTGTCTGCAGGGTCTATAATGATATCCCTGGTTTCATTCCTGATGTGGGGGATTTGTGTCTGCTCTCTTTTTATTCCTGTCAGTCTTGCTAGAGCTTATCAGTTTTATTGATTGTTTTGAAGAAGCAACTTTTTGTTTCATTGATTTTCTTTATGGTGTTCCTATTTTGAGTTTCATTCACCAGCTCTGGAGGGCGTATTTTAATACTTGCAGCTGAGCATGGGTGAGAAATTCTAAGAAGGGTGGAGCAGGGAAAGGTAAGGGAGGGTCCTGTGAAGATCTGCCCATTCCAGAAGAGGGGGTGAGCTGCAGACATCATTTCCTGGTCAGTAAGAGAAAGTGCTGGGGATAAGACACACCTTATCTATGTGGCAGCCTAGACTGTGACACACTGCCTTGCCATCGTCTGTGATTTTGTCCAGCCCCACACAGCCGTGTAAGCTCGGCAAAGACAGGGGTTGTCTGGGAGCAAGATGGGCAGCCAGGTGTCTGATGGAACACAGGGTTCCTGGGTTGCTGGTTCTCTTGTATTGTCTCTCTGATGCTCACCCCATGTGTTCCCTTCCAGTTTGGCTTCAGAATTGGGATGGAACAGCCCTTTGTAGGCTTGGAAATGCCAGATGGACAAGTCTGGCCCTAGTCTAGTAGCCCAAGATTAGGTCACTAGGGGACAAGATCCTGTTGGCCGGGAATGTGATTTTAAATCAATATTCTTAAGCTAATGATCAAAGTAAAGGAAGTTGTGTTGTGATAATAAACCTTCGCCCAGACAACAGCTGAGCTTGTACTGCTCGTAAATTCTTGCCCCATCCAGGTAGGGTAGGTGGAAGTGAGCTGGAGTGAATCAGGAAGCCATCAGCAGATTCTCAGCCTGTTGGAATGTGTTGGTAATGAGCTTTGGAAATTGCTTATCTCAGGTTTTAGTCATCTTTCTGAGCGATATAATTGCGAGGCTAGAATTCTTTTCCTCCTGCCCTGAGCTGCAGAAATTCAGTTCTTGGTTTCTTGTCAGGCAGGTGTAGTTTATGGGTTCTGGATCTAATTCCTTTTATGAAGAATTCTTTCAGTTAATAATGTGTATCTCAGAGATCATGTAGTAAAATTAACCGAGGAAACTTTCTATGATAAACTCATTCAATTCATAATTGAATACAATTATGAGACTATCACAGAGGAATTAGGAGTCTTAGCACAGGGAACCCCTGAGGATCCTCTCCTCATCAGTAACTTCAGTTGGTGTGGTATTTAAAAGTTTACAAAGCACTTTCCTTTATAGTTTTCATGATTTACAGATATTTGCAGATCATCCCGTCTTAAAACCAGGAGAGGAACATTGTTATTTTTGCCCTTACAGATGAAGACACTGGCTCAAGAGGGTGAGTGGTTTGGTCCACATTCCGCAGCCTGGTAGGGATCCACACCTGTGCCACTTCTGGCCCTCGGTGTCTGCACCTGTGAGTGGCGGCACCAGAGGGTCTGCCTCTCCTTGGAAGGTGATAAGGATTGGACGGGGTCATGTATGGAAAGGGCTTAGGACATGCCTGGCATAAAGTCATGGTTTAGTAAGTGTTACTGACTGGGGTTGTGGTGACGATGCCCATGTTTTCTGAGTCCTCCAATCCCGTGTAATTTTTTGTACGCAACAGCTGCCACCAGTGTGTTAGCTCTGAGCTGAAATGTTTCCGTCCTGGCTACAAACGTGAGGCCAAACGTGAGGCTCCTGGAAGGCAGCGAGGGCCTCACCTGGGAGCTCATTGGGCCTGCAGCCCCTGAGGGCCCACCCCAGGCCTGCAGAACCAGACTTTGCATTTTAATAAGCTCTGCAGGACATTCCTAGGCTCCGTGAAGCATGAAGCGGGAGGAACCCTGGCTCTCTCCCCCGTTGAGACTCTGATCTCAGTGTGAGATCAGACACATTTGATGTGTTGTATTTCATCTGTTTTAAGGTAAAGTTTTTTTTTTTAAACATTCTAACATCTGATGGGCAGCATTTTTTTCCTTAATAGAACATTAAATACTAATTTATCTTTCAGTTGATCCAGGCTTAATTTCAGTGAGCTAGAGTATGTTCTATTGTCCTTTCTTTTCTCCTTCCATGTTCTTCTGTCTCCGTATGTCCCTTGTTTCTGACCCTCTCTGTCTGACTCAGGCTCATGACAGATAAACAGGCAACTCTAACCAGCTTCTGTTTGGTGGAGAGACTGTTACCTGGTCACTTTATAAGCCACAATTTCCAGTCCTAGTTTTGTGTCATTGAATATCTCTGGTTATCCCAAAAGGTATATGAAAATCAACTTTAAAAAAGGATTTAATTCAGTTAAAACACAAACAGAAGAATGCTAAGTTTTAACTGCCCAGGAGATGTCAGTCATTATTCCAAATCAAAGCCGGCCTTCCCTGGGTCCCATGGAACTGGTGGGGATGGGTGCCCAGATGGCGTCTTCCTTGTCATACGGGCCCACTTTGTATCAGCCACCCTCATCTAGCCTTTTGATTTCCGGAGTAGGGATGCAAATCGGGGCTGGGTTTTCCTCTTATTAGTCATGGGCCTTTGTGAACAGCAGTGGGTCCCTCCAGGGGTGACAGCCGGGAAGAACAGGCTTCTCGTACTTGCAAATCCTGTATACCTGCACAGTATGCGCTGGGGCTTGTATCGTTGGCCAGATGAATGAGCAGTCTGCTTCCTCAGGAATTGCCACACTTAAATTAGAATGTACAGCAAGCTCTTCTACGGAATGGGAGGTGACACAAGGAACTGATAGGGGTGAACCCATATTTTAGGGGCAAAGATGACCTGAAATCATAAGTTTACTACTATAACCATCTCTTACATTTCTCTCACATGTGCTGCGATCTTGTGGAGGTGATTTCTTCTCTCTTTTTATAAGCCGGTATTAGTGCAGGTCCGGTTCTCCAAGTTCACATTAATCCTCAGGAAGTTTACTTCCCACATATTCAGCATTCAGAAAAGGAAGCCATATCGGACAGTAGGCTGCCTCTGTGGCCCGTAGCTTTCTGACAGCCTGGGGAGACCCAGCATTTCACTGACTGCTCTTTTCTGTAAAATGTCCCCCTGAGTAGGTACCCTGTGACCGAGGAAGTATGTTCCCTGCCAATCAGTCAGCCTTCTCTCTAGAAGAGAAACAGTACAAGACAGGCCAATGAGGCTGAAAAGAAGAAAATGGAGCAGAATCAGACTAAGGCACTTATTTCACTGGCTTTGGGATCCGGGAAGGCAACAGTAGTCTTGTGGCTTGAGAGGCTCGACAAGAGAAAGCATGTTCAAAGCAGTTGCTGACAGGCACTTGGAAGGTAGAGTTATATTAGAAGCTTTTCTTTGCAGGGAAGGTGTTGGAAACATTGGATTGCTCCAGGCTATGGCTAACCTGGAATGTGTCCAGGAGGAAAAAGCTGAGGCTTGATTGAGCGAAATATTACAGTTAAGACATTGGCGACGTCTGTCTGTACACTTGGCAAGAAGAGTCATGTAGGAGGGTGGGTCATGTAAAGGGAGGCTAAGGGCTCCAAGAAAGACCCAAGCTCCTGCCCTCCACACTGTACCCTCAACCATAGGATTTTCTACATTTTATGTGTTTTAAAATTTAAACTTAACAATTTAGTTTTTTTTTTTAATTAAAGAGATAATGTATAAAGTGTCTGACTGAATCTATTTGTGGTTGAAAAGAACCAGCCTGCAGGAGCTCTACTCCCTGAACTCTGGGATCTGGGAATTTCTTTACCCTGCTCTGAGCCTCATGTCCTTCCAGAAGTGAAGCCACCTCTCTGCCTGTTTCTTTCTTTTTTTTTTTTTTTGAATATTTTATTTATTATTTGACAGAGAGAGAAAGAAAGAGAGTGCAAGAAGGGGGAGCAGCAGAGGGAGAGGGAGAAGCAGGCTCCCTGCTGAGCAGGGAGCCTGAGCCCGACGCAGGACTCGATCCCAGGACCCTGCTGGATCATGACCTGAGCCAAAGACAGACAGTTAACCAACTGAGCCACCAGGTGCCCCAGTTCTCTCTGCCTGTTTCATTCCTGGCCTGGGCCTCCCTTCAGAGACCAGCCTTGCTTGGGCAGGTCTCCTGGCATCACTTAGGAAGGTATGTTTCTCTGCATTTCCTGTCCAGTGTCTTCCGATGCCCTTGCCTGCCTCGTGCTGTCTTTCCTTCTTTTGTGTTCATGTGCTCAGCTTCAGGTGCGGTGTACATGGAGTCCTCCAGCCTCCCATCTCCACTGTGCCCTATTCTGCTCTGCATTTCTTTTTTCTTTCTCACCAAGGCAAAATTCACTCAGCACAACTCTTTCTTAAGACATTTTTCTGCCATTTCTGCTTTATTTATTCTACCTCCGCACAATATAGCCCAGACATTGGTATTGATAAGGGAGAACTGTCTTCCACTCCTCCAGCACCTGAAGCATGCTCACCTTTCCATCTCATTCATATGCCCTAGGTCCTGTGCCCACCTGGCCTCTGTCTTTCTTGCCTTCCAAAGCCTGGGGTCAGCCTGTCTGTGGCACCAAGTTTGTCACCACCTGAGGACATTGAAGAGTTCTCTTGCTCTAATTCTTCTAGCTCTTTTACCCTGTGAAGGTTTTCCAGAGGCTGTCATGGACCCATCACAACTATCCCTTTCCTTGTCACCATCCTGTGTAGATGCCATTCAGAGGCGAGGTATAGTCGGCCGTCTGGTTGGAAGGACTCAGTCCAGATAGCTCGAGGTGTGTTATGATGCTGTGATGGACTGCTGGGATGCGGGGCTGCAGGCAGGTGGCTTTGGGCACAAACAGCGTCTGGCATGTTTGCCCAGCTCCTCCTGCTTCACGCTGGAGCCAAGGTCCGCGTGCCCCCTGTGCACAGAGCTGGCCCCGCGTTCCCAGGCTTTCGTCGGACTTGATGAGCAGCTAGACTCGGCTACGGCACGCACTGAAGAAGTTTCTCCCCACAGCCGTCCAGGGAAGATGGAAGTCCCTGAGGAAACGGCAATTCTCTCTCCTCTGAAGGCTATATTTGCTGGCTGGGAATCATCAGTTAATTAGAGTTCCTTCTAGTCCTGAGGTTCTGTAAGAAGTAAACAGTTTTTGTGACAGGATTTACTGTTTTATGGGAGATTACTTTCTGAGTAGCCACACTGGCAAGCAACAAAACCCTGTTGAAAGGAGAGCTCCTGCTGATTTATTATTTTGGAGACACCTCCAGACCCCGTTAATAGACAAACGTAATGAAAACGTCAACCACATGCTCAATTTTTTAAAAACCTGCTTGGCATGCCTGGATTTCTTTAATGGTGTTTCAAGTAAAAACTTCAATGCTAGTATTCTAACAACCCTTAAACAAAGCAAAATGAAAATGCTCTTAGGCTAACTCCGGACTCCCTATCATCACCGGCAGGTCATCAATCCATATAAATGATGGATTTCAGCTCCTCCAGGGTGAGTTGGAATGTTAATAGGCAGCAAGAATGGGCCCCTGAAACAGAGGAGAGAGGGAGGGAAGCGGGCCTCAGGAGGACAGGCAGAGAAGAGCGGTCGCTGGTGAAACCGTGTGACTTTGTTGCCTGTCCTCCTTTGCCTTCCATGAGGCGGGCAGAAGCGGGCCAGCAGGCTGGGCCTGTGACCTGGGGCCACAGGGGCAGGAAACTCTGCTGGAATTACGAAGGAGGGGCAGGCAGAGATGGGGCCGTGCTGTGCTTCTGGTTTTGGAGGGCGTGCCTAGACTCTTGGCACAAACCTCTTTGTGAAAACTTTGTCCCCAGAGGACCCCCCCAGTGAAGGCCCCGCTGCCCTCATGGACCGCAGTATACTGTGCTGGATTCCTTCTGCTGTGTTTGTTTTCAGGTCAAGACTTTTCCTTTCCTTTCAGACTCCATAATATATTGTTTTTCTCCCTGAAAGCATTGTTATATGCACGCCACAGTAAGAAAAAACACACCGGGCAATTATTACCACCTGGGGCCTAAAGAGCTCTGGAGCGTCCCTTGTAGTGGGACAAGTTCTCTCTTTCTCTTCCTGTTTTTAATTTGTTTCCATTTAAACAGTTTAATTGGAAGAATATTCAAAGGGAAAAAAGACCACCTGTGTTTCCCCCACCCTGAACGGCTTTTATTTTACTGTTTTCCTGTCTTGTCTCTGTTAAGAACACTTTCCTTGAGGGGCTTTTGGGTGTCTCAGTCAGCAGAGCGTCTGACACTTGATTTCAATTCAGGTCATGATCTCAGGGTCCTGGAATCGAGCTCCAAGTTCAGCGCCGAGTCTGCTTGGAACTCTCTCTCCCCCTCCCCCGACCCATGCCCGCACGCGCTCACTCTCTCTCAAATCAATAAATCCTTTTTTGAAAAAAAGGAATACTTTCCTCAAGTTTCCCTTTTTAATGGCTTACCAATATTTCTTGTAGTTGATCTTTTTTTAAAAATTGAATCTTTCCCCTATTGTCAACTGTTCTAAGGTAGTTCCAAGTTTTCTGTCACCCTAACGCCTCTGTGAGCATCCTTGCTGGTAGAGTCTCTTCTTCTGGGGACTTTTCATAGAATAACTGCTGGCAGTGGGATCTCCCTGTCAGAGAGGAGCAATGTCTTTGCCACCTGCCAAATGTAGCAAAGACGCCTTCAGAGGATTTGACCCACAGCTCTCGCTGTCAGTGGTGCTCGTGGGCTCGCCTCCCACCACCTCTCCAGTACAGTCCACCTTGTGTCCTTCTCTGCTTTCCCCTGGGTGCCCTCTCAGCAGCTTCTGGACAATGGGTGTTTTATGAATCAGTGTCCTGTTGCATCAGTCAATGTGGTGTTCAATCAGCTCTTCCACGAGTTAGCAAAATTTGCTTGAGTCATTCTGCAGGAATGTTTATGCCTTGCTTCCAAGAAAACTTGTAGGTTTTGGCAAGAAGCTGAGCAGCTCACAAACCTGACCACAAGCCTTTGAGTAATACTGTGGCCACACTGAGCAGTCTTTTCTTTCTTTTTTATTAAAATCCTGTGTTTGCTTCACCTTCTCCCTGGAAGGTAGCGTGGGCGAGGGCAGTTAGAGCAGGTCTTTTCCCCTCTTGCTCTGGAGCCAGTTTCATGCTGTGTGGAGGAGAAGTAATGCTGGTCCAAGAGTATAGAAAACACAACTATATAATATATAAATGGAGGGAACTAACCCGTGGTTCTAGTTTGTTTCTCATGAGAAATGCTGTGAACCAACATGATAGTTCTTAATTTATACTTCAAAGTCTGTAACTCTATTACTTTCTCTACCATTCACCAGGATTCCAGAGTTGGATGTTTCTAAAAAAGAGTCCCAAACCCCTCACTCATACTTGAGTTATTTCTACCTCAGTGATTATTCTCGTGTAGCTTATCCCTGAAACATCTCTGTGGGGGTAGTGGGGAAAGGGGAGCTCACTGAAGTTTAACTTTGTTCCATCCTCATTCCAGAGATTGAGGCAGGCTCTCTCTGTAACCGCTGCTCCTTGGTCTCTGACCAGAGTGATACCCAAGCAAGACCAGTGGCCCCTTCGTGCCCTTGTTTGTTGCATTTCCTCATTTGACATTTTCCGAAGATGAAACTGTTTCTGGCTCCCGTTTCTCAGTTGAGACAGTGCATTGAAGCCCAAACAGTTCTGGCCGGGGAGAGGTGGAAGGACCATAGCATGACCTAGGACAGATTCCTGGGTAGCAAGCCTGTGTTACCGGTGGCGATGGTGGCAGCCAAGTTAGAGCAGTATTTGCACAAGAAAAACCTGAAAATTCAGGTTCAAGTGTGGTGAAAAATAGAGCAAAACCAAATAGAAGATCAAAAGCTGGGAATTAGTAAAAAAGAAGTGGACAAGGAGGATGGCATGAAGAAAAATGAGGAAAGTAAATGAAAATGAGGGCATGCAAAAAAATACATGAATTGAATTAGAACATTGAAAACAAGAATGGGATGATCAGAGAGAAGGAAGAATAATTCTTTGCAGCTGGTAATCCGTAGGGGAAATAGTCCCAGGAGATTCATTCATCAATACTGCATCCCTAAATTTGCCAGACCCCCCTTCTTCCATGTTCCAAACACCAGATCAACCTTTTGCCTATTGTTGGCCTTTCGATATGTCTTCTCGCCTTCTCTCAAATAAAGGGCTAGACCCAAGATACCTGAAGAGGAGGACCGTGCTCTGAACTTCTATCCACTGTGAGGGTCATGTTGGCTGGGCCAGAGTGCCTAGATATTCAGTCAAACATAGCCTAGATAGGGCTGTAAAGACATTTGATAAATGTGATTAGTTTAACATCTATAATCAGTTGACTTTAAGTACAGGAGATTATTCTCAATCTCCTGGGCGGGCTTCATCCAATCAGTTGAAAGACCTTAAGGGCAGAATGGAGGTTCCCAACATCATCTCCTGCTCCAGATTTCAGACTTGTCAATGCCCTCCGTCAGGTAGGCCAATCTCTCGAAGTAAATCTCTTTATGTATATATAACCTACTAGCTGTCTCTCTGTGGTAGGACCCTGCCTGATGCATCCTCAAACTTTTAATTATACTTAAAGCTTCTATCACAGGAGTTTGAGTACTTTATGGACTGTCTTGCATTTTGCCCTTACTCATAGATAGCAGTCCTGCCCCCCATCCCAGGATGGGCTTGCATTCCCAGCAGGCAAGGTACAGAGTGTGTGTACCGGTTGCTCCTGGGAAGTCTTAGGTTTTAGCTAAGGGGAGTAGGGAAAAGAAGGATTCAATAAAGGGGATTCCTTATCATTCTGGCTGGCCTCTCCTTGCTGAGTGATTTTTTTCAGGACATGATGCAAACCGGGTTTTAAACTAACGGTGATCTAGTGTTTGTTGCTCTGTATGAGTTTTTGGAATCTTTTTAACCACTTGGGGCTTTTCTTTGTACATGTGACTTGAGACTTTTGCCACAAAATGGAGGAAGTACCGATAGCTGTACTGACAAATGGTAATTGAACCACAGACATACTGGAGCGGGTAGGGTTTCAGTCTTCAAACAAGCATGCAGTGTAGGATCTGTTTCCAAGGAATCGATGATCAGATCAGTGTGTTCAACTCAAGTGCCTGTTTCTGCCTCTTAGGCCACTGTGATTATCAGTTGTGATTATTATTGATAATATTAGCATCAGGGCCACAGGTGTCACTGAGGATCGGGGGGAGTGGAGCTTAACAGCAAATTAAGCAGTCTGAGCTGCAGAGTATCCTAAACGTGAACCTTTGCTTTGGCGCTGATTGCCGCGGGGGTAAACTCAAAACCCGGATTGTCGAGCATCCCGGCTTCATTACTACTTAGGACCATTTCTTTTCTCTCCATGTACTTCTGGGCAAAACCTCAAGCTTGGAGAATCTACTTCAGAAAATCCAAATGGGGCAGAAAGAAGGAGTTAGGAAGAAAAGATACTAAAACTTTTCCCTCTTCTCCCTTTTATCAATAGTGATTGATAAAACAGAGATGGTCACTTTGGAGAACATTTGGGAATTGGAGGAAAGTGTGGCTCCTCCCCCATGTGGTGACGGAGGTGGAAAATCCTTCTAAGGCTTTATTTAGTCAGGGTCACTGTTAGTTCACATAAACTTACAGATCAAAAATTACTGCTCTTGGGTGGCTCACTTTTGGGTATTTTGAAGTCCTGCGGAAGTCAGCTCTAAATATACTGAGCACAATTAGAGAAGAACTGAGCCGAGACAAATAGCATTGCACGTGTAGGATGCCTTCCGCATTTGCATCCTTTACAGTTTGAGCACCATGTGGAAACTTCAGGCTGTTTGGGGTGTTGACCTGGGACCTGAGGGAGGGCCAGGGCGAGCGTGGGTCTGCAGAGTCCGTGCCTGGCTGCCTTTCACAGCATTCCAGAGCTCACAGGGTTCAGGAATCCCACCGCGAATACCTTTAGGCAGCCTGGGGAGATGACCAGAAGCCACCCTTCTGGCCCTAAGTGCTTGGTGAGGAGGGAGAGGAAGGCAGGAATGCCTTTGACAATTGCTTTCTTGATAGCTTTAGACACTACCATGAACCTTGTGTATGCCATTGCCTCCTTGTTGCTGCCCCCTCGCCGCTTAAAAGCTTTGCTATCAGAAGTAAAGGGAGGTGAAACCTGTCAGCATTTGAGTAAACTGAATAAATTAATTTGTTCTCCTTTGCAGTCCACATGAACTTACGGTAGGATGATTTAGGAGAAATGGGAAACCCAGTGAGATGTCGTGAGAGCCTAGAAGACTAACCACACTTTGCGAGTGTGACACCATCAAGCTTTGGGGAGGTTGGGGGTCGATGGGAGCTCACGTATGCTGCTGGAGGCAGTGCGCATGGGTGCAACCACTCTGGAAAGCACTCAGCATTATCCAATAACGTTGAAGCTATGTGGGCCCTAGGACAGCACTTCTCTTGGATGTGTGCCCTGGGAGCCTGGAACAAGAATATTCCCAAATATTCATGATCAGTAGGATGGCTAAGTAAACTGTGATTTTATTTATTTATTTTTTAAAGATTTTATTTATTTATTTGACAGAGCAAGAGCGATCACAAGTAGGCAGAGAGGCAGGCGGGGGGGGGGCGGGAAGCAGGCTCCCTGCTGAGCAGAGAGCCCGATGCGGGGCTTGATCCCGGGACCCTGAGATCATGAGCCGAAGGCAGAGGCTTTAACCCACTGAGCCACCCAGGCGCCCCTAAACTGTGATTTTATACATCAACAAGAGTGGACCGGCTACAGTTACACACAACACAGGTGAATCTTAAAAGCATAAAGTTGAGTGAAAGAAGCAAGTCACAAAAGAATGTGTGAGTCCATTTTGAAGAAGATGAAAATAGGCATAAAGCGAACTGTGGTTTAGGAATATAAACATAGACGGCAAATCTTAAAAGTAGAAAAACGGTTCTTACAAAAGTCTGGTTGTTTGTCTCTGCGAAGGAGGGAGGAGGATACAGTTGGGAAGACAGGCACGGTGGTGTTGGTGGGTGAGGGTTGGGGTAGGCTTTGTAATTATTCTCTAAACCACTTATGTATGGTTTGTCCTCATCTTTGTTTCTCTCTCTCTCTCTATCTCTCACACACACACACACACACACACACGCAAAGATAGATGGAAGGTAGTTCTCTCAAAGTTTCTCAGTCATGCCTACATGGTACATGCCCTTCGTGGGTGGCTCTGTCTTCTTGGTTCTTTGGCTCCATCCCCTTTCTGGTCCCCACTCCAACATCACCATGGTGGCCCAAACACCTCCTGGACCTGAGCACTAGTGTTTTCTCCCTCAGCAGCTGATGTAGGTGATTGAGTTAGAGGATACAAATTCCCTTCCTCTCTCAACCTCGTGGGTGACTTTGAAGCAGAGATGTCACAGAGGCCCTGGAGGAGGAGGAGGGACAGCAGGGGGAGCTCTAGCCTCCAGTTCCTGAGCGTGGAGGGCTTAGCCCAGACCTCCCCGGGGCCGCCTGGAGGGCAGACCAGCTCTCCCTGTTGGCCATGGGGCCTGGTGAAGCCCTCTGACGAAAGCTTTCCTCTGCCACATGGATATCCTCACAAATGGGCCAACAGACAGCCCTTCCAAGGAGAGGCGCAGGATTGGCTCTGTAACCCAGAGCCAATGCGGCAGAGCAGGGTGGGTCATTTATCTGAGCCTGTTCATGGGTGCTGGGTGGATGCAGTCTGGGTGGATGCGCTCCTGGGGGGAGGGGCAGACCTGAGGTTTCCACAGCAGAGCATTTCACCCTCGGCCCCCCCAGGACTCCAGTAACTGGGGGCCACTGAGGCTGCCAGTGGAAGAGGTGTCAGCCAGCACAGCCACGCTTGGTGGCCTTTTCAGAAGGCAGGCTTGGCCTAGCTGTCAGGCAGAAGCATCTCTCTCCTCACTGTGCTCTATTTGTGAAAGAAACCACTCAGGAAATACGAACTGGAGACTTAACGGTCATTCTAGCGGTGTGACCAGTGCAGACTTGGGGGGAAATCTGACGGCTTCCCCACATAGGCCTTCTGACAGCTGAAATGCCCAAGGTGAAAATCGCCTCAGACCAAGATGAACTGGCAGTGGATTACCAGATCACACAAATTTGTGCTAATGCATCCCTGCTCGTTCCAGAGTGGTGCAAGGTCGAGGCCATCTCCAGAACAGGCCTATTACCAGAGAGGGCCAATTTGACCTCTAACCCGAACACATAACAACTTGCCTCTTGCTTTGCCATTCACATTTGCAGAAGGTTCCAGGGCCCCACCTTGCCAACAACACACAGTTCTAAGCTGCATTTCATCAAAGAATGTCATTTTTACAAACTCATTAAAAGCTGGACAAGGCTGGGCTTGCAGGCGGGCAAAGCCTGGAGAACGACTCTTTAGTTCATTTGATGGCTCTGGTCTTAGCGTCCAGATCTTAGGCGCATATGTAGAAAGTCCTTCTTGCCCGTTTCCACCAATACCCCGCTCTGACCTCTCCCCCGTCCCTTCATCCTCTCCCCTTTCTCCAAAGCTGTGAGTGATACACAGCTTAGAAGGTAGAGATGGGAAGACAAGCAGGTTGATTAGAGCCATGGAAAAAGTGAGCTTGTGTTTGACCATTTCACAAAATATTCTCTTCTCAGGATCTGTTTATGTGTTATAGTTTTGTCCACAAAGTCTGCTAAAAATACTATTAGAGCACTTTGGAGAGTATTTTGGGGTCGTACTCTAAAGAAGTTGGGTTGAAAAGTGAAGGCAAGAAAATTGTCTTTCCAGAGGACTCATCTGTGTGCTGCCCCATTTTCTCCATTCAGGAAGGAATAGTTTCTCCGAGTGACCTTGACCTTGTCATGTCAGATGGCCTCGGCATGCGGTATGCATTCATCGGACCCCTAGAAACGATGCATCTGAACGCAGAAGGTATGCTCTGCTTCCATCGGGGTGAAGATGGGAATTCTGTGCTGTTCAGTGGTCTTATGGGTTTTGTCAACAGTACAGTTTTGCCTTTTTTTTTTTTTTTAAACAACTGAATAGAAACAGTATCATATGAAGGAGACAGTGCCACCCCTGGGAACTCACAGATAGGGGCAGTGTCCTGAGATGTCAGTGCACATGGAATCCAGGAACCTCAGGGCCCTGAGCGGCAGATAGCACTCAGGTGGGAATGAAAAGACAGACAGGGGAGGGTGTTGTCATGGAGACTTTGCCACATGGCATCCAGCCCCACAGAAGATAAAGTTGTGTTTTCCTGAGAAAGATGATGCAGTTGTTTACAGAGGTAAGACGAACAGATAACGGAAGTGACCACCTCTGCTATACGTATCTTCTGCCTAAATATGAGCAGCTTCTCCACGTGACTTGCCTATTTTAGGTCATGGGCAGCTGTTCAGGGCAGGCCCGTCCTTTACCCCGGAAGCCGACTTCAAAGGGCCCAGGGAGGTAGGTACAGGCCCACGGTCTAGTAACTCTAAAAGAAAGCTAAGTTGAGAAAGGGGAGAAAGCCTCCAAGAATGAAACTGTCAGCCACATTTTAAGCATTTGAAAAACAAGCACTAAAACCTACACCAAACTGAAACAAAATAAATTTTATCTTGGAACACTGAAAAAATAAAATTAAAAAAATAAAATAAAATTTAAAAAAATAAATTTTAAAAGCTATGAATGAAAATCTAGGAAACTGTCACCTAAATGTCATTACTCCTTGCTATCTCTTGGTGTTGAAATTATAGGTAACTTTTATTACCTTTTTGCTTTTCTGTGTTGTCATAATTTTCTACAATTAATGCCATATTATTTTAATAATTAAATTATTAATGTGTAAAACATATGTAGAAAGAGAAAAGGAATATTGTATTCAACTCCATGGTCCATATTTAACAAAAATGTTGAGAAACTAGAGCTTATCCAGGAGAAGGTGACCAGAGAAGAACGTGTGTGTGTGTGCACGCATGTGCCTCTGTCTCTCTGTGTCTTATGTGGGGGTGGAACCAGATTGAAAGAGTGGCCATGGCAGGCAGACAGGTTTGGGCTCAGTACATGGCAGGAAGTTTCTAGTAACTGAAGCTGACGTTGAGGGAGCAGGCTATGCTATGAGTGGGTGAATGGGGCAGGTGGGGGCCGGTTGCGCACCTGTCAGGATGTTTCAATATCAGGCAGAGACACCTATAATGAAGTGGGAAGTTGGGATAAGTGACCTCTGGGAGTCTGTTTGACTCAGATTTTATTATTCCACAATATTTTGGCAGTAGTTCCATTTTTGCCACCGTAGTTAGTGAAGTGAGTAAGTCAAGGCAGTTTTATCATAGTCTTGCAAGGACACATATGGTGGCTTGAGTGGACTGGTCCTTGTGTGTCATGAAAATGTGGTTCAGTAACTGACTTGACTCATCCTTAAAACTGAGCATGGCTGAGAGGCACTGGAGGAACAGGGGACTGTCTCCTAGCACAAGCATATTACTTTTGTAGTGGGATGACAGTCGAACCCGGGAAGATAATGTAAAGAAAGAAGCCCTCATAAAAGTGAAACAAGAGTTTTGAAGTGTTAAAGTCTCGGAGAATTTCAAATGCTTTTTTCAGCCCGAACCTTAAAAATGGCGAACATATTTAAACATTTGTCGTGTATATAGACACTGTTTGGTAACCACCATGTTTTTCTCTTTTTAAAGTTTTTTTTCTTCAGAAAAATAAGATAGTTCAGGTATCATGAGACATCAATAGGGAGACAACTGAGAGCAGCTTTGACTCTCAAACAAATAGAAACAGAAGCCAATGAAACCAGAAACTCAAGAACCAAATAGTGTGGCAGACAGGAAGGAGGCCTGTAACAATTTTTCAAACAAAGCAGATATGATAAGAAAACCTAATTGGCTTGATATGATAATGGTGGATGGATGTCGTTTTCAACTTCAGAGCATTCCAAAGACCAGAGTTAGACTGTTATAAGATCTGGCTTGGAACCAATGGAAATGTTCATTACTCTTCAGAGTGTCATCCAGAATATATCAAGGTTGGGCGGGGGGGCTGGGGGTGGGGGGAGTTCTTTTTTTCTGATGTTGTTTTCATAAAGCCAGCATCTCAGGTTCAAGCTAGTTATTAGTCTTAAAGCTACAGTTTATCTACAGTTTATCTAGAAGTGGTTAAAATATTTTAGGATCTGTTTCTAGTCTAATGGCACCCGAAAAGCTGGAGGACAGCATGCCTACTTTGTCTTTTGGCTGCTTTTTAAAGGACAGGCTCTCTGAATGGGGGAGCTGGTCAGCGGAGCCAGTCAGCCTGGGTGCCCTCCTGCCTTCCAAGCTAACTAGCTTTGTGCAAGTGAGTTCCCCTACCTGGGAAATGGGCAAAAGTGCCCACCTCACAAGGGCGGTGTGAGAATGAAGCCGGCTGGAAATGCTTGGACGGATGGCTGACACAGATGAAGTCCCCTAATCGGTGTTCTGTTCATACAGAGTTTGGTCTTGTTTTTTAATTCACTGCTCTTACAGTTTTTTCTTTTAACTCTCCCAAAAAGAAATACAGAATGAATACGCAGTAGGACATTTTTATTATAGAATGGTGAAATCTCCAGACTTTAACCATTTGGTTTGTTTCTTTGCTAAGCTTTTAGACCATTAGTTCAGCAAAGAGAGCTGCCCCATGTTAACTCCTGGCCGCGCTCTAGGCGCCTCCTAGGTTTACTTCTGCCTGGGGAATGACTGTCTCAGAATCGGCAACCTGTGGAAATCACCTCCAGTCCAAGCAAATGTTTACCATCCTGCCTCATAAAATTTCCTCCTGTGTGTAGATACTTTCTCTCTCCCTCTCTCTTTTTTTCCCTAATCAACATACCTATGTGATGGGTTGGCTCACTTACCTGGAGCTGTTATTTTCAGTGAAACAGGTGAGCTGCTAGCCCTGGGGCTTTCAGGAGTTAAGGGGCCCCGGGTAGGTTTCTGTCTCCACCCGCCTCGCCTCACCGACCGCAGGTGAGGTCTCACTCACTCAGGTGGGAATTAGATAATGTTGCTCTGTGCTTTGGGGCCTTTTTGATCTTCCTTAATAAGTTCTGTGAAACTCTGTCTCTTAAAAGCAGGTGAATTCACGTAGGTGTGGGTTTATAAGCTGTGAGAAAACCAGACTCCTCTGGTGTGGGCAGCAGCTAGGGCTTGCCAAGAAACCGAACACCCAGAGTGTGCTTCCACAGTCACAGTGGGGCTGTATGCCTGCTCCGTAAACGCAAACCGCGGAAGGCTCTCTGCCAATCCGCCCACTGTGGGCTGTGCTGAAGGTTCAAGAAAGCACACTGTCCTTGCCTTTGGGGGCTCACAACTAAAGAATTCCAAATTAGAAAGCAGCAAGATAAGCTAAGTCTAATCTCATGAGAATCAATTTTTTTTAAAGATTTTATTTATTTGATTGAGAGAGAGCACAAGCTGGGGAAGCAGCAGGCAGAGGGAGAAGTAGGCTCCTCACTGAGCAAGGAGCCCAACGTGGGACTCGATCCCAGGACCCTGGGATCATGACCTGAGCTGAAGGCAGACACTTAACCGACTGAGCCACCCAGACATCCTGAGAATCAATTCTTTTCTCCATTTTTTCTTATTTCATATAAGCATCTCTTAAGAAATTGGGTTCAGAGTCTTCTAAAAAGCTAAGCTCTAGAGAGTTTTGGGAAGTAAAACAGGGGGACAGGGTGCAAGGAAGAGTAGAAGAAAAAATATAGGGGAAGATCAAATTTCATAGTAATATAAAGGAAGGACACACTAGCCGGATAAAAGGTGAAGTGGTTTCTTCTCTTTGACATTTCCAGTGAAATTGGTATTGTGGAATGATTGCCACTCAATTCTCCTTTCATAGCGTGGAGAAGCCAAAATTCTTGTTGGAGATGAAGTAAAACCCTCCTTTTACTACTTCTCTAATGGAAGAGGAAATGTTACAAATAACAGGGACAGTGGTAAATGACCTGGAACATTGTAAATAGTAAGGCACAGTGCAGATCTTGACTCTAAGTCACCATGAACTTGGGCAAGTAGGAGAGCCCTCCTAAGGGTGTCAGGCTTCCCTACAGATGAAGTGGGAGGGTCTGCACACACCTGCTCCGTTGGTCCCTTCGCTTCACCACAATGAGGCTGCTCATCCCAAGCGCCTGAGTGCATGTGGTAGAAAGTGTCTTTATATTAGTAAGAGTGAAAATATAATTGGTTTCCTAAACAAGACGGGAGAAGTTATGAAATGCATTTTAGGATTTTTGCCATATCGTATTCGATTTTGAAGGAATAGATGCTCTTTAAAACGACAAAATTTTATAAAAGGCAGTAGGGAAAAAAGTTCTCGAAAGCCCATGGGAGATTAAAATGGACTTCCTGGGGACGGTGAAAGGTGAATACTCATTCAGAAGACGTGAGGCACTCCAGAACGGACGTGCGGTACGGGAATTGAATGCTGTGGTTTCTTGCTGCGCATGTGCGGGCAGGTGCAGTCGGTTCCCGTGAGGGCCGCTGGGGAGCTGGTTTTCAGCGCGAATGCGGCATCCCCAGCCGCACCGATTCTTCCCTGGTTTCTTCTCATGTGATATCTTTACAACATTCTCGATTCTTGTGTCTCTGCTCCCCCAAAAGGAATAAACTGCATTCGTGTCTAGATTTTATCACCTTTAGTTTGAATAAATAAACAAATGGAAAGATGGAAGTAAACATTTAATTTCCAAAAGGAAATAAATGTACAGGTTGTTTTCTGGATTCCAGAAATGCTAAGCCGTTCAGGCTAACTGGTTAGGGCTGGAACAGTTAGGGAGCCTTCCCAAATTCTGAACTGTCAAGTTATGCTTATGTTAAACGAAATGATGCTTATTATTGTTATTATTACTATTATTTTGAAACTCCTTATTTTGAAGACAGCGTCCACCTCCATTGTAGGTGCTAACGTCAGAAACGTTGGTATGTTTGAAATGTTTACCCTTCAAAAAGGTTTCTCTTCTAAGAGCGAATTGAATATAATTTTAGCACACTGAAAGAGAGAGAAAACCATTTGAGCCAAATAAAATTGACACTGAGTGAATTTAGGCTTTCACATCAGTGTAGGTCCACCAAAACTGAACCCCAAAGAAGCTGGTTTTTGGTTTTTTGCTTTTTTAAAAAGAATATCCAGTGATGGTCATTTTTTTTTTAAAGATTTTATTTATTTATTTGACAGACAGATCACAAGTAGGGAGAGAGGCAGGCAGAGAGAGAGGGGGAAGCAAGCTCCCTGCTGAGCAGAGAACCCAAGGCAGGGCTCGATTCCAGGACCCCGAGATAATGACCTGAGCCGAAGGCAGAGGCTTTAACCCACTGAGCTACCACACGCCCCGATGGTCATTTTTATTCTAAGTTAATCATACACAGTTTTCATGGAGGAGGTGAGAGCCAAGCTCCGGGAACTCTGCAAATTCTACGGGTTCATTTGTTCCCTTGTTATCTTTTTAGCCTGACTGGCTGACCACCGAGTCTTTCTTGCTTTGAAAAATGTGGGAAATGGGCCAAAAGCAGAACTGCAGGCAGCTCAGCCCCCATCCCCAGCGGGGCCCAGGATTTGGAGACGCCTCTTCCACGTACCTGGGCCCGGCTTCTGAGCTGACTCATGGCCAAGTGCAGGCCTGTACTGGCCTGACCCCAGCTGCCCCCTGGGGCGGAGGACAAGCTTGAGAGGAGCTCTGCAGTCTGCTGGGCAGAGCAGGTCAGGGCAAGCCTGCCTCACTGTCGGGAGGTGATGCAGCCTGATGGTGTTTCCTCAGCACACATCTTGGATTTTAACAGAAAATAGCTTTGGCCTCACGAAGCCCACAGCTGGTTCTGAGCTACGGGGCTTCTCCCTCCCTCCCTCCCCGCTCCAGGACAAGCCTCCTCTTCGGGTGTTTCTCCATCAGAATCCTAGGGACCTATTTCAGGATCCAAGATACTGGCTTCCCCAGGGCCCTGCAGCTGCAGAAGCTTTGCAGAGCAGCGTAGCCAGGGACAGATGTCCCTGGGCACAGGTGACGGTGGGGTCTCACCTGCTTGCCAAAGCTGAGGCGCTCACGTGGAGCCCACCTCTCCGAGAAATACAGCCTGTGTTAAGGAACCTGCTGCCTGGTAGACACCCAGTAAAGTGGTAACTAGAACTCACGGAGTAAGAGTGAAATGAGAGATGGATTCGACTGAGCTTTGACATCTCTGGTGCTTAGAAAATGCATGCGAGCCATTGACACAAGTAACCTTGTAGACACATTGTTAAAGGAGACATTTTTGATGAAAATAGGACTTCCTGGGGTGCCTGGGTGGCTCAGTGGGTTAAGCCTCTGCCTTCGGCTCAGGTCATGATCTCAGGGTCCTGGGATGGAGCCCTGCATCGGACTCTCTGCTCAGCAGGGAGCTTGCTTTACCCTCTCTCTCTGCCTGCCTCTCTGCCTACTGTGATCTCTCTCTCTCTGTCAAATAAATAAATAAAATTAAAAAAAAAAAAAGAAAATAGGACTTCCTGTGCTATTCAGCCCATGAGTGCAGGAACACAGGCCCACCCGAGAGTCCGTGAGAGGCACTGACAGAGGCCCCAGCGTCCCATCGTTTTTTAGGATTTCAGGATCTGATGGAAAAGCGGAGTAGTGACGTTGGTGAGGTTGCTCATTCCCCAGTGCCAGGTGACCGAGGTGGATGGCCCCCTTGCACCTTTCCTTCATCTGCAGGAAGGAAAGAATATAGCAATCTGACCTCGGGTGAAACCCTCTGAACAGATTTCTTAGTTTGGAGTCATACGGTGTTCTTGCTGATACTGTGGATTCTTGTTTTCATGTGATTTCAGGTATGTTAAGCTATTGTGACAGATACAGCGAAGGCATGCAACATGTCCTAAAGACTTTTGGACCCATTCCAGACTTTTCCGGGGCCACAGTTGAAAAAGTTAATCAGGTACGTAGACTCCTTGTAGAGAACTGTGCTGGCTGAGCCACGGGTGAGGTTCTGTTTGTAGCCAGAGTCTTTGCCTTTGATTTTGGTGGTTCCTCAGTCCTAACTGCCTGTCCACAGTCCTGACATGGTCATAGGAGACCTTAGAGCAGTATAACCAATGAACAGGTAGCTCATCTTGATTGTCTTAGGCTGTAGGCCTCTGGGGATTTGGAAAGTTAGTTAATTGGGGGTTTCTTAAGCTTTTGTCTTCGAAAGCAAATTCACAGTTCACATAAATAGGAACAATTACTCTCCTGGTAAATGAGTTCCTCTTCATGCTCGTTTTTTTTTTTTCTTTCATTTCCTTTTCTTTTCTTTTCATTTCGTTTTGTTTCCTCTTCCCAGGCCATGTGTGTGAAAGTTCCCGATGATCCAGAGCACTTAGCTGCCAGAAGGCAGTGGAGGGACGAGTGTCTTCTGAGACTTGCCAAGTTGAAAAGGCAGATGCAGTCCCAGTAGTCTCCCTTCTTCACTGGGAGTCCTCGGTGGCGGAATTACAAGCACTTAATCCAGCTCCAGGTGGTCTTCCTGCAGCTTCAGAGTTCGACCTCCTCCCTTTGCAGGCCACAGCAGTGGGGCTGAGGGGTCTTCTTGTCATGCCCTGGCCTTTGGTGTCACAGCTGTGCTGGGTGCTGGGGGCTGACTCCCTGCCGCCTGGGCAAAGCAAGGGAACAAATCGTCTGAAGATCTTTACCTTTTCTTTCTAGTGTGATTCTGTATGGCTGCATTTGATAGCCAATGATTGTGGTTTCAAGTTCATTTCAATCTGCACCAAGTAGTTTTGTAATTATTTTCAAATCTGCTTCTGAGTACCCTGTGGTCCGGTTATGAGGCACCTACCTTCATTTTGTTAACACCTATTCCAAATAAAAATTTTTGATTGCGTGAAGACGTCCTTTTTCTTCTGGTCTTTCTGAGAAAGACAGTGTTTGATTCTGGTGATTGACGTATTTCAGAGTGATCATGATGAGTGAATAAGCAAAAACTTTCTTCTGGATCCTTTGTCAGCCATTCAGTAAAAATTCTCCAATTTGGGCCAGTGTTTCCTAAAGTGGATTCCACAGTGAGTGCTCTGGGGCTCCGTGGTCAGACGTGTTTGGGAAACTCCTCCCACTCCCCCACTCTTGGGCACTCATGTGCCTATAGGAAATTAAAGGCTCCGAAATTCTACAGCAAATACGTTTAACCCAACACCCCATTATCTTCTTTGACATTCAGTGTTGTCCTAGTGCTCGTTCCCCAAATACTCTAGCAAACAGCAGTACGAGAACACCCCACCCCCCGTGAAGCCAACACATCACAATAGCTCAGATCACAGGATGCTACCACAGGGCTCCCTGACTGCTCCCAGCCCAGTGACACTCCAGCCTTTTGATTTCAGGTGACCAGCTTCCCAGCTTCACCCAGTAGGAAGAAAGCTTTTCAAGGCTATGGTGGTGTGAGAACCTGTGTCCCCAGTGAGGAACTGTGTGGCAGTCGTCATTCTGGCTCTGTGTGCACACACTCATCCATCACACTCATTTAGAACATCTTTTGAGCAGCTGTGATGCCCCAGACATCAAGCACGTAGTCCCTGCCCTTCAGAAGTTTATTCTAAGACAACAAATGTTAGAATAAAATATGATAGTGCCCCGGAGGATCATATACACAGGAGACCCTAACTCCTCGCCCCTGGGTGTGCCCCGGAAGATCTCACAGGAGACAGCCTTTGAGCCGAGTCTTGAGTGACAGGGGAGAGTCAGCGAGTCTTCCAGCAGAGGAGCAGAGCCAAGAAGGGTGCTGGGTGCCCCACAAAGGTGGGGTGGTTCCTTGCAGCTGGAAAGCGAGCTCTGTGGAGGGTTGCTGGGGCCGGATGCAGGTAGTGAAGAGCGCTGGGCTCACACCAACGTGTAGACCTCACCTAAAGCACTGGGGAACCTAAATGGTCTGTAGGTGGTGAGGGGCCCTGTCCTACTGGAACTTCAGAAAGTCTCTTCTGACAACAGAAGGGATCGCGCTGGAGGCTGCTGTGGTCCAGGCAGTGAATTCGAAAAGTATCCTGGGGGTAGAACCCCAGTCCTCACTGACGACCTGAGAAAGGTGATACCAGAGCTCCCTAAATTGACAGCTCCGGCACCAACACAGATATCGACGCCTTTTAATAAAATGAGGAAATTAGGAAGAAGGGGCAGGAAATCTGAATGTCTCACGTGTTAAACTTCACTGAAAAAAAGATTGTAGCAAGACACAAAGGAGGTTTTCAGCCTTGAAAAGGCTCCTTCTCTTCATCTGATCAAGTTTTAGATGCTCCTTAAACTTTGATGAGTCAATGCATCACTCTGTGACCTACCGCTAGGGTTGTGAACTGAACAAGTCAAGCCCTTGCTTTTCCCGATAGCTTCTGGCTCCTTTCCCTTCGACATACTCTACCCACCTTCTTTTCTTCCCAGAATTGCCACACTCCTCTCAGGGCCTGCTTAATTCCTTCTCTAATGGACCCATCGAGGTCTGCCATAGTCTCTGGACCCAGGTTTGGGGTCCCTGAGAAGAAGATGACTTCACTGGGGGATGTGGGGTGTTGGGGGATGTGGTGTGTTGGTGGATGTCAGACGTGGCCTGTTGGCTTCACAGCATCAGTGAGCCATGGGAATTCCAGGAAAAGTGGCCAAGGAAGACCATTCGGCCTAATGCTGCAGGCCAGTATGAGGGAGCAAGGCAGGAGCATCCCAGTTTCCCTTGTGATGGTGTAAGCAGGGAAGACAGAAGTGGGGGCAGTTCGGAGGCACATTCATTTATGTGTCCGAGTTCTGTTTTCCCACTTGTGCTGTCCTGAGACACATGCAGCAGAGGCACCCTCGGGCTCTGCCTATAGCTGTCACAGTGTAAATGAGGAAGCATCAACGCAAAGGATTGGCTGTGACAATGACAAGAGAGCCAGTGTGTTCATTCACATCTGAGGGCTGAAAAAAAATCACCATTTTTAATTTTGAGAGCAGCAGAGAGCGTGGTTGTGGTCTGGAAGGATGGCAGGATGCAGCCCTGGAAATGGGGGACAGAGCCAGGAATTGGCCCAACAGGGAAGGGAAGGAGGACAGGTGTGTCACACAGCCTCTCACAGGTCGGTCTCTCAGAGACACGCTGCAAGGCTTAAAAATGAGCTGCTTCTGCTTTTTAGGTCATTGTCCCCGGGGGCTGGCTTTCAAGGGGCTTGCTTGCTTTGCTGAGTTTGCCAAGTGTATAATTCATGGACCAGTTTTCGCATGAATGTCATCTTTTTGTTCCAACAGCCCATCCAAGACGCCACACTCATTCAGTCCCCTCTGGTCTGTGAGTTTCTCAGTCTGGACTTGCTTTTCGTGACCCTGACGGCACCCTGGTCAGGTTTTCTGCAGGATATCCCCCAGTCTGGGTTTGTCTGATGTTTTTCTCACGCTCAGACCAGGATTAGGCTTTGGAAAGAATGCCCCAGAGGTGACGAACCCTTCTTGTCCCATCCTATCGAGGACTACGTGATAGTCACATGGCGTCACTGGGGATGTTAGCCTTCACCGGATGGGTTTGCCAGGCTTCTGCATGGTGAGTTACCACCATTAGGAAAGAAGAAATTAACTGGAAGGACTAGCCCAAGCAGCTATTTCCTGAGTGGTTTCTGAATCATTTTCTCAGAACGGCAAACTGTCAGTACAGTATTTACACAGTTCCTTTCCGATTGGTCTCCGCTTCCAGAAACCTTCCTTCCCAAAGGCCCAGTTTACATTCGTGCACACAAGGATCCAAATGATCTTGTTCCTCATATTTCAGTTTAGCAGCTTAGCACTCTTGAAGGAATGGAGGGGGGCCAGCTGCCAAAGAACAGAGATTATATATTGTTCCCATGCAAGTCAAAGAAAGATGTCAGAGACTGGGTTAGCAGTGGAGTCCCTGTGACTCGTGTCTGGTTCTTACTCGGTTTGGAGACACAGAAACTATTTTGTTAGTGCATGTGTAGTTGATGAATTATAAGATGATTTTTCTCATGCTTATAAGACTCGCAAGGGTGCCAGTTTCATTCATTTTTAATTGATTCCTTGATTGAACATTTATTGAGCATTTACTGTGTGCCAGGTACTGTTTCAGGAGCTGGGGAGACACTAATAAATGAAACAGACAAATGCCGCCTGCTGGTCTGGAGCTTATAGTGTAGTTCTAGTGGAGAGAACAAAGACAAACCCATCAATAGATAAACTATAGACTACATCAGAAGGGGGCCAGTTATGCAGCTGAAAACAAAGCAGAGGAGAGTAATAGGGAGTACAGGGAGTGCGTGTCTGTGCACGCGTGGGTGTAAGTGTGCACGCAGTATTAGGGAAGTAATCAAGGAAGATAGTGTTTGAGCAGAGACCTAAAAGAAGTGAGGGCTAGAACCACGGAGCGACCCAGAAAAGATGGACGCCCCAGGGAGAAGGAATAGGTGCAAAGGCCAAGCAGTGGAAGCTGAACCTGGACACCCAAGGCACAGCCAAGGGGCCATGTGGCTCAGTGGAGGGAGGGAGCAGCAAGAGATGAGGCACAGGGGCGAGGGTGGGGTCTTGAAGGCCAATATGAAGACTGGCACAAGGTGGGTAGCCAGAGAACTTTTTTTTTTTTAAATTGTGGTAGGAATACTTTGTATCTTAGCATGAGATCTACCTTCTTAAATTTTTAAGCGTACAGTATAGCATTGTTAAGTGTAGGCACAGTGTTGTAGAGCAGATCCCTAGAACTTACTCATCTTTTATAACTGAAACTTTACACTCATCGAAGAGCAACTCCCCATTTCTCCCTCCTGCAGCCCCTGGCAACTGCCATTTTCTCTGCTTCTATGTGTTTGACTATTGTAGATCCCTCACGTAAGTGGAATTATGACATATTTGTCTTTGTGACTAGCTTATTTCACTGAGCATAATGTCCTCAAGGTTCATCCACGTTGTAGTATATTGGTAGGATTTCCTTCTTTTTAAGGCTGAATAACATTCTGACGTATATAAATACCACATTTTCTTTCTATTCACCTGTCAATGGACATATGAGTTGTTTCCACATCTTGGCTATTATGAATAATGCTGCAATGAACACAGGAGTGTAAATATCTCTTCGAGATTCTGATTTCAATTCTTTAGACAAATACCCAGAAGTGGGGATTGCAGGACTGAACAATAGTTCTACTTTTAAATTTTTGGGAAAACTTTATGCTGTTTTTCATAGTGGGTGCACCATTTTACATTCCCACCAAAGGGCACAAAAGTTCTAATTTCTCCACATTTTTGCCAATACTCATCATTTTTTTTCTTGATGAAAGCCATTCTAGCAGGAATGAGGTGATATCTCGTTGTGGTTTAGATCTGTATTTCCCTGATGATTAGTGATGTTGAGCATCTTTTCATATACCTGTTGGCCTGTCTTTGGAGACATGTCTATTCAGTTCCTCTACCCATTTTTAAATCAGATCGTTTTGTACTATTGAGTTGTATGAGTTTCTTACATTTTTGAATATGAATTCCTTAACAGATTTTGGTTTGCAAATATTTTCTTCCATTCTGTAGGTTACCTTTTCACTCTGTTGATTGTTTCCTTTGCTGTGCAGACGCTCTTAGTTTAATGTAGTCCCACCTGTCTATAGTAGCCTGTTCTTTTGGTGTCATATCCATGAAATCATTGCCAAGACCTATGCTATGAAGCTTTTCCCTTATGTTTTCTTGTAGGAGTTTTATAGTTTCAGGTCTTTTCAGAATACTTAAGTTCTCAATCCATTTCAGATTGATTTTTGTGTCATAAGGGTCTCATTTCATTCTTTTGCATGTGTATGTCCAGTTTCCCCAATATCATTTGTTGAAGGTGCTGTCCTTTCCCCATTGTGTGGTCTTGGCACCCTTATTGAAGATCAGTTGATCATATATATGTCATTTTATTTCTGGGCTCTTTATTTTGTTCCATTAGTCTTTATGCCACAGTATATACTGTTTTAAATACTATAGCTTCGTGATATATTTTGGAATCAAGAATTATGGTTTCTCCAGCTCTGTTCTTTTTTCTCAAGATTGTTTTAGCTATTCAGGGTGGGTTCTTTGTGGTTCCATAATAATTTTAGGATTATTTTTTCTATTTCTGTAGAAAAAAATCCATTGAGATTTTGATAGAGAGTGCATTGGATCTGTATATTACTTTGAGTAGAATGGACATTTAACAATAATAAGTTTTCCAGTCCATGAACACAGGCTACCTTTTCATTTATCTGTGTCTTCTAAAATTTCTTTCATCAATATTTTGTAGTTTTCAGTGCACAAGTCTTTCACTTCCTTGATTAAGTTTATTCCTAAGTATAATATTCTTTCCGATGCTATTATAAAGGAGATTTTTATCTTAATTTTTTCAGATAGTTCATTGTTAGTGTTTTGAATTACAACTAATTTCGATATGTTGATTTTGTGTCCTGCAACTTTACTGAACTTGCTTATTAGTTCTAATAGTTTTATTATGGAATCTTTAGGGCTTTTTTTACATATAAGATCATGTCATCTGTACAACTTACGGGATTCAGTAAAAGCATTTCTAAGAAGGAAGTTTATAGTAATACATGCCACCATTAAAAAAAAAGAGAATGATCTCAAACTATCTTTACACCTTAAGGAACTCAAAAAAAGAGCAAACTCAACCCAAAGTTAGCAGAAGGAGGGAAATAATAAAGACTAGAGCAGGAATACATGAAATAGAGACTAGAAAAACAATAGAAAAAGACCAACAAAATTAAGAGTCAGTTTTCTGAAAAGATTAACAAAATTGATAAACCTTTAGCTAGACTAAGGGAAAAAAAGAGAAAACTCAAAATACTGAGCCTAAAGTTAGCAGAAGGAAGGGAATAATAAAAGATTAGAACAAGAATAAATGAAATAGAGACTAGAAAAACAATAGAAAAAGACCAACGAAACTAAGAGTTGGTTTTCTGAGAAGATTAACAAAATTGATAAACCTTTAGCTAGAATAAGAAAAAAAGAGAGAAAACTCAAAATCAGAAATGAAAGAGGAAACAATCCACGTCATACTCATTCTGCAATGCCTGTAGAGAAGTGTTTAAAAACACTTGCAACAAAGATGTTTCCAAGAAAAGACAAAACAAAACAAAACCCACTGATGTCATAGAAATGCAAAGGATCAAAAAGGGCTACTACTTATTTTTTTAAGCTTTTATTTATTTATTTGTCACAGAGAGAAAGCACAAGAAGGGGGAGTGGCAAGCAGAGGGAGAAGCAAACTCCCTGCTGAGCACGGAGCCCACTGTGGGACTCCATCCCAGGACCCTGAGATCATGACTTGAGCCAAAGGCAGACGCCTAACTGACTAAGACACCCAGGCGTTCCAAGACTATGGCTTAATGTTTAACTGTGAACAATTATATGCCAACAAATTGGATGACCTAGAATAATTTGATAAATTCTTAGAAACATGCAGCCTATCAAGACTAAATCGTGATAAAATAGAAAATCTGAACAGACCTATAACTAGTAAGGAGATCGGATCAGTAATGAAAAAACCTCCCAACAAAGAAAAGTCTAGGACAGATGGCTTCGCTGGTGATTTCTACCAAACATTTAAAGAATTAACACCAATTCTTTTTAAACTCTTTCCAAAAATTGAAGAGGAGGGGACACTTTCAAACTTATTTTATGAGGCCAGCATTACTATGATACTGAAAGACAAATACACTATAAGAAAAGAAAACTACAGATCAATATCCCTGATAAACATAGATGCAGAAGTCCTCATCAAGATACTAGCCATCAGGGAGATTCAAATCAAAACCACATTGAGATACCATCTCACACCAGTTAGAATGGCCAAAATCAAAAAGACAGTAAACAACAAATGTTGGAGAGGATGTGGAGAAAGGGGAACCCTCTTCCACTGTTGGTGGGAATGCAAGTTGGTACAGCGACTTTGGAAAACAGTGTGGAGATTCTTGAAGTAATTAAAAATAGAGCTACCCTATGACCCTGCAGTTGCACTACTGGGTATTTACCTCAAAGATGCAGATGCAGTACAAAGAAGGGCCACATGTACCCCAATGTTCATAGCAACAATGGCCACAATTGCCAAACTGTGGAAAGAGCCAAGATGCCCTTCAGCAGATGAATGGATCAGGAAGATATGGTCCATATATACAATGGAATATTATGCCTCCATCAGAAAGGATGAATACCCAACTTTTGTTTCAACATGAACTGGACTGGAAGACATTATGCTGAGTGAAATAAGTCAAGCAGAGAGAGTCAATTATCATATGGTCTCACTTACGTGTGGAGCATAAGGAAAAACATGGAGGACATTGTGAGAGGGAAGGATGGGGTGAATTGGAGGAAATCGGAGGGGTGATGAACCATGAGAGACTGTGAACCTGAGCAACAGACTGAGGGTTTTGGATGGGTGGGGGTGGGAGGTTGGGCGAGCCTGGTGGTAGGTATTGAGGAAGGCACGTATTGCATGGAACACTGGGTGTGGTACATGAACAATGAATCTTGTAACACTGAAAAAATAAAATAAAAGTATTTGGGGGAAAAAAAAGAAAAAAAAAATACTAGCAAATCAAATTCAGCATTAAAAGGATCATATACCATGACCAGGTGGGATTTATCCCTGTAACACATGGATGCTTCAATATATGAAAGCCAATTAATGTGATACCCCACATTAATAAAACAAAGGATTAAAAGTCACATGATCATCTCATTAGATTCAGAAAAGGGGTTTGACAAAATTTGGCACCTTTCATGATACAAACTCTCAATGAATTAGGAATAGAAGGAACATAACACAGTAAAGGCCATATGTGAAAGGCCCATAGCTAACATCACACTCAATGGTGAAAAACTGAAAATTTTCCCTCTAAGATCAGGAACAGGGAAAGGATGCCTGCTCTTGCCGCTTACATTCAACATAGCACTGAAAGTCCTGGCCAGAGCAATTAGGCAAGAAAAAGAAATAAAAGGCATTCAAATTGGTGAGGAGCATCGAGCAGAGGAGTGGCACCATCTGACTGAGGTTTATCAAGGCTTCCTCTAGCTCGTGTTGAGAAGAGACTATCTGGAAGCAAGAGTAGAAGCAGGGAGGGTCATCAGGGTATACCAGTCAGAGATGGTAGCAGAGGTTTGAAGGAAGGAGGTAGCAGTGGTGATGGTGAGAAGCAGCCAGATTCTGGAGATATCCTGGAGGTGGAGCTAAGAGGATGGGCTGACAGATTGGATGTGGGTTATGAGAAAAAGGAACTGGTCAAAGATATCTCCAAGGTTTGTGTCTAGGGCAATGGGAAGGATGGAGTTTTCACTCACTGGGATGGGGAAGACGGCACAGGGGAGGAGCAAATGATAACTAGAAAGTTGCCTTGTGACTTGGAATCTGAGCAAGAGGATGCTGAGTGGTGCTAAGCTATGATTGTCTTGTGTACCTACCCATCTCAACCTAAGTCTCTATCTGCCAAGAAGAGGAAACACTTGGATCAGGTGGGAAGAAAATGTTTTGCCCTGCACAATGTTGGAGAAAGCTACATAGAGACTTGGTTCTTCTGTTCCCCTCTCTTCTCCTAAACTCCATTTTTCCATTTTGTCTTCAGAGAAGAGAATATTGATTCTGCTGCAGTTTCCTTATTCTATAACTTTTTTGGAGCAACTACTGTGTATTTAGGTGTTGTATAGTGGTCTGAGGCTAGAGAAGTGATTTTTACCTTATTTATTACAAGTTCACACTTTAGTGGAGAAGGTGGACACGTGAAGAGAAAAGCATAAAGTTGCAAGTGCAATGAGAGAACTGTGCACAGAGTGTTATAGAAGCACACAGGAAGGGCCCTTAGCTAAGCCTAGTATGGGGACAAGAAGGCTACAGCAAGTATTCCCTAAGGAGGTGGTGTCTGAGTTGTAAATCTTGAGAAGTGAGAATAAATGAGCCTAGGCAAAAGTTAATTTCTATCAGAATAGTATCAGGTACAATAGAAGGCACTAAGTAAATAATTATTGAAAGGAAGAATGAATGAAAGGGGGGTAGAGAGGGGAGCTGCGGTAGGAGAATAGGAGTACCTGGGCACCCAGCCATGGCTTCTCACAACCAATCATCTTTGTATGTGTTTGGAAGATGTCCTGCCCCACCAGGACTTGTAGAGTTGGTTGAACGTCATCATGTGTTCATTTTATTGGCTTCATTCTGAAGGTACCCTTAACTCTAAGTTTCAGGGACAGTGATTAAATCCCCAAGCCACATGGCCATCAAACATTTTCTTGTTCTGTTGGCTTCCTCCTAACCTGGCTAACATTCAGAGAGTTTAGTACAGAGTGCGTCAAACTGAAAGACGGGTATGGTATTTATCAACTCAACAGCTTCTCTTTAGATTTTTCTCTACACCATTTTGCTTCTGTTGCACTCACTTTTTTAAGAACTAAAGCTAGAAACTTCTGTAAAAATGGAACAAAATATTATCACTGGTGAAGCTTATGCATGTAGCCAAGACATCTAAAGAAAACCAAGCTATGTAAATGCAGTGTTGCAGGGCATTGAGCATCAGGCTTGAAAGCTGGCAGCCACTGCAGTGCAGGAACTCTGCATTTTCTCTCTTTGAATCCCTGGCACTGAGCCTTGAACAGAGTTGGCATGTGGCAGGCACTCAGCAGTGTTTGTGCATGAGGCCAGGTAAATGTGTGGAGTCCCAGTGAGGGGGGGCTTGGTATCCCTCTGCCAGGCTCAGTGGGCACAGAGGAGGAACCTGTGGCCCCTCCTCTGTGCCCAGGGAGCAGGAGTGAGTGGGCTCAAACTGCATACTCCACATGTAGATCATGTGAAAAGGTATTTTCTTAAATAGTGGAGGTTGATAACACTGGAGCTTCTTACTGCGGAAAGAGATGTCATGCCACTTTCTTGAAACCTTTAAGATAGGTCAATCTAGTTCTTTCTAATATAGAAAGAGAGCCTTGATCTCTCAAGGAAGGAAAACAGGTCATTAGCTCACATAAAGATATTTACATAGAAAACACCCTAAAGGAAGTATACCAAAATGCTAAGCTTAGTTATTTGGGGATGGTTTCAAATTTCTTCTTTATGGTTTTCTTTATACTATGACTTTTAGTATACATACATGTTATCTTTACATTAAAAACGTTAATGCTGTTAACATGAGTTGTCTGCTATGGGGACATCCATATGGCCATCAAAACCAGAGCATAGAAGAGATGACCTCTGGTGTCCTCCCATCTGGTGTCAAATGTGGACAGGCCCACGTGTGGACAGTTTCACATATGGACAGTGTTTGTAAGTTGTTGAATGGTCCTGTAGAGCCAGAGTTGGCTGTCCACCATGGAAAGCCCAAGCCCAGCAATGCATAGGGATGCCCTCTCTGTATAGAGCTGTGTGGTCCCCCAAGACTTGGCTGCACACCTGCTAGCTCACTGTTGTCATCAACTACTCTTCAATAGCCTTTGAGGTTCTACTGTCCTACATCCTGGGGATACCTCATTTTTTTAAAGATTTTTAAAAATTTTTATTTATTTGACAGAGAGAGAATGCACAAGCAGGGGGAGTAGCAGAAGGAAAGGAAGAAGCAGACTCCTTGCTGAGCAAGGAGCCCGATGTGGGGCTCAATCCCAGGACCCTGAGATCATGACCTGAGCCACCCAGGCGCTCCCTGGGGATACCTTTTGAAACAAGACTAGGTCCCTACTTTCATGGAGCTTATGTTCTAAATGAAGGAGGCAGTAAAAAATGAGTAACTAAGTGGATAAACAAATAAATGCCAGGTAGAGGAAAGTGTTGATCAGAGAACGAAATCAAGTGATAAGATAGTGTGTGCCCAATGTCTGCTTCATGCTGGTTGCTTGGGAAGGCCTATCCAAGACCTGAACAACAAGAAGGACCCAGCACTGTTCCAATCTGAGAAGGAGCTGCAGGGGAGAAATCACAGTTGGAGCACAGACCTGGAAGTGAATGTCTAAGCAGATAAGCAGGAGCAGGGGGCTGAGGGCAGGCTGCATGGTGGGGAGAGGGAGAGGATGGAGGGGAGCACACATGGGGGGGTGGGGGGTGGGTTAGGTCAGAGTTTGATTTAAATGAAGTGGGAAGTCCTGGACCTGGAATAGTCTAGTTGATTTGCATTTTGAAAAGCTCTATGGAGTCAGAGGTCAACCAGCTTTTCCTGTACAGGTTCATACCATGCCTGTGGGAGTCTATTATAGCTACTCCACACAGCCTCGTAGCCTAAAAGCAGCCATAGGTAAAAGGAAATGAATAAGTGTGGCTATAATCCAATAAAACTTGCTTACAGACATTTGACATTTGAAGTTCATGTGACTTTCATACATTAGGAAACTTTGTTCTTTCGATTTTTTTCCTACCATTTAAGTGTAAAGCCCGTGCTTAGCTAACAGGATGTGCAGTCTTTGGCAGGTGGGATTAGACTCTGGGAGGGACTGGGGAAGGCAGACCTGGGTCAAGGAGGAGGTTAGAGGCCTTGCAGCAACACAGGCCAGGCAGTGCTGGCAAGGACCAGGGACTGGGAAGGGAGCACTGGAGGAAGGGGGAGAGACTTGGGTGTCTCTTTGCAGGTAGTCAACAGGACTTGTTGGTGGTTGGGATGTAGAGTAGAAGGCCTTGTAGCATCTTTGGCAGCCAAGTTGCAGGTTAGACCCATTTGGTGCCAGTGGTTCAGGCTTTGGGAAAGCTGAAGGTTGAAACTGTTGTCTTGGTCTTTATGACAAAAAACAGCTTGGGGCCCATGGGAGATAGAAGCTCAGGGCTTACCAAAGGAACACGGATGGGCAGGGCTGGGGCTGGTTGTGGGTGGAGAGTCTGCCCTCGGTTCTCAGTGTCCTGGCTCACGGCTGGTCACATACCCTGTGAAGGCTGATGAAAGAACATGGCCCAACATTTCTCAGGCCTAAGGGACAGAGCATCATTCATTCCACCAGGGTGCAAGAGACTCAGCCCTTCTGAGGGTGAGGAGTGGCAGGCTGCAGGAAAACACAGTAGCAAGCCCACAATGACATGAGTTGAAAATAAATATTACCCAGTTTCCCAGTGGCTTGGTTGGCTCTTTGAGAAGCCACAGAGCACAGGGATCAGGAGCTCAGGCTCGGGGCCAGACTGCCTGAGTTCAGGTTGTGGTGTGGCTGCATGGAGCTGGGTGGCCTCAGGAAAGGTACCATACTCACACGTCTGTGTCTCACTTGCCCCATGTGATGGGTTTTGTAGATGTAGCACCTGACTGTGCTGTTTGAGACACTAGATAACATCTTTGCTGTAGAGTCTGGGCACATGATCAGCACTGGGTCACTAGCAGCTGTAATTAGTGCAGGAAAATAGTGAGACAGCCGCAGACAGAGAAGCAGCGGGATAGAGTGCCCTTGGAGACACAAGGGTTCTCTCCAACAGTTCTCCATGGCCTGAGAGTGGTGGGTACTTACTCCCCATGACAAATGCCCTACCTACGGTGCTCATTGTGCACACTTTCTCTGCTCCCCAACCTATTTTCCTGATGGCAGGGGCAAGGAGCACGTGTGATGCCTTGTGTCCTTCACGGCTCAGTGCATGGTGCTAGAGAGTGAGCATGACTCAGGTCAAGGCGTGCTGTATTAGTCAGGGTTCTCCAGAGAAACAGAACCAATAAAGGATGTAGAGATATACAGACATAGTTATAGGACTTGGCTCATGTGATTGTGGAGACTGAGAAGTCCCTCGGTCTGCTGTCTGCAAGTTGGAGCCCCAGGAGAATTGGTGTGCAATCCCATCTGAATCTCAAGGCCTGAGAATCAGGAGAGCCAATGTCTACAGGCAGGAGTAATCGGATGTTCCAACTCAGAAAGAAAGCAAATTTGCTCTTCCTCCACCTTTTTGTTCTATTCAGGCCCTCAATGGATTAGATGAGGCCCAACTGTATTGATAGACTCTTCTTTACTCAGTCTGTGATTCAAATGTTAGTCTCTTCCTGAAACACCCTCACAGACACAGACACATCCAGAAATAACGATTTACCTTCTGAGCATCAAGTTGATGCATAAAATTAACCATCACAGGCACCTACCCGGTCCCTGCATCATGCCACCTGTAGAGAGCCTAACTCAGGGACAAAGGGAATCAAAAAAGAAAAAGAAATTCTGATTGCTACTTTCACCTGTTGTATTAGTCTACTTGGGCTATCATAATATAATGCCACAGAATGAGCGGTTTGGAAAACAGGCATTTATTTCTCACAGTTCTGGGGGCTAGAAGTCCAAGATCAGGCTGGCCGCATGGTCAGGTTCTGGTGAGAGCTCTCTTCCTGGCTTGCAGATGGCTGACTTCTCATTATGTCCTCACATGGCCTTCCCTCCTCATGCCTGGAGAGAGTAAAATCTCTTCTTCTTTATGAGGCCGCTGATCCTATTGGGTTAGGACCTTACCCTTTGGACCTCATTTAACCTTAGTTTGCTCCTTACAGGCCCTATTTCTAAATATAGTCACCCTGGGGGTTACGAGTTCAACATATGAATTTGGGGGGTGCGGAATGCATTTCTGTTCCTTGCACCTGTCAAAGATTATTAAAGAGAATCCATGGCGATACTTCTCAAACCACTTCTATCTTGCCTGGTCACAGCTGCCTGGCCCCACATATTCACCAGCCCTGCTGGATCTCTTCCTAAATCTTCTCCTGGTTCCACCTTGTATACTTCTGGATTGTATCTTCCCAGGCAGGCAGGCAGGCAAGACTCTCACTCAGCAGAGGTCCCGATCCCATATTCCCAGGTAAGTAGAGCAGGAAAAGGGCAGAAGGAGGGGGGTACATTTATATGTTGATGATCCTTCCTCACTGAATATAGACATTATTCAGGGGGATCCTGTACACACTCTATCTTCTCATTTAATCCTCACACGCGCCTTGAAGTAGTAGACTGAGATGCTCACAGAACCGGGAAGTGCTAGGACCAGAATCTAAATTCAGGCGACCTATATCCAGAGGGCACACTCCCTCATGCAATATCTAGACAAGATTACAGGCCAGGAGGTCTCTGGGCCCCGAGTTTCTCCCTGACGGTATTGTGGGGGTTCAGTGCAGCATGTGGGATAGTCCCAGAACAGTAGAGCTCTGCACAGGGATATTCTGTCAAGATCTGAGTGCATGTGAGTGTAATGAGGCTTGGATGTCCATGTCCCACAAGCACGTACAGGTGGCTCGATGTGCCCTGACTCTCATGGAACACACAGCCCTCAGAAACCAGCCACTGTGTGGGTGCTGTGGGAGAGAAGATGTGTGCTGTGACGACCCAGGTCACACAGTGCTTTGTTTGGAGTCCCCTGTGCGTTTGTGTAGCAGGGTGCTGTCAAGGATGGCTTCCCTCAGGAAATGCTGTTTGACCTGAGACAGGAAGACTAACTTGACGGACCAAAGCTAGGGAGAGAGTATGCCTGTTTGCTCCTCTGTAATATGAAACTAATAATAGAACTTGCCTCAAATAACTGTTGTGTGAGGCCTAAGTCATATGGGAATGCTTCGAGTGCCTGACTCTAGCAGACATGCCTGGTTCTACCCACATACCCTGGGATCTCACATCTATGTGCAGAAAGCCATGTACTGTGAGCACCTGTTTTTGTAGAAAATGTTGGATTTTGGAGCCGACGGCCAAGAAAGAATTCTTGAGATGTCTTTGGCGCAAAAAGGTGGTTTTATGAAAGCACAGGGACAGGACCTGTGGGCAGAGAGAGGCACTGGGTCATGAGGAGTGGCCCATTATATACCTTCAAGTTGGAAGGGGGTTAGAGATAGCATAAGTCTCTAAGAAATTTTGGAAGCAAGGTTTTCAGGACTTGAGGCAGCTAGCTCTTATTGGGAAAAAGTCATTTATTACTGTCTAATAAAACTCCAGTCATGAGACCCTTCGGATGAGTATCAGTGGGCCATATGCTTAGGGGATGATTGCTAACATATATCTGGGGGGGGGGTTAGAGATAAAGGAAGTTTCCAAAGGAATTTTTATATGTTAAAGTAGACTCATAGGATCCTGGGGTGTTGGGCTAAGATTGGCTTTTGCCCTTAGCAAATTATTAACATTGAGGCAGCTGAGCTCCCAGAGGAAGGTCGCTCTGCCTATTTCAAGGGCTTGTCAATGGGCTGTAAGTAGTAGAGAAATTTAATTTTTTTCTTTTGCCTTTGTTTCCCACATCACCTGGGATTCTCTGGCAGAGTTTTCTTCTGGTTATGGGAACATGCTCAACCCACAGGGAAGGTGGGCTGGAGAGCAGATGCCTCCAGAAGCCACTCTCACAACGACAGACAGGAAGTTGGCAGGTAAATAGCCCACTCCCCCCAGCCCCGCCCAAGGCTGAAATAACTGGGCTGAGCTGTCCGCTGCCTCCCAGAGTCCCTCCCTGGTCGGTGTAAGCTGCATTTGTGCATGGTGGTTCAGCAGAGTTCAGGAGAGTTCCATAATCTCTATAATGGAGATGGACAAAGAAATGGAATATTTGGAATATTCCTTGGGAGGGAAAGACAACAGAACTTGGTGATGGGTCAGTTATGGGGATGGTGAGGAGGGGAGATGGAGCCTAGTGTCAGGCTTTCGTGGCTTGCAAGGAGACCTGCCCTGAGGTGGGAACCCGGAGAGGGCTGAGGGGGAAGGAGAAAGCCTGAGTTTATCTCTGGCCGTACTGCATTTGAGATGCCCATGAAATTTGACTGAGGTCTCAAGAAGGGGAGGGATGGATGAAGGTGGACATCAGAAAGGATTTCTCGGCTGGAAACAAACTCGGAGCCATGGACATAGCTGAAATTATGTAGGGAGGCAACATCACAACTGAAGATGAGAGGCAGGGAAGTGAGCCTGAGCCAGGGGAAGCAGCGACCATTGAGAGACTCAGAGAAGAAACAGGAGGAAGGAAGGAGGAAAATCACAGAGTGGGGAGTTACTGAAGCCTAGGGAAGAGGGTCCCCAAGGCTGCCTCACAGTATGGTGCAGTTTCCCTGTCTGTGATACTTTGGTGATCCCACAACCTCTCTTTCCTCTCTTTCCTGAGCCAATCCCAAGCAACGAGGAGGGGCTGGAGACTCACCTTCTCAGCCATGGGAGTCAGGAATGAGCCTTGTTACCACAGGCTCGGGAAGAAGTCGTGGGCTGTAATGTGCCCCTTTTGCTTCAACTGCCCTTAACTCTTCCCAGGGCTGCCCAGCCTGAGGCTTCTACCTCAGTTTCCTTGACTAACCTCAGGGGACCGCCTGCAGACCTGAACTCCATTCAGTCTGGGACCCACTTTTTGCTACCCTTCCTTCCCCACGGCTGGGGTCATGCTCCTGCCTGGACATGCCACCAGAACCACAACTCAGCTTCTTGAAGAACTCTCCACATTGTCAATTCATGGACTGTCTCAAGGAGCATTGGGCCCCTCGTTGCACTGCTCTAAATTCTTGCAGCTGCTGCTGTCACCCCAGGACAGGAACACCGATTCCACACAAGCTGGGGTAGCTTGGTGCAGTGGAGCCCGGCGATGCTCCTGCCCTGCCAGCTCTGTACTGCCCTCTTCCTGCTCTGGGCCTGTGAAGACCACAGGGAGATGCCCTGGGAGCCCCTTCAATCCTCGCGCCCCACACTCATGGGGCTGCCACTGACCAAAGGAGGGCTGGGACACATCAGTTCATGCTTCCTATTTCCTTCCCTGGACCACGATTCTGAAACACCTCACTAGAATCCTCAGAAGGCTCTTCCAGTAGACCACAGGGCACCAACAGCTCTGGCTTCCACCTCCTTACCCTTTTATGCTCTGGGCCCTCACTCTTGCCTGGGTGATCACTCCCCAGCAAATTCCTGCTTGGAAGCCTTGGGTCCCACTGAGAGTGAGAGCTTTCTAACTCTTGCTCCCTGTCAGGTCCTCTCCACATGGCAGCTAGGGTGACCTTTAATAATGCCCATCAAATACCATGCTGCTTAAAAACCTTCTAGCACCTTCCTCTTGGCACTGAACATAAAATCTAGACTCCTTACCTTAGCCTGTGAAATCCTACAGCTCTGCCTCTGCTCACTTCCTTCTCCTGGCCCCTCAGGCTCTATGCTGGTCTCTCTCTGCCTAGAACATTTTTTTCCTGGCTGTTCATGTGGATGGCTCCTTCTTATCCTTCTGGTCTCAGCTCAGATGTTCTCTCTCTAGAGAGGCCTTCCCTGATCCCCTGAAGTCCAGGGAGCTCATTGCATTCTCTATCATGATCTCCTGTTTATTATCTTCCTGGTGCTCATGAAACCCTTTATGTGTGGTTCATGCATTAGCTTTATTTTCTGACCCTCCTTATGGAAAATCAGCTCCCTGAGGGCGAGAAGCTCCTCTGTTTTGTTTACTGTGATATGCCCTTGCACATACTAAGATTACATAACATTAAGACATCCCTCAGAAGTATACTTATCATGATGAGTACTGAGTAATGCATAGAATTGTTGAATCACTATATTGTACATCTAAAGCAAATATAACACTATAGGTTAATTTTACTGGAATTAAAAAAAGTCCTGACCAGGAGACAAGATGGTGGAGGAGTAGAGGACCCCATTTCAACTGGTCCCCTGAATTTAGCTGGATATCTACCAAATCATTCTGAACACCCACAAAATCAGCCTGAGATGTAAGAATATATATCTGGATCTCTACAATCAAAAAAACATTGCCAGTTGCAAGGTAGGAAGAATGGAGTCGTGAATCTGCGAGGAGCTATTGGAAGATAAACAGAAAGGGGAGGGAGCCTCCATAAACTGGCACCTGGAAAGGGATGTAACACCAGAGTGCAAAAGTGTTAACCCTTAGAAATCTGCTCTAGGGAGTGACACCCTCTCTGAAAGAGGCTCTGGAAATGAAAAGGCAGAATTCTAGGTAGAACATTGTGGTCTCAGGATACGGGAAGCCACAGAGCTGAAGGGGCTTCATGGACCAGCAGAATGCCCCAGCAGTGGAGCCAGGAAACAGGTTATGGTCAGCAAGCCCACGCAGGGTCTCTCAGCTCAGATCGCCATAAACTGCAAGCTGGGCGGGTTAAGAATTGCTTTCTCTTGGGTAGCCTGAAAAAATCTAGAACCTTTGCCAGTGATCAGGCAAAATCCCGCAGAGCTGTAGCGGCCAGGAAAGGACTTTATAGCAGTGCCCAGGCAGGATCCAGGAACTGCGGGTACGCACAGGAGCCCGTGGCCACTAGAGGTTTTAGAAGCACAAAGGTCAGGGACAAGCCCGGGCCCCTCGGATGACCTCTGAGAGAGTTGCTGTGGGCACGCACACAGGGGAACATATAGAAATGGAGACTGTCCTGGATGATTTAGTGAAGAGAGCAGACTGCTATTTCTCTGCTCTGGTCCAGAGGCTTAGCTGGGGCCGTTTTCGATCTGACCCTCAGAAGAGGCGGGGAAAGCCGCCAGAGAACAAAAGCTCAAAAAATGGTTTCCACGGAGCCCCCCACCCACAGGGGGCAGGGCAACTCTGCTCAAGTGGGGTTGCCCGAGAAACAGCACGTCAGGCCTCCGGCCCCAGAAGACAGGGGAAGAACGAGAGGACAACAACCCTATGGACCCCAAAAGACTGTAAAATCCCAACACCAGGGGAAAATAGTATATTGAGCTCCAGGAGTGGCCTTACGGCTTGTTTATTTTTCAAGTAAAATTCTTTTTTTTCTTTTCCTTTAGCTTTTTCTGTTTTTTTTTTTTTTCCTTTTACATTCTCCTCATTTCAACTAGATGTTTATTGTAACAATTTATTTTTCATGGTTGCTTTTTAAATTGTATTTTTTCATACCTATGTTTTTTATGGATATATGCTTTATTTTAGTCCTTTTTTCACTCTATTCAATTTTACCTTCACACAAACACACACACACACGTTTTACTTTCCTTGTAATTTTGGGATGTAGTGTCCTCTAACACACAGACCAAAGAAACCCAGGAACAACTGAAACACTGCTTTGTCCACACTAAAATAACCCCCCAACCCCTCCCCCACTTTTTTTTTCTTCCCCCACTTTTAAAAACATTTTAATTCTTAAATTTTATTCTTGTGTTTCATTTTGGCTTTGTTTTTTCATTGGTGACTTCTGACCATTCTGGGTTTTGCTAGGGTGCATCTTGCTAGGGTTGTAGTTGATATTTTGGACTCTGCTCATTCATTCAACCATCCCTTGACAGAATGAGTAGAAGGGGGAACTCTCAACAAAGAAAAGAAATGGAGACAATGTCATCTGCCACAGGACTAATGGATATGGATATAAGGAAGATATCATAGTTAGAATTCAGGATAGTAATCATAAAGTCCATAGCTAGGCTTGAAAAAAGCATTAGTGACAATATAGAATCTCTAAGAGCAGAAATGAGATCTACTCAGGCTGAACTAAAAATTTCTATGAATGAGATGTAGTCTAAACTGGAGACTCTAACAGTCAGGGTAAATGAGGCAGAAGAGAGAACTAGTCATCTAGAAGATAAGCTGATGGAAAGGAAGGAAGTTGAGGAAAACAGAGATCAGCTGCTAGTAGCACATGAAAAAAGGATTGGAGGGATTAATGATGCCATGAAACATTCCAATGTCAGCATTATCGGGATCCCCGAGGGGGTGGAGAGAGAGAGAGGGCCAGAAAGTATATTTGAGCAAATCATTGCTGAGAACTTCCCTAATCTGGGGAAGGAAACAAGCATTTAAGTCCAAGAGGCAGAGGTGATCCCTCCCAAAAGCAATAAAAATAAATCAACACCCCAACATATAATAGTGATGCTTGCAAATTTTGCAGCCAAAGAAACTATCCTGAGAAAAGCCAGGGAGAGGAGGTTCCTTACATATGGAGGGAAGAATATCAGAATATCAGACCTGTCCACAGAAACCTGGCAAGCCAGAAAGGGCTAGAAAGACATATTCAGGGTACTGGAGATTATGCTGAATGAAATAAGTCAAGCAGAGAAAGTCAATTATCATGTGGTTTCACTTACTTGTGGAGCATAAGGAATAACATGGAGGACATTAGGAGAAGGAAAGGAAAAGTGAAGGAGGGGGAATCAGAGGGGCAGATGAGCCATGAGAGATTGTGGACTCTGAGAAACAAACTGAGGATTTTAGAGGAGAGGAGGGTGGGGGATGGGTGAGCCGGTTGGTGGGTATTAAGGAGGGCGTGTATTGCATGGAGCACTGGGGGTTTTATGTAAACAATGAATCTTGGAACACTAAAACAAAAACTAATGATGTATTGTATGGCGACTAAACACAATGAAAAAATAAAATAAAATAAATTAAAAAAAACAACAACAGAGTACTAAATGAAAAGAACATGCAGCCAAGAATACTTTATCCAGCAAGGCTGTCATTTAGAATGTATGGAGAGATGAAGAGCTTTCAGAATTGCCAAAAACTGATAGAATATGTGACCACCAAAACAGCCCTGCAAGAAATATTAAGGGGGATTTTAAAAAAATAATTTTGTACAGACCTTAATGTTTTTAGGACTCTGCTCTTGCATGTGTAGTGTGGGCTTTTCTTTTTTTAAAAAAAAGATTTTATATACTTATTTGACACAGAGATAGAGAGCACAAGTAGGCAGAGTGGCAGACAGAGGGAGAGGGAGAAGAAGGCTCTCCGGGGAGCAGGGAGCCTGATGTGGGACTCTCTCCCAGGACACTGGGATCATGACCTGAGCTGAAGGCAGTTGGTTAACTGACTGAGCCTCACAGAGCAAAGAGAGACCCTCGGAGTCACAGAGAACAGAAAGAAACAGAGAAAATCTACAGAAACAGGGTCTTTACAGGCAATTCAATGGCACTAAATTCATATCTTTCAATAGTTACTCTGAATGTAAATAGGCTGAATGCTCCCATGAAAAGACACAGCATTTCAGATTGGCTAAAAAAACAGGACCCAACCATATGCTGTCTACAAGAGACTCATTTTGAACCTCCAGATTGAAAGTGAGGGGATGGAGAACAATTTACTATGCTAATGGACCTCAAAAGAAAGCTGGGGTAGCAATCCACATATCAGACAAATTAGATTTTTTTTATTTTTATTTTTATTTTTTAATTAACACATAATGTATTATTTGCCCCAGGGTACATGTCTGTGGATCCTCAGGCTTACACATTTCACAGCACTTACCATAGCACATACCCTCCCCAATGTCCATAACCCAGCCACCCTATTCCTACCCTCCTCTACCCCCCAGCCACCCTCAGTTTGTTTCGTTAGTTTAGGAGTCTCTTATGGTTTGTCTCCTTCCTGATCCCATCTTGTTTCATTTCCCTCTCCCACCCCTCACGACCCCCCACCCTGCCTCTCGAATTCTTCATATCAGAGAGATCATATGATAATTGTCTTTCTCTGATTGACTTATTTCGCTTAGCATAATACCCTCTAGTTCCATCCATGTCATTGCAAATGGCAAGATTTCATTTCTCTTGATGGCTGCATA
>CM052883.1:71508985-71627824 GCA_028534135.1 Potos flavus
AGAATGAAACTTGACCATTCTCTTACACCATACACAAAGATAAACTCAAAATGGATAAAAGACCTCAACGTGAGGCAGGAATCTATCAAAATCCTAGAGGAGAACATAGGCAGTAACCTCTTCGACATCACCCACAGCAAATTCTTTCAGGATATGTCTCCGAAGGCAAAGGAAACAAAAGCGAATATAAATTCATAAATTATAGACTACTGGAGTCGGATGAAACTTCAAAGGTCAGAATAATACCTTATGGTGTATACTTCCCTCAGTTTTATCATCTACAATCTAATTTGTCTTTCCCATTATTATTCCAACTTTACAGGCAGAACTAAGATATTGGATCACAGAGCTAGCATGTGGTAGAGATAGGTCTAATCTCTGGTTTCCTTGCCTCCAAATAATAATATCTACCATTTTGCTGAGCACCTACTATATTCTTGTTGCTGGTATGGCCACTTTATATTCACTCTCTTTGATCCATAAAACAACCCTGGGAGGAAATGTTTTCATTATCAATTATCTGGCTTCAAAGCCTATTCTTTCTCCCCGGCCATTTCCTGAATTTAACTTTACATGTTCAATTATGCATACCCAGGCAACCTTGGTGGGGGCTAATGGCAAAGAGTTGGAGAACCCCAAAATGGTGTCCAGTATTATCTTCCAAATGAACTAATCATAAGTTGGCTTCTCCTTTCTATCAGTTGAAGCCTGTATTTTTGTGAGGGAATTTTACTCCAGGAACAGATAACACCACAGCTTAATTCCCAGGAATTGTTCTCAGGAATTCAGCATCTCTTTTGCTGTAGATGCAACTTTCTAGCCTGGGTTCCTAAAATCAAGCCTTGTTAAGTAGAAGACAGTGAGGAAGGGAAAGGTTGAATGAGGTAGTACAAGAATTTATTCTAATAAGAGTACTTCAAAGATTACTTCTTGGTGATTTGAGTCTTTGCTGTAGAACTTTTTAAAAAATCACGTTGGGGATAAACATTTGTGGAATTCATGTCCCTCCTCTGGTATTGCCTCTTCCCTGTTTTGCTAGGACCTTATACTTTGGTTCCCATTGATGTATAGATTAATTTAAAAGACAACACTCTCAACATCCTGGGGATAATAGGAGGATGAGTTAGATCATAGATTACAAAACTGGAAAGCACAATTCATCTTAAGATTATTAGCATCATAGCTTTCTTGGGGACTGGGTATTCACTGTGACTGTAAGGATGAACAGTGTGACTTTGTGTGCAAAGCCTCAGAGAAAATTATCCCCATGGGTGGTACTGTTTGCATTTTACTGTAGGCAAAGTATCCCTGATAGATACTGTGATTTACACAGTCCTGGGTATAATTACATATAATTGGCGCTCAACCAAATGAAAGTTTGGTAGGATAGTTTGAGCTTGGTAGGACAGTTTACTCTACAAATTTGAGTCTTCCAGGGAGACATGTATAACACTGGAAATGCTGTGGCTATGATGGATGAGGAAATCAGTGTTCTAGTTCTGAATAACTTCATGTTTTGGGAAACAGAACATCAAATGAATTCTTTAATGGGTTAGATGAGGGAGTCAGAAGGAGAGAATCGTGGGTTTGACTCCAAGGACTTTGGTACCTGTCTCAGTTTCCTAGGGTTGCTGCTCTAATAAATTACCACAAACTAGGTAGTGTAAAACATCTCTCTCTAGTTTTGGAAAGCAGAAGTCCAAAATTATAATAGTTGCAGGACCACACTCTCTCCAAAGTCTCCAGGGGAGACACCCTCCTTGCCTTTCCCAGCTTCTGGTGGTTCCTGGCATTCCTTGGCTTATGGCCATATCTCCCATCATTGCCTCTCTCTGCACATGGCCTCTCCCCTGTGTCCCTGTGTGTCTCCCATCTCTCTAATTTCCTTTGTCTTCACTCTCATACCTGCCATTGGATTTAGGGCCCACTAAAGTAATCCAGGAGGATCTCATCTTGAGATCCTTAGCTTAATGATATCTGCAAAGACTCTTTTTCCAAGATTGCATCCCTGGGTTCCAGGGCTTAGGATGTGATATGTTTTTGGGAGGCCATTACTTAAGTTACTACAGTTTCAGTAAATTGTGTAACTACTAAGTTACTAAATGTTATTACCCTCTCTAGGTTTCAGTTTCCTCATGTGTAAAATGGAGCTATGAACATGAGTGGGATGCCTGGGTAGCTCAGTTGGTTAAGTGTCTGACTCTTGGTTTTGGTTCAGGTCGTGATCTCAGGGTGGTCGGACTGAGCACCACATTGAGCTCCATGCTCAGCTCAGAGTCTGTTCGTCCCTCTTCCTCTTCCTTCCCCCCTCTTGCACTCTCCCCCACACATATAAATAAATAAGATCTTTAAAAAATGGAGCTCTGGATGGTACCTGTCTCATAGAACTGCATGAAGGACACATCAGATGATGCACACAAGGCATTTGACACAGTGGCTCATGTGTATTTTAGCGATTATTATTATTACATTGTTCGTGCATTATTTGTATGTAAAACATTTTATTTTAAAATTTTAATAAGTGAAATGGACTGATCGCCTATTAATTGGCAGGCGCCTGGCAATTTATATGCATTTTCCCCTAACTGTCCTATTAATCTGTCAGAGTATTCAGCATTAGTCCCATTTCTCAATGGGAAAGCTGAAGCTCAGAGAGAGGAAGTAATTTGTCAAAGTTTAGAAACAGGACCTTGGTATGTTCACTTTCAAGTCACCAGACTTGAAGCCACTGAGGAGGCAAAGTCAGAAAACAAATTCTGAGGCTAAACTCATCCACACTTCCTTCCCCATACTGGGGCTGGAACTGCACCAAGAAAGATCTCCATGGTGTGTGGATAGTCTCTTCCACCCTCAAAGCACCTCACCCGGAGAACTCTGTTATGACCTCTGGATGATCCCAGCACAGATCTGGGGTATTAGATCTCCGCACAAAGAATAAATGGGGCCTGGGGCACCTGGGTGGCTCAGTCATAAAGTGTCTGTCTTTGGATCAGGTCATGATCCCGGGGTCCTGGGATTGAGCCCTGCGTCAGGCTCCCTGCTCAGTGGGAAGCTTGCTTCTCCCTCTCCCTCTTCCCCTGCTTGTGTTCCCTCTCTTGCTGTGTCTTTCTTGTCAAATAAATAAATAAAATCTTAAAAAAAATGAATAAGTGGGGCCTAAGGTCTTTGCTCCTCGTCTGGACCAGATCAAAACTGGCCTGTGGGTATCAAGAGAGGACTATGGGGGGTATTGGGCCCCATGCTATTCAGAAATCAAGTGAATGGACTAAAAATAATTGGGAGTTTTTGCAAAAATTTTGATACTAATGTTTATTGTTTTTCTCTGATTCTATTCTCCTCGTTCATTATAAAAATTTGGGATTTTTTTTACATAGAAGAAAGTATGAAAAATATAAAGGAAAATACAAATGAAAAAAGAACCACTTACAATCTTACTCATCCAAAATAACCAGTGTCTTCGTGTGTGTGTGTGTGTGTGTGTGTGTGTGTGTGTAATACACACAGATACGTATATATTTTTCTTTTAGAAACTAAAATAATGCTCTCTGTAAATTTGTTTTGGTAACTTAACAGTATATTTGAGCATATTCTTTGGTGTGGTCACTCATTCATTCAACCATTCATTTATTCAACAAAATAGATATCATGCAATTCTTCTCATGTAGAACTTCTTTAACACACTCAGAGGAGCATGAGCATTAGAAGTACTTTATAGGGGGCCCTGTTGGTAGTGAGAGACCACTAGACCAGAGGCTAAACAATAGGCTACGAGCTCACCTACCTCAGATATGAGCAGGAGATGCCACAGAATGCACTGGGATGGGACCAGAACAGCACAAGGCCAGGGCTCCCTCCCCTACAAGGACACAGTTTTGTCAGCTCCTATTCCACATTCCACAAGACATACCCAGAGAGAAACAGAATTTCAACAGACGAATCCACTTAACTGAGTCATCCAAGCAGAGACTGAGTTATCTAAGGAGGTGATTTAAATTATGGGCTTGGGATGAGGTTACCAGATAGACTAAAATAAAGGTCTTTCTCCAAACTGCTCTTTCCATAGTTATGTAGAAGGCAGGCTCTTGTGAGGAAGACCAGCTCAATTATAGAAAAGCAAATTGGCATTTTCTTTGCAAATCTGAATTTATGAATCCTTGGTAAATATTCATTCATTCAAATAAATATTTAATAAATGCCATTCCAATAACTAATAATTGCTGTGTGCCAGGCAATGTGCTGGGAGTCTAAAGGCTAATGAAAGAGACACAGCTGTCTTCTCGTGCAGCTTGCACTGCAGTTTTGGTGATAGATATTAATCAAGCAATCCCATGAATAAATACACAATTACAAATTGACAAGTCCTCTGAAAGAAAAGGAAGGACAGGGCACTGAGTAAATACATGATGGGGGGATTCACCCACTTTGAGAAAATCAGGAAAGATATCCCTGAAGAAGTGAATTTGAACAGAAATCTTACACATGAGTCAGCTGTGTGATGGGGTGGGAAAGGGAAGAATGGTCCAGGCATTAGCAGTGACACGGGGTAGGATGGAGTTGGAGAGAAGTTGAGTGGAGGCTTGGACTGAGACTAAAGAGTGGGACACAGGGAGTGCACACATGACTTTGTGGCCATGCTCAGGATTGGCACTTCAATACAAGGACTGTGCAAGTGCTTGACGGGCTATAAGCCAAGATGATATCTGCATGGTCAAAAGTTTATTTTGCTGGTATCAAGAAGAGGTTGCTGTGGGCAAGAATAACAAGGAGCCTAGGAAGTGTTCTAATGCTATGGCCAGGAGAGAGCAGGTGGTGACTTGGATTTAGGGGTGGTGGTGGGAATGGGCAGAAGTGGAAGATTAGAAAGATACTTTGAGGAATTATTTCTAGGACTTGGTGGTCGATTAGATGGACAGGGTGATGTGAAAGATGATGTTCAAGTGTCTGCTGAGAGCAGTTCTGAAGCTTCTGGTACAGTAGAATCATTTGGGTGATATGGGACTAAACAAAAATGGAATCAAATTTCTGTTTTGCCACCGAGCAGAGGTATGGTCTTGCTAAAGTTACATTTTTCTGATTTATTTTAGGTATCTGTAAGATAGATATATTGACCCCTACTTCTTTTATTTTTAATGTATAATTGAGATATATTTTATTTTTATTTTATTATTATTTTTATTTTTATTCCAGTGTAGTTAACATCCAGTATTATATTAGTTTCAGGTGTACAATATAGTAATTCACCAATCCTATACATTACTCAGTGTTCATCATGACAATCCCCTTTACTTATTTCACTCATCCCGCCATCCACCTCCCCTCTGGTAAAAATCAGTTTGTTTTTTGGTTTGTCTCTTTTTTTTCCTTTGTTCATTTGTTTTGTTTCTTTCTTTTTTTAAGATTTTATTTATTTATTTGACAGAGCAAGAGAGATCACAAGTAGGCAGAGAGGCAGGCAGAGAGAGGGAAACAGGCTCCCTGCTGAGCAGAGAGCCTGATGCGGGGCTCTATCCCAGGACCCTGAGATCATGACCTGAGCTGAAGGCAGAGGCTTTAACCCTGTGAGCCACTCAGGAGCCCCTCATTTGTTTTGTTTCTTAAATTCCACATATGAATGAAAGCATATGGTTTTTGTCTTTCCCTGACTGGCTTATTTTGCTCACCATTATACTCTCTAGTTCTTCCATGCATCTTGCAAATGACAAGATTTAATTCTTTTTTATGGCTTAATAATATTCCATCATATATACATACCACATCTTTTTAATCCATTCATCTATTGATGGACACTTGGGCTGTTTTCATAATTTGACTATTGTAAATAATGCTGCAATAAACATAGTAGTATGTACCTCCTTTTGAATTAATGTTTTCTCATTCTTTATGTAAATACCTAGCAGTGCGATTACTGGATAATACTATAGTTCTAGTTTTAATTTTTTGAGGAACCTCCATGTCTTCCATAGTGACTGGCGCAGTTTCATTCCCACCAACAGTGCACAAGGGTTCTTTTTTCTCCACATCCTCACCAAAACCTGTTGTGTCTTGCGTTTTTTATTTTAGTCATCTGACAGGTATGAAGTGATATCTTATTGTAGTTTTGATTTGTATTTTCCTGATGATCAGTGATGTTGAGCATCTTTTCATGTGTCTGCTGGCCATCTGTATATCTTCTTTGGGGAAATGTCTGTTCATGTCTTCTGCCCATTTTTAAATTGGGTTATTTGGTTTTTTTTGTTGAGTTGTATAATTTCTGTACTTCTACTTCATCTGGTCTGCTGTTGAACCCTCTAGTGTATTCTTCAATTCAGTTATTGTATTCTTCAGCTCTGTGACTTCTCCTTGGTATTTTTTTTTTTTTATGTTGTCAGTCTCTTTGTTGAAGTTCTTACTGTGTTTATACATTCTTCTCTCAAGTTTGGTGAGCATTTTTATAACCAGTACTTGAACTCTTTATCTGGAAAATTATTTAATTCCATTTCACTAAGGTTTTTTCCTGAGGTTTTATCTTGTCCTTTCATTGGAGCATATTCCTCTGTCTCCTCATTTTGTTTGACTTTCTGTGTTCGTTTCTATGAATTAGGCAAAATAGCTATCTCTCCCAGTCTTGAAGAAGTGGCTTTGTGTAGGACATAAACTTTATCTTTCAACCTTGCCCTAGCTATTGGTTATGTCTCAAATATTTGTGATTGTCTAAGCAGCATGCTTTATTCTTGAGAGGACCCAGTTGTTGAGGATATGCCAAGTCCTGTGAGGTTCCTGAAAGAGAGAGAGATCTCAGTCAGTCCCTAGTTTCAGGCTAGTCAGAAGCTAGACCCTCAGGTAGGAGCTTTTAAGGTATACAAACATATACAGTCCTGCAGGATGACAAATATAGACCTTGCTGGCCTCCAGACCAGGCAATCTGGAGATGTCCCTTTAGCAACATTTGCAGATTTCAGGGTACTAGACAAGTGTATGATCTCTTCTCTGGGAGGTACCAAAGAGCTATTGTGAGACCAAGGGAGAGAGAATAGATGGTGCCACTGTCTCCTCCCCACTCCCTCAGCCATGTTCCCTGAGATCATAGCCTCTAGATGTGTGGTAATCCTGAAGTAAATAGGCCTTTACACAGAAAGGCTGGGAATGTTTCTTAGTCTGCTCTCTGTGCAGTGTCCTGGGGGCAGTAGCTTGTCAAGAACCGTCTCTCTAATTTCTTCAGACCTGTGGAGGTCAAAAATACAATCCTCCCTGGCCACCAGAGCCAAGTGCTCAAGGAGCATCCCCTGTGTGGGCTGCATGCACATGCCAGTTGGCAGGGACACAGGGCAGTGTGGGTGTGGGGCATTTGACTGCCTGTCTCTGGCAGAGCCATAGGGCAGTGCAGCAGGGGAGCACAGCCACCAGCACTAGTGGGTTAGAGGGAAAGTGCAAAAATGGCACTGTCTAGCACTGGCAATAACAAAGCACAGGGAGAACACAAAATTGGCACCCTCTAGCACCTCTGTCCCTGGAGAGAGTCCTTACAGGCTCCTGACCTGTAAGCATTCTGGCAGATGCTTTAAGAGTAGCAAATGAGACTCCTTCAGATATGGCCTAGGTAATTTTCAAACCACTGCTTTTGTGCTGTGTCCCAGGGCAAGTAAGCAGTGTGTGAGCCCCCTCAGGGTGATATCCTTATTCCCTACAGCTCTATGGTTATTCCTACACATAATAAGTCTTTTGGTTTTCAAAGTCAGATGTTTTGGGGATTTGTCTCTCTGGTGCAGGTCCCAGGATTTAAGGAGGCTGATGAGGTTAACGCCCTTGCTCCTCAGGGATAAACCTCATATTTTTAAGATCCTTCTTGATTGTGAGTTGCCTTGCCAGGGGTGGAGTTTGGGACTATGTTTCTGACTCTCCTACCCATCTCAGTGTGACTCTTTTATCCTTTGTTGTGGAGGAGCTATTAAGCTAGTCTTCAGGTGTTTTTCAGAGGGAATTATTTCATATGCAGCTGTAGATTTGTTGTGTATAGAAGGAGGTGAGAATATTTCCCCATGCCATCTCCTCTGGTGGGAAAGTTTTTAATGAAAAGTTAATTTCTTTAACAGGAAAACGGCTATTCAGGGTATTTCTTCTTGTATTAGCTCTCACAGTTTATGTCTTTTAAGGGATATATTCATTCCTACTAATTTATCCAATTCTTTAAATGACATAAAGTTGTTCATGAGATTTCTTTATTATTCTAGAAAGATCTCTAGAATCTCATTACTTCTCTAATTCTTGCTATTATAATATGCAGCTTTTCTCTTTTTTAATGGGTTGTTCTAGCTAGAGGTTTATCAGTTTTTATTGTATTAAGTTCTGGTTTCATTGATTATTCTCTATAATTTTTGGTTTTTTTATGTCATTGATTTCCAGTATAAGTTCTATTATTTCCTTCCTCCTGCTTACTTTAGGTTTAACTTGTTTTTCTTTTTCTAGTTTCCTTAAAGGTAGAAGTAGGACATAGCAACTTTTAAAGGCTATATTCCACTTTGTGACAGTCTTTTCCCTTGACTATCTCCCAGCCTTATGTAAGCTCTGAGAATTGTTTAGATTACAACTTCCTGTTCTTTCTTTGGTAATTTTTCTTTGCTTGGCCTTATTCAGTTTAACATTCAGCCCAATATTAAGGTTTCCTCTGTGTAGATGTGTACATCTGAGTGCTTTCCTTGTCTTTGATATGCTGCCTTGAAACTTACCTCTGAACTTCAGTCTCTGTCTTCTCAACTCAGCAAGACCACCACACTCTGCTTGGGTTTCATGCTTGCACCACATTCTGAAATGTGCTCCCTGCAGAAATCTTGTTTGTTTCTCCCATCCCAGAGATCACAGTCTCTTGTGCTGTCATTCAATGTACAAAAGCAATTCTTTTACGATTTTTCCAGTTTTCTCATTGTTTGAGTCAGAATGGGAAGATGGAACAGTTACTCCATCATAGCTGGAAGCAAAAGTTCAGATACTTTACATTTAATATAATTAATGATAGGGTTGAATTTAAGTCTACCTTCTGTTTGTTCCCAATTTGTCCTGTTTGTTCCACCTTTCCTGCCTTCTTTTGGCTTACTCAAAAAACAATTTTTAGTATTCTATTTCCTTAATTGACTTTAAATTTTTTTCTTACTTTTAAAAAAAATTTTTATTTCAATTCAATTTAATTAACATATAATATATTATTTTCAAGGGTAGAATTTAGTGATTAACCAGTTGCATACAACACCCAGGGCTCATTACTTCAAGTGCCCATCACCCAGTTACTCCATCCCCCCACGCATCCCCTCTCCAGCAACCCTCAGTTTGTTTCCTATAGTTAAAAGTCTCTTATGGTTTGTCTCCCTTTCTGTTTTCATCTTATTTTATTTTTCCTTCCTTTCCCCTATGTTCATCAGTTTTGTTTCTTAAATTCCACATATGAGTGAAATCATATGGTATTTGTCTTTCTCTGATTGACTTATTTCACTTAGCATAATACCCTCTAGTTTCATCCACATCATTGCAAATGGCAAGATTTCATTCTTTTTGATGGCTGAGTAATATTCCATTATACATATACCACATCTTTAACCATTCATCTGTTGATGCACATCTCAGCTCTTCTCACAGTTTGGCTATTGTGGACATTGCTGCTAGAACATTAGGGTGCAGGTGCCCCTTCGAATCACTATGTTTGTGTCCTTTGGGTAAATATCTAGTAGTGCAATTGCTGGGTCATAGGGTAGCTTTATTTTTAACTTTTTGAGGAACCTCCATATTGTTTTCCAGAGTGGCTGTACCAGCTTGCATTCCCACCAGCAGTGTAGAGGTTCCCCTTTCTCCACATCCTTGTCAACATCTGCTGTTTCCTCACTTGTTAGTTTTAACCATTCTCACTGGTGTGAGGTGGAATCTCATTGTGGTTTTGATTTGTATTTTTCTGATGCCAAATGATGTGGAGTGTTTTTTCATGTGTCTGTTACCCATTTGTATGTCTTCTTTGGAGAAATGTCTGTTCATGTCTTCTGCCCATTTCTTGACTGGATTTTGTGTTTTTTGGGGTGTTGAGTTTGATAAGTTCCTTATAGATTTATGGATAATAGCCCTTTATCTGATAAGACATTTGTAAATATCTTCCATAGTCTCCCAATCCATAGGTTGCCTTTTAATTTTGTTTCCTTTGCTGTGTAGAAGCTTTTTATTTCGATGAAGTCTCAGGAGTTCATTTTTGCTTTTGTTTCCCTTTCCTCTGGAGACTTGTCTTGCAAGAAGTTGCTGTGGCAGAGGTCAAAGAGTTTGCTACCTGTATTGTCCTCTAGGATTTTGTTGAATTCCTATCTCACATTTAGATCTTTCATCCATTTCGAGTCTATCTTTGTGTATGGTGTAACAATGTGGTCCAGTTTCATTCCTGTACATGTGGCTGTCCAATTTTCCCACACCATTTGTTGAAGAGACTGCCTTTTCTCCATTGGATATTCTTTCCTGCTTTGTCAAAGATTATTTGACCATAGAATTGAGGGTCCATTTCTGGGGTTTCTATTCTATTCCATTGGCTTATGTGTCTGTTTTTGTGCCAGTACCACACTGTGTTGGTGATTACAGCTTTGTTAATACAGCCCGAAGTCCAGCATTGTGAAGCCACCAGCTTTGGTTTTCTTCTTCAACATTACTTTGGCTCTTTGGGTTTTCCTGGTTCTATACAAATTTTAAAATTATTTGTTCCAGTTCTACGAAAAATGCTGACGGTATTTTGATAAGGATTGCATCGAATGTATACATTGCTTTGGGTAGCTAGACATTTTAACAATATTCAATTGACTTTAAAGTTCAATCGCTTTGTTTAACATATTTTAGTGGTTGCTCTAGAGATCGTACTATGCATTCTCAATTTATCACAAACTTTAAATTAATAATTGCCACTTTGTGTACAATGCAAGAACCTTATTATAATTCTGTTTATACCTCTAGCCATTTATGGTATATGGTCATACATTTTACTTTACTTACATATTAATCATGCAATAAACACATTTTTATTATTTTTGCATTTTACAGACAATATACTTTTAAAGAACTTAAGAACTTAAGAAAACAGCTTCTTACATGTACCCATGGATTTACTATTTGTGGTGATTTTCATTCCCTCTTGCAGATTCAGGTTTATATCTGGGATCATTCCTAGAAGCCTGAAGAACTTCCTTTATCATGTAATGAGGATTTGCTAACAATTAAGCCTCTCAGTTTTTGTGTATCTGAAAATGTCTTTATTTTGCCTATATTTTCAAAAAAGATTTTTGCTGTACATAGATTTCTAGGTTGGCATTTTTTTTTCTTTTAGCAGTTGGAAAATATTTTTCATTTGTCTTCTAACTTCTATTCCTCTGTTGAGATGTCTGCCATCTTTATTTTTGTTACTTCTCTGAATATAATGTGTCATTTTCACTGGTTAGTTTTTTTCAAAGACTTTCCTTTTTATTTTCATTTTTCAAAAATTTGACTATACTATGCCCTTTGTATTTATTATGCTTGAGGACTGCTGAGCTCCTTGGAATGTGGGTTGTCTTATATCAGTTTTGGGGGAAAAGTGACCATTATCTCATTAAATATTTATTTTGCCCCACTCTCTCTGTCCTCTTCTTCTGGGTTCCAACTGCATATATGTTAGACAAATCATTTGCTGTTCTTCCAGAGGACTCTTTTTGTCCTTATGCTATGGGAAGTGAATAATTTCTGTTGATTTCTTTTCTTTTCTTTTAAAAGATTTTATTTATTTGAGAGAGAAAGCAAGACAGAGCACAAGTGAAGGGAAAGGGGCAGAGGGAGTGGGAGAAGCAGGCTCCCCGCTGAGCAGGGAGCTTGATGTGGGGCTCAATCCCAGGACCCTGGTATCACAACCTGAGCTGAAGGCAGACACTTAACTGAGCCACCCAGGCGCCCTCTTGATTTATTTCCAAGTTCCTAATTCTTTCTTCAGCTATGTGGAGTCTTTAGTGAAACCTATCCAATGAATATCTAATTTCAGCACTGTATTTCTCAATTCTATAATTTTCATTTGTTTTCTTTTTAAGAAAACATTTCTTTGCTAAATTTTCTCTGCTGAGATTCTCTATCTCTTTGCCCTTATTAGTTTTCTTGTAAATCCTTTAACATATTTATAATAGCTGTTTTAAATTGTTCATCTGTTAAATTCAATATGTAAGTTATCTATAGGCTTATTTCTGATATCTTTATATGGGCAACATTTTCTGGGTTTTGTTTGTCTTATGTCTTTAAGAAATCATTATTGTTTGGGAATTACATGTTGTACAAACTCTGAATTATATCATCTTCCTCTAAAATGTGTTGAGTTTTGATCTGAAAGACATTTAAATTGCTGGTGGATCACCTCAATCCTGTGAAAGCTTGATTTGGGGTTTTGTCATTAATCTAGGGGATAGCCTTTAGTCTTGGGAGGTGGTTCTTACTCCTAAAGTGTGGTCCCTCTAGTTTCTCAGGAAAAGCCTGTTTCCAGAGCCCTGTCTAAAGTAGGACTTGAACTCAGAACACTTAGCACTCAGAACCTGCTAAGACACAGCTCAAAACCTCTAAGTTACTGCTTTCTGCTGGATTCCTGGGTGTCTCTTTAGGCACATCCCTAGTTTACAGGATATCAGGGATCTGAGGGGAACTTTACATGGATTTTATGAATTCCCCCCTCTATTCATCCTGCTTTCTAGGACACTTCTCTTTAATTTTCAGCTGCCATGACAGCTCTGAACTTCAAACTGTGTCTCTTTGACCCAATACTATAGCTACTCTCTGTTCCACTGCCTATTTTGCTTTGTATTTAGGCCACTGGAAGATTCTGCTGCTTTTGATTGGCTCTTGCTCCTGTGCCCTCAAACTGTTGGTCTTTTTATTCTGACCAGAGTTTGTAATTGTTGTTAGAAGGATAGGTAGTCCAATACAAGCTATTCTCCCATGACTAGACTCAGAAACCACCTGAGGAGCTTTGAAAAATCTGGATGTTGAGTTTACATCACAACTACATCAGAATTTCTGGGTACAGAACCCAAGCATCAGTGTTTTTTAAGGTACTCCAGGTGACTTCTGTGACTTTGGTAACCTAAGTTACCAAATTGTGTACCAAGTTACCAGAAACATTCATTAAGCCCTTGTTATTTATCAGTTTTTTATTATTTTTCTTATTTCAGTGGTAGCTTTATTATCTGCATACAAGAGAAACTGGTTCTTAGATAAATAAATATTCCAGGGCCACACAGAATGTTCCAAAGCTGGGATCTGAATATAGTCTGTCTGCCTTCAGACATACAAATTTAACACTATGCTTTACTGTAGTGCACCAGGAAGGACAGGCTTAGAGGGAAATACCATAAGTTCAGTTTTGAATGAATAATATTCCATCACATTGCCATCATTTATTTTAGAATTTCCCCTGTTGTAGGGTACTTATAATATAGTCAATATTTTTACTATTACGAATTATTCTGTGTAGACTATTTTATATGTATAGCTAAGTACAATTGTTTACTTGGATAAACTATTAAAATAGTAATTTGGTAGTCAATCGATAGGAAAATTTCAAAATCTTGTTACATGTTGCCAAAGATCCCAACAATGTACATGAATGCTGGGTATATCACAGCTGTGAGTAAATTTTTTTTGAGATTTTATTTATTTATTTGAGACAGAGACAGACAGAAAGAGATAGCAAGAGAGAGCACAAGTGGGGAGGAGAAGGTGAAGCAGGCTCCCTACTGAGCAAGAAGCCTGATGCAGGGCTTGATCCCAGGACCCTGGAATCATGACTCGGGCTGAAGGCAGTGGCTTAACTGACCCAGCCATCCAGGTGCCCCTCTGTGAGTAAAATTTTTACTTGGAAATAATGGGATTGTTTTTATTTTAATTCATCCATCTGGACTTGGATATTTGATTTCTACTATATATTTCTTGTCAATGAGATTCGTATTTATTGAGCCTCACATCTGTCCATCAGAATGTGCATGGTCCATTTGCCTAATGGGCTTCCTGGTAAGATGGAGATGCTACAAAAGAATGGAAGGGGGATGTCCCTGTCCACAGTGTACAAACACATCTGTTGTGAGTCAGGCAGGTAGTTCTACAACTGAGTCACAGCCACAGCCCGTTGTCTCTTAAGCCACCTAAGAATTTCCTTGCCATAGTTACCTTTTCACAATTACTTGCTATATTTATCTTTGGATTGATGGAGAGTTGATGAAGTAATAGGATGATAGTAAAAAACAAAAACAAAACATGTTACACCCTTTCTGGATTGACTACCTTCTTGTATAATGGTGAAAGGACAGGAAAAGGAAGAACAGATGGCAGAATGTGCCTGGGTCTGATTTGACCAGGACATGACCAAGAGAATGATTGATAACTTTATTTTTTTCTTTTTGAAAAAGATGTTTATGACAGACTAACATAGCATTTATAGATATTTTCAAAGCATTGTTTCAAACAGAAAATATATCATAAATTGAGATAAAATTTCAGCACGTACAACTCTGTGAAGCAAGGTCCTAAATTTTTCTTTTTCTTTTTTTCTTTTTAAAATGCCCTTTTATGGAAAACTGTAACATAGAACCAGCAGTTCCTCCAAGGCATAATGAGTGTGCTAAAACCAGATAAAAATAAGCCCTGTTCAATATTTGTGTGAGGGTTACTAAACCTCAGAACCAATTTCTGTCATGTCCACATGAAAACTTGCCAACTTCAGAGGTAAAGCATTTCACAGATCACTAATTCTGAAGATGTCTGTTGTTAATCAATTTTATGGAAGTATAATTTGCATTCAATAAAATACACTTTGAATGTACAGCTTGGAGACTCTTGACAAATATGTACATCCTCGTAACCACTATTCCAACCCAGATATAGAACATTTCTCCCATCACATAAAATTTCCTTGTGCCCTTTGCAGTCAATTCTCCCTTGAATTCCTCACCACAGGCAACTACTCATGTGATTTCTGTCACTAGAGATTTGTTCTACCAGTTGTGGAACTTCATATTAATGTATTCAGACACCATGAGCTCTTTGTGTTTGGCTTTTTTTTTTTTCCCTCTCACACGTTTTTGAGAGTCATCCATGCTATTGCAGGTGTTGGGAGTTCATTCCTTTAATTGCTGATAAAGTTTCCACTGTATGGACATACCATAGTTTGCCCATTTACCATAGCTGTCCATTCAACAACAACAGCAAAAGACTTCTTTTTTTGTTGTTGTTGTTTTCCATGTTTTGGTTTTTAAGAATAAAGCTTCTGTGCACATTTTTGTACAAGTCTTTTTGTGGAAATGTTATTTCTATTTCCAGAAATAGGATTGATGAATCATATTGTAAGCCTAAGCTTAACGTCATAAGAAATGGCCAATCTGCTTTTTGAGGAGGGCTACCAGCAAGTTATGAGAGTTTCAGTTGTTCCACATCTTTGCTAACAGTTCATAAAGATGGCCTTTTTCTTTTCTTTTCTTTTCTTTTTTTTCTTTCCTTTTCTTTCCTTTTTTGTCTCTCCTCCCTTCCTCCCTCCCTCCTTCCTTTCTCTTTCTTTTCTTTCTTTCTTCTTTCTTTTCTTTTCTTTTCTTTTCTTTTCTTTTCTTTTCTTTTCTTTTCTTTTCTTTTCTTTCTTTCTTTCTTTCTTTCTTTCTTTCTTTCTTTCTTTCTTTCTTTCTTTCTTTCTTCTTTCTTTCTTTCTTTCTTTTTTCTTGTAGTCTCTACACCCAGTGTGGAGCCCAATGCAGGAGACTCAAACTCATGACCCCGAGATCAAGACCTGAGCTGAGATCAAGAGTCAGACACTGAACCAACAGAGTCACAAGTGCCCTCATAAAGATGGTCTTTTAATTTTAGGCATTATAGTGAGTGTGAAGGTACATTAATGTGCGTTTCATTTGAATTTCTCTGATGATGATGTTGATTATATATATATATTTATATATATTATCTTCTGTGAAATTCTATTAAAGTCATTCATTCTATTTTCAATGGCTTTTTATCAAGGATTCCTTATGTATTTTAGAAGACGCTCTTTGGAAGATAACATGTACTGAGAACATTTTCCCCCAGTCTGTGGCTAATTTCATCATTTTATTAATGGTTCCTGGAAGAGTATTTCCCCCTCTCTTTCCTACAAATGTATTTACACTTATCTTTTCTTTGCTTGTCAACTATGACAATGTCAGGACTTTTAAGAAGTATTGTTCTTTCCACAAAAGACATATTATCCAGACAATCTTAGCTTTTTCATACCACAATTTGCCATTTAAAAAAGTCAGTAGGGCTCAACACTGGATATGGGTCATCTGTTTCATTGTTTGAAGATCAGAGAAACAACTCCTTTTATGCTTTAAGGCAGCTGAAGATTTATATCAAATCCCTGCTTTAAGGCTTGTGTCTTATCTGCAACTATTCTGCAGGTACCAACACTAAAAAGTATAAAATCTATTTACAGGGGTGAAGGTTCAGTTGGGGAGGCAAAAAAGGATATGACCCAGATGAAAAATAAAAATTCACTTTAATGGAAAGCCACCAACTTTTTCCTTCATACCAAACTCTCCAGCCAGTAGAGAAGGCTGAAATTGCCACATGGCCATTTTATGACTCAATAGTAATCCTTTTCAATACAAAACTGTCTGTGTTGGGCACCGTATGTCCTAAAGTTCCATTAGCACCCACAGGCAGAAATTTTTGGTATGGAACATTTTTTTAAAATCTTTATTTATTTCAGAGAGAGAGAAAGAGAGAAAGAGAATGAGCATGAGCAGGGGGGAGGGGCAAAGAGAGATGGAGAGTGGAAGCAGACTCCCTACTGAGCATAGAGCCCAACACGGGGCTTGATCTCATGACCCATGAGATCATGATCTGAGCCGAAACCAAGAGTCAGATGCTTAACTGACTGAGCCACCCTGTGCCCCATTTTTTAAAACCACCAGACCCTGTGTATCCTTGAGGCTCATTCTTATATCTCACACTCCAGAACCGAGTGTATCCCTAAGCATCCCTTATCATTTCTCTAAAAAGTTGTCATCTTCTGAGCCAGACTTGTTTCTTGGAGTGGCCATTCAAAAAATTGTTAATGATTACTTTCTGGTCACTGTCCTTTAGATTTTAATATTCACAGCCACTAATATGGTTTTCATAATATTTTGCTGCAATTCACCACATCTGCGGCCTGGAAAACAGTGATGATATTTCCTATGAATAAGAATTTGCATAGAAAAAGCAGAAATGACCAAGTACTAGAAACAGATTAAAGAAAAGTTGGCTGTTCTAGTTTAAATTCATGAGGAATCACAATTTTGTCCTAATAAATATAGATCAGTAATGGCAAAGATGGAAAAAAGGGCTTGTGGATTTGGTACAGCACTTTATTTAGGGTCTGCATTCAGAACCCAGACTGAGGTACAAAATTATCTCAAATTTCAGCTGTCTTATCAGACTCACTCCCAGTGTATCTGTGAATTTTAATTCTATATATTTCAGTTGTACTGTCTTAAGCAACAATGTATCAACTTTTCTGAGGATAATTTATGTTGCAAAATGCAGAGCATATTTAAAGGATTTTAAGTGAATTGGGGTATATATTGGATATAGATGTACAAAAATCATTGAAAATCAGTTTGCCTTCTTTTTCTTTTCATGGGGGCCAGAAGAGTAATCTAGGGAAGCTACTGAAATTTCCCCATGTTTTCTCTTCTCTCCCATCTGAAGCCAGTGCCCAGCCCTTTCATGAGGTGTAACTCCACACAACTCACCTGGAGTAATGGGGAGAAACCAAAGCCAGGTAAGTCCTGCTTCTTTTGTGAACAGTCAGCACTGTCTCCACCAAGACTGACCACCTTTGTGGCTGCTGCATGGACCTCCCAGGAGAGGAAGAAAAGGAGAATTCATCTTCAAAGTCTCCAGGGATGGCCCTCTTACTCAACTCTATTTGTTTTGGGGAAGGGTGAAAACGAGGTTTGCCTTTTGCCAACTATAATTAGTGCCTGCAGTAAAGCCCAAACCACATGTTAGGTGTCTCATCTTCTGTATTCATACTTTACTTGCTTCACTTCGGCTACTTTACCTGAGACACGCAGACTGGTCATGTCTCCACAGGGCAGAGAAGCACTGTAAGACTCAAGGCCCAAGCTTCATGGGCCGAGTTCTCAGACTCATTTTCCAATGTGATTTGGGAATAAGAGCAGATTCCACTTGGCAGCAGTAATAAGAAAGGCCACAGCACCTTTTCCTTATATTCCTCCTTTAATCTGAATCCAACAACACACACATGGAGAAACAAGGCTGGCATTATTAGCCCCTTTTTACAATGTAGTATACAAGACTTTTCAGAGGATAGGAACTGAGTGGCTTTTGTGTTTTCAGCACTGAGCTACAAAACTGTTAGGAATACAAGAACAACAGACCAAGGCCAGTTCTTTCTACAGGAGTTCATTTAATTGGAGGTTTATGATTATCATATAGGAAGCAAGGACAGGGCAATCAGGGGCCTCATACACTAAGGTTCCATGTATGCTAAGTGGTGTGGAGGAGACTGTACAGCATAGTATCCCAGGAGAGAGGGACCTCACAAAGACACAGTAGTTGGAGAAGTCTTCATTGGAGACCTGAACTATATTTTGGAGGCTAGGTAAGACTTACATGGGTAAATAGAAGTGGGAGGGAAACTAGGCTGGGTGCAATGTGAATACAAATTTCCCATGATATAGTTCTTGTGAGATGGCGAGACCAACCTGCTCGGACCAAATGCTGTGGAAGGAGTCATGACAAGACAGGATTTCCTTGCTTTCTGAGTCTGGGAATGGGTCTGAGTGTCTATCCTCTCCCTGACTCATGAGGGGCTCTGTATGGAGACATGTCCCAATGTTTGGCATTCTTTTCACAGTCCTTGCACTGTAGAAAATGAACATGAGATTCTCCATTTCCAGCCTTGTTGCAGTTGAGGATCTGAGTCTGATTTGTGTTAAGTAGTCAGACACTCCCCAGTGGGCACTGGAGCCTAAGGGATGTGGAGGTCCCACTCTGCTGCTATGGCAGGCACAGTTGTGAGGGTGTTCATTCAGTGGAGAGCCCAGGACAAGCCAATAGCTAGGAGGAAGTCAAGAGGTGGGTCTTGGAGCATCCATTTGCCACTGCAGATCACAACAATGTAATTTGCGTCTGGAGCCTGGAGAGATGTTGTGACTTCTGGATCAGATGGAGGCAGAATAGAGGTGTTCAGGGCTGGAAGCTTCCAGTTCCAAAGAGAGGTAGGAGCTTCTTCAGCAGCCTGGTTCTGAGGTGTGCCTTTGGGATTCATTTCTAAACCTTGAGTCTCTTTCTTCAACCTTTACATAATACTGTGAGCTGTTGAATATTCTATACTAACTCTCTTTCTGCTAAAACTAAGCTACATTGGATTTTGTGCTCTGCAGCTAAACGCTCACTGATAACAGCCTAACCGTTCCTTGTCTTACACATTGTGACCAGCAGCATACGTTTTCAGCAATTGAGAATAAACAAAGTCATACAGAAGCATGTTGCTCCCCCTGAAAACAGAAGGAAGTTGTACTATGATAGCTCCTAACTGAACTCACTATGGAATCCAAGACTTAATAATGCTTGGCCAGAACCACAGCATACCCAGACAGCCTCTTAGGTGTGTAACCAAGAACTTCTGTAGAATCAGCATAACCATCATCCTACTCTTGGGTTCTCATGGCTGGTTTGGTGCCAGGACAATCACATGCCTCCCAGGAGGCATACTCCTAAGAGAGAGGGAAAATGAATCTCTATGGGGTAATTAATCATATCTTTTGCTCTAATTTAATCACCAAAGAAATAAAGTTCTCCTACTCTTCTTCTTCTCCTCCTTCTTTTATATGAATGCATGGGCTTATCTGTCTGGACCTCTGTGGGGAGCCGACAAATTCTGAACACAAAGGGGGTGACTTGTCCTCCTGCTGCACAGCAAATGAGCCTCTTGCTGGGCGAGGGAGAAGGGAAGAGAATCCGGGTGGGGGAAGGGGAAGGCATTTGTGCCCTAGTCCTGTCCCCACAGGCCTTGGGCATGAGCAGGCAGTGTTCACACACCTCCTGGCAGGTGGTGTTACTACTGGATGAGCGACGGGTCTGACGAGGAAATCGCATCACTTAAAAAACAGTTTACAGCATGGGGAACACAATTGATGTCTTCTGAGATCTGTCAGGTTGACTCCATGACGGCTCCCACTTTAGGTTCTCAGTTTTTGCTGAACTGTGTCACATGTTAAACTCCCTTTGCCACAGGCGCTGCCCTAGCTGAGCCCTCATTACATCCCCTGGTCAGCACTATTGCCATGGCCCTTACTATCTCCAGCCTCCCGGCCTGCCCTCTCCCAAGCACGGGGTTAAATCATGCCACACCTCTGCTAGTGGCTTGGAGGCACTCCTCCAGATGACCCTGGCCCATTCTCTCCACCCTCCTTCACTATTTCCTCCACCCACTGCAAACACATGTACACTCTACTTGGACTGCTAATTCACCTTGCTCACGTGCCTACCCTCCACCTGCCTATGTGAAAGGCTCACTATGTTTAAGACCTGTTCAAGATCCAACTCAAGTATTCCTGCTTCTCCAAAACCTCCTTGGTCTTCCCCAGGACAAATTAATTCCCTCCTTCAGTCTGCTCCTTAGAACCCCCTTCCTACCTCCCTCGTAATGCTATTTCTAGCAGCTTTGTAAAATTGCTCATTGTTGGTGGATCTGTCTCTGCCCTTAGGCTGTAAGCTTCCTAGAGTCAGGGACCATATCTTCCTTTCGGTTTTCTTGCAAAGTGCATCCCATGAAATAGGAGTCTTGACAGAGGAAAAGTGAGCTGCAGAAGATAGAGTTGCTCCATTCACTCCAGCTAGAGGGCCAGGAGCAAGGAGAGGAAACCAAGGGCAAATGTCATCTTAATTTTTAAAAACTCACTTTTTTCCCTGTTGTGTTTTGTTTTGTTTGCCTGTTTCTTAAACCATGGCACTCTGTAATGGAAAAATCTACTTCATCTCACCAAATAGTGCTTTCTCTGTTTCAGGGCTTGAGCAGTGACTGCCAGTCTGTCTGTCCTGGATACTATGACAGAGGCCCTCAACTTCGATCCTGTGATATCAGTTGCTCCATGCTCTGTGGCTGCCACCTTCAGAAGTAGGCAACCACCAAAGACTCTTGCTCTGTGAGCTTAGCCCCCAGGGTTCCCAATCTTTGCTAAACTTTTAGAAAGCCCCTAAGGGACTTAAAAAACCTTTGAAGTCTCAGGGGTGGGATCCAGGCATCAGTACTTTTTAAGACCTCCAGGTGATTCTATTGTGCAGCGAAGCTCTGGGACCTCAGTCTGATGGCAGAGGCTTCGCTGGGGTCACCTGTATGAAATCAGAAGTATGAACAACTGGACCTGGACTCAGGTTACCCTCTCTTGGGAATCAGCATATTCAAGAGGTCAGATGACACCTATGCAGAGGGCCCTGGCACCAGAAGGGACAAACAGGTCTGTGTGCACTCTGGTCAGTGCAGGAAGGAGGTTTGAGGGATCAGTGTGGGTAGAGGAGATCACCATGAAAACAGACCCATTCAAGAGTAGGGGGCCACCAAATGTCCACCTCAGGTATCTGAGTGTGGCCATCTGTCAGCCACTCAGGTTCCTTCTCTGTGCATTGGGATCATTCTACTTGCTGCTGGGAAAATATTGAGCTGGCCAGAGTAGTGTGATTCCCAGGTCTCTGCCTCTCAGGGGTAATTAAGATAATAAGTGGAAGCCAAACCCAAAAATTTTTTTCAAGAACTATGCCAGGAAGGAGGGATTCCAAAGTTAATAATCAGTAGTTACTGCCTTTGAGAATCTTTTAGATTAGTAGGGGAGAAGGAGCATGTAAATAAATACTCACACAATGTGATAATTCCATGGGAAAAATTAATATGTTGCATACTCAAATAGTAGTAATTTCCTGAGATGAACCCAGAACTTGCAACACACCTTACACTTGTATTATCTACTCCAAGTCCAGCGCCCCTTTGCACATCCTGCTGATGAGAAAGTTGTCCTCAAAGGTTATATAGCCTGTTGAAACTCCACTATGAGTGAGAGGCCCAGGTGGGATTTGACTTCAGTTCCATTTGCTTTCCAAATTCCAGGGTTCATTTGCTGCTCTCCTGCTTCCTCCTGCAATGGCTCTGGGCTGAGAGGGAGCGTCAGTTGAGGGTTCATAGATGGTTCCAGAAGGGAAATAGCTGGATGGATTAAGAGGAACAACTGGAAGAAGGATGATCTCAGAAAGAAAAACAGTGAGAGTGGGGGTGGTGTCTATCTAGTTTACTGCAGACTCCTAGTATATGGCATATAATAGGGGCTGGATGTGCAGTGGGGTGCTTCAGTGGGAAAGATTCCATGAGGCACAGAACAGGGAGGAGTTGTCGAAGACCCACAAGCAGGTCTCTGTAGGTGGGGTCAATGCCAGGGAACGCTGGGCTACAGATGTAGCTGGAGAAGCAAGAAAGAGCCTCATCACTGCTGACCTGTGAACCTTAAGGTGTCCTGGATTTATCCTATAGGTGACAAACTCCATGAGGAGTTTAAAGTAGAGGGGTGTCATGGCCATATTAGCAAGACATTACTCTGATATCTGGATGGACTTTAGGGAAGCAACATGGGGGTAGGTGATATATTTCTGGAATGGTGTGGGCCTGAATGGAGGCAAGGACAGGAGGATAGGAGGCATAGAATTGAAGTTGAGGGGAGGGGCTTTGTCTTGCCTGTCAGTATGCCCCTAATCTGGCACATAGAAGGAGCTCAATAACAGTGTACAATCTGTCATTCCATTCAGAGCATGAAAGAGATCAGGAACATTTCCAGACAAGTGACAAAAGGTGATCTATAATTCTACTCTGAGGTACATCTAAAAGCACTGAAAACATACATTCAAATGAAAACTTGCACACAAATGTTCATAGCAGTATATACATAAAAGACAAGAAATGGAAACCACCTAAACATCGATCAGTGGACAAATGGACAAATAGATTATGGTACAGTTCTCCCTTATCTGAGGTTTTGCTTTCATGGTTTCAGTTACCATTAGTCCAAACTGGTCTGGAAATAGATGACCTTCCTTCTATCATCAGAAGGTCAATTTATATGTCTCTAGTAATGCATCCATTTCTTCCAGATTGCCTAATTTGTTGGCATATTGTTGCTCATAATATGTCCTTAAATTGTTTTTATTTCCTTGGTGTTGGTCATTGTCTCTCCTCTTTCATTCATGATTTTATTAATTTGGCTTCTTTCTCTTTTCTTTTTGATAAGTCTGGGTAAGGGTTTATTGATCTTATTAATTCTTTCAAAGAACCAGCTTCTGGTTTCATTGTTCTGTTCTACTATTCTTTGGTTTCTATTTCATTGGTTTCTGCTCTAATCCTTATTATTTCTTTTCTCCTGCTTGGATTAGGCTTTATCTGCTATTCTTTCTCCAGTCCTTTAGGTATAAGGTTAGCTTGTGTATTTGAGACTTTTCTAATTTTTTGAGAAAGCCTAGTATTGCTATGTGCTTCCCTCTTAGGACCGCCTTTGCTGAATCCCAACGGTTTTGAACAGTTGTGTTTTCATTTTCATTTGTTCCTGTGAATTTTTAAAATTCTTCTTTAATTTCCTGGTTGACCCATTCATTCTTTAGTAGGGTGCTCTTTAACCTCCAAGTATTTGAGTTCCTTCCAAGTTTTCTCTTGTGATTGAATTCAAGTTTCAAAGCACTGTAGTCTGAAAATATACAGAAATTAATCCCAGTCTTTTGGTACCAGTTGAGACCTGATTTGTGACCCAGTATGTGAGCTATTCTGGAGAATGTTCCATGTGCACTCGAGAAGAATGTGTATTCTGTTGCTTTAGGGTGGACTGCTCTGCATATATCTGTGAAATCCATCTGGTCCAATGTGTCATTCAAAGCCCCTGTTTCCTTATTGATCTTCTGCTTAGATGATCTGTCCATTGCTGTGAGTGGGGTATCAAAGTCCCCTACTGTTATTGTATTATTATCAATGTGTCTCTTTAATTTTGTTATTAATTGGTTTATATAATTGCTCCCAAGTTAGGAGCATAAATGTTTATAATTGTTAGATCTTCTTGTTGGATAGACCCTTTAAGTATGATACAGTGTCCTCTTCATCCCTTACTACAGTCTTTGGTTTAAAATCTAATTTGTCTGATATGAGAATTGCTACCCCAGCTTTCTTTTGAGGTCCATTAGCATGATAAATGGCTCTCTACCCCCCCCCCCCGTCACGTTCAATCTGGAAGTGACTTCAAGTCTAAAATGACGGCATATTGATGGGTCTTGCTTTTTTATTCAATCTGATACCCTGATTGGAGCATTTAGCCAATTTACATTCAGAATAACTATTGAAAGATATGAATTAGTGCCACTGTATTACCTGTAAATTTCCTGTTTCTGTAGATTATCTCTGTTTCTTTCTGGTCTGTGTTACCCTTGGGCTCTCTCTTCACTTACAGGATCCCCCTTAATATTTCTTGCAGGGTTGGTTTAGTGGTCACATAATCTTTCAGTTTCTGTCTATCCTGGGAGCTCTTTATCTCACCTTCCATTCTGAATAACAGCCTTGCTGGATAAAGTATTCTTGGCTGCATGTTTTTTTCATCATGCCAGGCTTTCTGGCTTTATATCATGCCAGCTTTCCTGGCCTGCTGGGTGTCTGTGGATTGGTCTTCTGCCGGTCTAATATTTCTACCCTTGCATGTTAAGGACCTCTTGTCTCGAACTACTTTCCAGATTTTTCTTTATCTTTTTTTTTTTCTTTATCTTGGGGTATTGATCTATTTGTATTGATTTTGAGGGGGGTTCTCTGTACCTTCTGTACTTGAATGCCTGTTTCCTTCCCCAGATTAAGAAAGCTCTCAGCTATGATTTGCTCAAATATACTTTCTGTCCCTCTCTCTTTGTCTTCTTCCTCTGGGACCCAATGATTCTAATATTGTTTTTGCTTTATGGTATCACTGATTTCTCAAAGCCTCCTCTCATGGTACATTAGTTGTTTTTCTCTCTTTTCCTCAGCTTCCTTCTTTTCCACCATTGTAAAACCAAAACAGGAAGAAATAAAAAACCTAAACAGACCCATAACCAGCAAGGAAACTGAAGCAATAATAAGAAATTTTCCAAAAAAAAACAAGAGTTTAAGGCCAGTCAGATTCTACCAAACATTTAAAGAAAAACTAATGCCTATTCTTCTGAACTCTTTCAAAAAACACAAATGGAAAGAAAACTTCCAAACTCGTTCTATGAGGCCAGCAATACCTTGATCCTGAAACCAGAAAAAGACCCAACCAAAAAGGAGAATTGCAGACCAATATTCTTGATGAACATGGATGCAAAAATTCTCACCAAAATACTAGACAATAGGATCCAACAGTACATTATTCATCATGACCAGGTGGGACTTATTCCTGAGATGCAAGGGTGGTTCAACATTTGCAAATCAATCAATGTGATACATCACATTAATAAGAGAAAGGACAAGAACCATACGATCCTCTCAATTGATACATAAAAAGCATTTGATAAAATTCAGCATCCTTTCTTGATGAAAACTATTCACAGTGTAGGGATAGAGGGACGATACCTCAATATCATAAAGGCCATCTATGGAAAGTCCACAGCGAATATCATTCTCCATGGGGAAACACCAAGAGATTTTCCCCTAAGGTCAGGAACTTGACAGGGATGTCCACTTTCACTGCTCTTGTTCAACATAGTACTAGAAGTCCTAGCCTCAGCAATCAGAAAACAAAAAGAAATAAAAAGTATTCAAATTGGCAAAGAAGAAATCAAACTCCCTCCTTTTGCAGATAACATACTTTATGTGGAAAGCCCAAAATATCCCACCCCAAAATTGATAGAATTCATACAGGAATTCAACAACGTGACAGGATATTAAATCAATGAACAGAAATCAGTTGCATTTCTATACACTAACAATGAGACAGAAGAAAGAGAAATTAAGGAATCGATCCCAGTCACAATTGCACCAAAAACCATAAGATACCTAGAAATAAACCTAATCAACGAGGTAAAGGATATGTACTCAGAAAACTATAAAGTGCTCATGAAAGAAATTGAGGAGGACACAAAGAAATGGAAAAACATTCCATGCTCATGGATGGGAAGAACAAATATTGTGAAAATGTTGATGCTACTCAGAGCAATCTACAGATTTGATGCAATCCCTATCAAAATACCATTGACATTTTTCATAGAGCTGGAAAAAATAATTCTAAAATTTGGAACCAGAAAAGACCCAAAATAGCCAGAGGAATGTTAAAAAAGAAAACCGAAGCTAGTGGCATCACAATGCCAGACTTCAAGCTCTATTACAAACCTGTAATCATCAAGACTGTATGGTACTGGTACAAAAACAGACACATAGATCAATCGAACAGAATAGAGAATCCAGAAATGGACCCTCGACTCTATGGTCAATCTTTGACAAAGCAGGAAAGAATATCCCATGGAAAAAAGACATTCTCTTCAGCAAATGGTGTTGGGAAAATTGGACAGCCACATGTACAAGAATAAAACTGGAGCATTCTCTTACACCATACACTAAGATAAACTCAAAATGGATAAAAGACCTAAATGTGAGCCAGAAATCCATCAAAATCCTAGAGAAGACCATAGGCAACAACCTCTTCAGTCTGGATCCCAGCAACTTCTTGCTAGACATGTCTCCAAAGGCAAGGGAAACAAAAGCAAAAATGAACTATTGGGACTTCATCAAGATAAAAAGCTTCTGCACAGCAAAGGGAATAGTAGAAAAAACTAAATAGCAACCTATGGAATGGGAGAAGATATTCGTAAGTGTCTTATCAAAAAAAGATTGAGTATCCAAGATCTAGAAAGAACTTATCAAACTCAACATACAAAAAACCCCAAAAACTCCAGTCAAGAAATGGGTAGAAGTCATGAACAGACATTTCTCCAAAGAAAACATACAAATGGCCAACAGACACATGAAAAAATACTCCACATCATTTGGCATCTGGGAAATACAAATCAAAACCACAATGAGATGCCACCTCACAGCAGTCAGAACGCCTAAAATTAACAACTCAGGAAACAACAAATGTTGATGAAGATGAGTAGAAAAGGGAACCCCTCTTACACTGCTGGTGGGAAGGCAAACTCTGGAAAACAGTGTGGAGGTTCCTCAAGACGTTAAAAATAAAGCTATATTATGACCTAGCAATTGCACTACTAGGTATTTACACAAAGGATGCAAACGTTGTGACCCAAAGGGGCACCTGCACCCCAATGTTTATAGCAGCAATGTCCACAATAGCTAAACTATGTAAAGAGCCCAGATGCCCATTGACAGATGAATGGATAAAGAAGATGTGGTGTATATATATACAATGGAATATTATTCAGCCATTAGAAAGGGTGAATATTTACCATTTGCATAGACAGGGACGGAACTGGAGGGTATGACGCTGAGTGAAATAAGTCAATCAGAGAAAGACAATTATCATATGGTTTCACTCATATGTGGAATATAAGACACAGGGCAGAGGACCATAAGGGAAGGGAGGGAAAACTGAATGGGAAGTCATGATAGAGGGAGAAAAACCGTGAACTATAGGAAACAAACTGAGGGTTGCTGGAGTGGGGTGGGTGGGTGATGTGATGAGCACTGGGTGTTATACACAACTGATGAATTACTGAACTCTACATCTGAAACTAATGATGTACTATATGTTCGCTAATTGAATTTAAGTAAAGAAAAAAAAAAAGGTCAATAGCAGCCTCAAGCTACATCACAATGCCCAGGTCATTCACTTTGCTTCACTTCATCATGTAGGCATTTTATCATCTCACATCAGAATAGGGGTGATTCTGGGTGTGGTACATGAACAATGAATCTTGTAACACTGAAAAAATAAAATAAAAGTATTTGGGGAAAAAAATAAATAAAAAAATAAATAAAAGTAATTTTAAAATTGAAAAAAAAACAGAATAGGGGTGATTGAGTACAGTATAATTAAGATACTTTGAGAGGAAGAGAGCGACCACATTCACATAGCTTTTATTACAGTATATTGTTGTTATACTTGGTCTATTTTATTATTGTTAATCTCTTACTGTGACTGATATATAAATTAAAATTTATCATAGGTAGGTATGCATAGAAAATATACACACATATATGCATATGTGTGTAATACACACATAGGATTTTGTACTACCTGTGGTTTCAGCATCCACTGGGGATCTTGGAACATATCCCCCATGAATAAGGAGGAACTGCTGTATATCCATACAATGGAATATTACTCAGTTTTAAAAAGAAAAGTGATACTGTTACATGCTACAACATGGATGAACCTTGAAAACATCATACTGAGTGAAGGAAGACAGGATACCAAAGGACACATACTGTGTAATTCCATTTATATGAAATATCCAGATAACAGAAACAAAAAGCAAGTTCGTGTTTGCTGGGGCTGGGGGAGGGAGGAATGATGTGTACAGAGTTTCTTTTTGGAGTGATGAAAATGTTCTGAAATTAGATAGTAGTGTTGGTTCGCCTTTCTGTGAATATACTAGAAATACTGAATTGTACACTTTAAAAGAGTGAGTTTTATGGCACATGATGCATATCTCAATAAAGTTGTTATTTGGAGAAAAGGTGAAAACTTTATGATTAAAATAACATGAGGTGAATAACTTTGATGAGAGGTTAAGGAGATGTTCTCAGTGACCCTTATGTTACTTCAGTGACATGTTATTTGGTGGTCTTTAATTAGAGGCGGACAATACAGAAGCCAGGCCACTGTCTGCCTCTTCCTTCTGTCCAGGGCTACTATGCCTCCCCCAAAAGCGTGTCACAGGACTGGGACAGGAGCAGACTGGGGGAAGGAAGGGTCCCAATAGCAAACTTCAGTCTTTCCTATTGCCCCTTGCTCACAATTGGGAAGGGCTTACTAAGCACCTGATGTGCAAGACCTTGGATTTTCTCCAGTCCTTGTCCTCACTAGCTTCATTACAATGTGATATAAAGGATGATAAGTGACTCCCAGCAAATGTGGAAACCACAATTCTGTGAGTTGTCCACTTCCCACGATGACATGGGAGATCCTGTAAGATGCTTCTCAGCTCCTACTAAGCTTCCCACAACTGCAAATCTGTGGCTCCTCATGCTGAAGATGACAGGAGTGGAGGACACAGCTGTGATGGTAGGAGGACAGATTGCAGAGGCCCCCTGGCAGTGGCCAGCAGAGTTGATTCAGGTTTGCTGCACCCCTTCAGGCTCTCCTCAGAGACCTGAGCCATCATCTGAACTAGGAGGTGTGCTTGGAGTCAGTGGATGCCATCTGCTATCTCTGTCATTGTTCGGGAAATGACCCCAGAAACTCAGCTCACATCAGCTGGGCCAAAGCCTCGACAAAGCCCAGGTGGGAGTCCTTGGAATCTGGCCCTGGGAGTGCATTCCCACCAGGAAGCCAGGCTTTGTCAGTGTCTTGGTGTTGGTTGGGCAGTGTATAGTGTAAAGTTGCATTTCAGCAGGGAGGTAGAGAGTAAATACTGAGGGATGGAAAATAATTTAGGTCTTGTGGAAAACACAAATAGAATGATATAGACACTAAGCACTATTGTTCTGAAAAAATTCCCATGTTCCTTCCAGTAAATTTACTATTCTTTATGCAGACTTTTTGTGTGTGTTTAAAAAATTAAATGTACACACAAGTTTCAAAACATTAGTGAGAATGGAAACTTTATAAGTCACACCTTTTTGTCCTTGCTGATAGTTAATATCCACAGTGACCTTACAACCAAATGTGATCATTTTCTTTATCCAGAGGCATAGAAAATTCATCAGTCCACTGTAGCTTTGAATACAGAAATGGGTAAGAGGAGGCTGGATCCTGCAAATTACCTATTGGAAAGACCAGAAGCAGAAACCGGTAAGTCAGCAGACAAAAATGAAGCTACCTGCAAAATCCTTGTCAGAGTATGTCCATTACTGCCTCTCGGAGGCCTTCTAGAGCCTTTCCCCAGCCACATCCACTTAGGCTCTGACCTTTTCCTTAGCTACTTGCAGCTAGGCGTTTGGAGAAGTTATAGCTACCCCCTTAACTTGGGCCCCTGACCATAGCTAGTTATGTGATTTTTTTTGAGAATGTGATTTATTAAGTAAGACTCAGCTTAGCCTGCAGGCCAAGATGAGTTTTAATATAAGCCCAGCACTGTGGAACCTCTTCTTTCCTGGAGCATGACTATGATGGATGTGCGAGGACTGGAGGTATTTCAAGGGAGACATACAGCAGAGGCCAAAGCAGCTCTGGAATGTGGCCAAGCCCATGGCCAAGGGCTAAGTAAAATAAGACTTCCAGGTGCAATTTATACCTATGTGTGATGATGGCAATACAACAAGAAGTGAATCAAGTTCGAAGATGAATCTAAACTTATACTTTGAGACTAAAGATATTTATGCAAATAAGACAATAAGTGGTAAAGTTAGTTTTGATCTTCTAAGGGAATCTGTTAAAATTAAAAATGCTTTTGGGCAGGGGGAGAAGAATGAATAGAAGGAACACAGGTGATCTTTAGGTCAGTGAAACTATTCTGTATGATACAGTAATGGTGGATGCCAATCATTATACATTTGTCAAAACCCACAGAATGCACAACCCAAAGAGAACACCCTAGTATAAACTGTGGACTTCAGTGAATAATGAGGTAGCAATGTAGTCTTATCAACCATAACAAAGTTACCACACTAATGCAAGATGTGAATATGGAACCATGTGCAGGAGAGGAGGGGGCATAGGGGAGCTCCTTATATTCTCAATTTTTCTGTAAACCTAAAACTGCTTTAAAGTAAAGTCTATAATTAAAAACTGACAACTTTCACAAGATGTAGTGATTTAATTTTTCAAGAAATAATTAGCTATGTAGGATGGAATCTTTTTGTATACAAAGATACTGAGAAAAAAGCCTGACACCCACCATATAGACAAGCTGGAGGGACCAGTCTTTCTGTAAGACTTTGGCTTTGGTGGCAGTGATGTACACTTGTATAGGACACCAGAATAAAAAGCTGTGTTTCCCATACACTTACAAGTACAAGCAAATTCTCTTTGGATGTTTGGGTATAGTTGGCAGACCTCTGCATTAGATGTAGTAGGAATTAAGTAGTACAAATCTTGGGCCCCTCCTGAAATCCACTAACCTGGGACTAGGTATCAGAAGTTGGCATTTTTAACCAATACTACAGGTAATTGTTATGTACATTAAAGTTTGGGAATGATGGGAGTATTATTTCCAGCACAGAGTACAGTGTTTACATTTCGTAGGTGCTCAATATAGAAGTGAATTTATGGAAGAGGCATGGAAATCCAGGCCATTGAATAGGATTATTAGACATGGTTGGGTACTATGAAATTTCTTTGTGATCTAAAACTACCTATAGTTTATGCAAGTATGGAAGTAGGAAGGTGATGTGTGCTTTATGAAAGCACGTAAAGGAAAGTACCCACAGGAAAGCACACAAAATTATCTACAATTTTACTATCTGGTTAAATTTATTAGAGGAATCTGGGAAAATACTCAGGACTGGGCCAATTTTATAGCACTCTTAAGAGTGTGGACCATACTTACTTCCCTCTAGAATGAGACATTTAGGTTTCATTTGCAAACCTGAAGTTTTCTCTAGTGCTCCAAGCCAAGCTAGATTTAGGGCTGCTGGAACAATATACTGGCTATAAAGTTTTCAAAGTTTCTAGGATTAATCACTGTGATGAAATATTCATAAGATAATAATGTGGACTTGACAACAAAGAGCTCAAAGAAAAATCCAACAAGGGAGTGTTAACCACAGTTCATCATTTACAACTTACTTCATGTGTGTTTGTTTATTCAACAAATGTTTATTGAGCACCTACTATGTCTCAGGCACTAGAGACACACCTGGAAATAACAAGTCAAATAAGGTCTCTGTTCTCATGGATCTCATAGAAGGGAGACAGAAAATAAACAACAAAATGAATTAGGTAACTGTGAATAGTAAAAGTGCTCTGAAGAAAATGAAACAAGAATCATAATAACAAGTGGAAATGTTACTTAGATAAGGTGGTCAGAGCAGGCCTCTTTGGGAAGGTAATATCTGAACTGAGATATGAATGACACAAAGAGCCAACTCTCTGAAGATGTAGAGCAGTGGCATCACTGGGCCATATTCTAGAAACCAAAAGAAGGTCAATATGATTGAAAAATAGGCAGGAAGGGAGAGGAGAGTGCAAAGGGAGTTTGGAGAAGTAGGAGTCAGGATTATGTTCTAAGTGTAATGGGAAGCCATTAGAGATTTTAAGCAGAAAAAAATACGTTCAGGTTTAATTTTTGTAAGAACAGCAGTCTAATTCTTCAGTTGGCTGATAGGTTCATGCCCCATTTTATTACTGTAGGTTGTAAACTATAAAACATAATGTATATAACATTGATATTATAGAATATCTTATAATTAAAATCACTCTGTCTTCTGTGTAGAGAATAGTTTATAAAGAAGTAGGAAAGAGATATCAGGAGATCTTCAGAGGGATCAGGTAGAGAAATTGTTGAATTGTTTGGATGGTAGCAATGGAGCTGGAGAGAGACAGATTTATAAGGTGGTTTGGAGATAAAATGACAGGACTCCACAGATATGGAGGAATGGTGAAAAAAATGAGAAGAACCAAGGAGGACTCTAGTTTTTGGCTTGAACAACTGAGTGGACGGTGAAGGTATTTACTCAGATGAGGAAGAATGAGATGGAGAAAAATTCGGGAACATATTTAGGGGAGGAATGAAGACTTCTGTTTAAGTCTGAGATGCCTATTATTCTTCCAAAAGAAAATGTTAAGTAGGAACCTGGATATAGAAGTCTGTTACACAGTGTTGAGATCAAGGCTAGAGACATAATTATGAAATATGATTGGAATACATATGGTAAATATGATTGGAATACATATGGTAAGTGTACAGACTTAGAATCTCTGTTTTCTGAGTGGTGAGTTTAGTCCGTTTCTATTTATTACTATTGCTGATACATTCGGATTTATTTCTACCTTCTTATTTTGAGCTTTTTTTAATGCACATTTTCTCTTTTTCCTTTATTCTGTAGGGATCATTTTACCCTTAAATTTAAACATGAATTTTTGACCAGCCAAATCTGACCATAATCAATATTACTACTCTTTCCTTTTCAGTTCAATTGACTATCATTCCAGAATTTCAACTTATTTACATTCTTAATCATTTTATTTATTTTTATTTTTTATTTTGTTATGTTAGTCACCATACAATACATCATTAGTTTTTGATGTAGTGTTCCAGGATTCATTGTTTACATATAACACCCAGTGCTCCATGCAATACGTGCCCTCCTTAATAATACCCACCATCACTGGGCCAACCCAACCTCCCCACCCCCCTCCCCTCTAAAGCCCTCAGTTTGTTTCTTGGAGTCCACAGTCTCATGGTTCATCTCCCCCTCTGATTTCCCCCTCTTCATTTTTCCCTTCCTTCTCCTAATGTCATCCATGCTATTCCTTATGTTCCACAAGTAAGTGAAACCATACGGTAATTGACTCTCTGCTTAACTTATTTCACTCAGCATAATATCCTCCAGTCCCATCCATGTTGATGCAAAAGTTGGGTCTTCATCCTTTCTGATGGCTGAGTAATATTCCATTGTATATATGGACCACATCTTCATTATCCATTTGTCTGTTGAAGAATATCTCTGTTCTTCAACATTTTAAGCATACTTATTTTGAAGTCTTTCCATCTCCCAGACTACATTATCATCTTCCTTTGTGTATTTTTCTGATCAACCAGCCCTTTGAAGATCCTCAGGTTTACCTGCATAAGATTTTAACATTCTGTCTTATTTGGGTCCACTGTCTCTTGGCCTGTTCCTATAATGAGTATTAAAACTAAAGCCCCTAGATACCAAGAAACTTCATCTACCTCCCAGCCCCATACAAATTAGCAAAATAAATACAAGTCATGAAGCCTTACAGAGGTCCTAGGACCAAACCCAGGGGTACTCCAGCATTTAGAGATCAGGCCCAGAAAGGGATGAAACCAAAAAAGGCCAAGATAGAGTGGTAAATAGAAAGAAAAGAAGACCAGGAAAGTGTGATGTCACAGAAACAAAAAGAAAAGAGTATATTGAGAAAGAGGGAGTGGCCAACTGTGCCAAATACTATGTAGAGGTCAAATAAAATGAAGACAGAGAAATCATGACTGAATGTGGCAAGAATGGGAGGGGAGGAAGTGGAGGCGGTGATTACAGGCTGTTCTTTTTAGACTATCCATGAAGGGATCAGAGACATAAGATAGAGAAGATAAAGGACTAGAATCAAGGGAGAGTCTAAAACTAAAGGAGGTACTATATCCCAGAGTGTATTTACGTACTACTGGGGATAATTCAGAGGAGACAGAATCTTACAACGTGAAAGAGAGAGGTAATTTTACTGCAGGCATAAGCCCCTTGAGGATGTGAGAGGGATGGATTCTCTGACTAGAGCCATGACATCCCACCTGCCATAACAGGAAGAATGATGAGTAGGGGCAACACAGGGGAACTGACAGATTGGAGGTGGAGAAACAGGGAGTTTCAGTCAACAAATGCAAGTTAAAGTCATTGGCCCAGAGTAGTGGCAGGGATGGAAGTCTTGGAATTGGGAGGAAAGGCCAGGTCTGAAGTGGTCATTCATAAAGCAGGCAATATCAGTTGGCCTTTAGTGACTCTTAGCATGAAATTAAAATTCTCTTTGTTTCTACCAGATTCTCAGTCTTCGAGAAGTATTGCTGTGTTTGGGTACATTGGCTTTTCTTGGGATTGTTTTTCTGACTTGCTTTTCTGATTTTGGCTACAGATTATAGTTGCATCTTGGAACCATCTTAAGCTGCATGCATTCAAGAGCCTGTTACAGCTCAGAATGTCAACTGTTCCTGGTGTACCCCAGTTGGCTATGGGATGGGCATGAATGAAGTAAGGTGAGGGCATCCCTATGCTTGGTATGAGGCCGTTGGCCATTCTCTCTCACGCCCATTTGGCCCCCTGAAGACAGGAATCGAATGGTGTAAAGTTCTGGAACCCCACACCCTTGACCAAGTCTAACATCCTCACTTCTGACCAAGTCAGTAAGTCTGATATATAATGTAAGATATTTATTTTTCCAAAACTAAGAGGTGATTAAAAGAGGCACCCCTTGAAACATTGAATGGAATTGTTTTAAATGGGTATATATATATAAAACTATGCAGTTTTTAAGCTTTATTGAGATATAGTTTACATACTGCACAATTCACTCATTTAAAGTGTAAACTTCAGTGATTCTTAATATATTCAGAGTAGTGGAACCATGACCATAATAAATTTTAGAACATCTCTATTACTGCATAAGAAACCCCAAAACCATTAGCAGCCATTCCTCATTCTCCCTGCCCCTTGCCCCAGCAAGCATTAATTTACTTTGTGTCTCTATGGATTTGCTTATTCTAGACATTGCATATAAATGGAATTAAAAATATGTGGCCTTTTGTGCCTGATTTTTTTCACTTAGCATAATGTTTCCAAGGTTCACTCATGCTGTAGCATGTCTCAATATTTCATGCCCTTTTACAGCCAAATAATATTCTATTGTATAAATATGTCACATTTTATTGTTCATTCATCAGTTGATGGCCATTTGGGTTTTTTCTACTTTTAGACGATAGCAGTTTTTAAAACAACTCAAAATATAATTTCTCAATTCATTGTTCTAGTGGGAAAAAGCACTCCAGATTCACTTTGGTTCAACCTGAGTTGATGGCTAGTGCTGGCAGGAACCCATCTTACCTGATTCCCCTATGACTTCAGGCCACAGCAGTGCCAATTATTAGGGATAATGTTCAATTAAGATTACATACTGAATTGAAAGTGAGTCTAACTTTTCTTGACATATTGTCAATTTAGCTTTAAAATCTACCCTGAGAAAATGACCATCAAACCAGACAGGCCACAACCTAGCTTCAGTTGGATCTAATTTTTTTTTTTTTTTAAAGCCATGACTCAATGTTGCCTCATTGTGCAACATTTCCTAATTTGATAAATTGAACTTCCTTGTATGATCAGATAATGATACGAAAAATACTGATTTTGGTTACAGGTTATAATGGCATCTTGGAACTATCTTAATATCAGGTATAGGAAGTAAAATTTATTTAACATCAGTTTAGGGTAAATTCTCCTGAAGACATGATGAAGTTCATCAGCATTCCAGGGGTCCCTGTGGACCCTCAGGGTATTCTGTTTCTCTACTTTATCTCCTGCTCTGGGGGCCTGGGCAGAGAAGATCAATGGAAAGCAGACATTGCCCCAAGATCAGCGGGCTTACGCCCTGACTTTCCTAACCTTGGGCAATGTGAAGATAAAGTTACTGCCAGTGTTAAGCCTCAATCCACTGGAAAAAGAAAAACAGAAGCGACTGTGTTCTCTGGAAGGCAAGGCCCTAAATGCAGAGTATCTCATGTTTTCAAAGTAGGAAAGTGTCCACAGCTAATATTTGGATGGGCCAACGGTGCGTGTCTTTCTCACTGCAGCCTGAGCCTGTCCCATCAGAGACAAAAGGCCCTTGCTGTGCACCTGTGGAGAGGAGAGGTTCAGTAAAGGGAAGCAGGGCAAGCCCTTTTATGCTCTTATTGTTTTAAGCAGAGTTTTGCAAAGGGAGCGGTTCTGGAAGTAAAGCAGAGCACGGAGTGTCTGAGCCTGGAGTGTTTTGAAATACATGTGCTCTAGAGACCCTCTGTCACCATGCCTTCCATGGATGCTCATTCCCCATTTCTCCACTCAGGACTGCTGACTCCTCCATCCACTGCCAAGGACAACACTGGCCAGGGGAAATGAAATATTTGCTGACCACCACCGCCCCCCATCCCCCACTTACATGACCTGGAGCTTTCACTGGTAGGGAAGGTGGGGGGAGGGGAAAACTATAAGAAAACGCTTGAAATGGTAACCTCCTTAAAAGTTTTTCTTAAAACCTCCAGGCCAGGACAACAAACATTCACAAAGGCATCAGGAATGTGCCTTGCAGTGGGCATCTCTCAGAGAGCTCACAGACAGCAGTGGGGTCAGAATGGGGCTGGAATCCAAAGTACGTGCCATGAAGTATAGAAATAGACATGAGCCCCGAGTGAACTGGGTGCAAGGGGATAAGGGAAGCACCAAAGTGATGACACCAGTTAGGTTTTTAAAGGACAAAAAATCACCCTGAAGACAACATAGGGACAAGGAAGGGGATTAGAGGATGAGAGGCCATGTTCTCGGTAGAGGAAATAGGACAGGCGGAGGCACAAGGCAGGTAACAGTGTGATGTGTGTGAGCGTGTGAATGAGTATGTGTGGGTGTGTAAGCATGAGTGAGCATGCTTAATGATGTATTATTCATGATTTTACAAATGATTTGGTGATCTGGTCTGCAAAGTCCTCTGGATATTTTAGTACTTCCCCTGTCAATGCTCATCACATTTTGTTAAAATTATTTTATTTTATTTTATTTTATTTATTTTATTTATTTGTCAGAGAAGATTGAGCACAAGCAGACGGAGTGGGAGGGGGAGAAGCAGGCTTCCCACTGAGCAGGGAGCCTGATGTGGGGGCTCAATCCCAGCACCCTGGGATCATGACCTGAGCCAAAGGCAGATGCTTAACGACTGAGCCACCCAAGCACCCCTTATTAAAATTCTTTTAAAAATTTTCAGACTTCTCACTAGACTGTAAAAGTCATGTCTATCTTGATCAATCTTAAGAAGACCTTAATAAATGGAAAGACATATTTCATGTTTCTAGTTGAAAAAACATAATTTTGTAAAAGTATAAACTTTCCAAAGTAAACTATGAAATGTTTAATGTGATCCTAATCAAAATCTTAATAGGATGCTTTTGTAATGTGATTCCATATTTAAATTCCATCTGTATGAGTAAATACAAGAATATTCAAGCCAAAGTTTTAAATGAGAAATCACATTTCAATCATATTTTAAAACTGTAATAATAAAGCAGATGGTGGTTATATAGAAATAAGCTAGATCAACAGAACAGAATAACAAATTTAGGGGGAAAATTAGGTATATAAAGTAATTCAGTTATTATAATGGAATTATACAGTAAACAGGGTTGGAATAACTGACTCGTCACTTGGAAAACAATTCACCCAAATGGCTCGTCAAGTGTTCAAGTCAAGTCAATGCCTGGCACAGGTGACATATCCATCTGTGAGTTTGTCCACAAGCACAGTGGTCTCTCACGGCCAGGGGATATCAGTGTGTAAGAGGGAGTAAAGTGTGTCTTCTGGGTATTGGCCAACCCATCTGACCATTTCATATGCCCAAGAATCTTGTGTCCTGCTGAGGACATCTTATGTGATCTGCATGGCAGTTATGTTATCTGACTTTTTTGGAGTACGTGGTGTATAGAGGAAGAATTCCTGCCCTCCAACAATGAATTTACAGTGGGGAGAATCTGGTCCTTCCTCCAGGGGAGAAAAGAAATCAACCAATGACCTGATGCAAGTAAAGAGCAACTTACAATGAGTTCATGGTGGGCTTTGAAAGGTTTTAAAATGAAGGATTGTACATTCAACAGTCCAATCATAAATAAATTTCATTATGGTTAGTTGAGTGCCTAGAAAGGAGGAAGAAAAAGGAAGAGCTTCCATATATATGGAAGGCAGACACTTAACTGACTGAGCCGCCTAGGCACCCCAGGAAGAGCTCTTTAAAAGAAGATGACAGGGGCGCCTGGATGGCTCAGTTAGTTAAGTGTCTACCTTCAGCTCAGGTTATGATCCCAGGGTCCTGGAATCGAGCCCCACATTGGGCTCCCTGCTCAACTGGGGGTCTACTTCTCCCTCTGCTACTCCCCCTGCTTGTGCTCACTCTCTCTTTCTCTGTAAAATAAATAAATACTTAAAAAAAAGATGACAAAAAGTTCTGAAGATGGATGGGGGTGAAGGCTGCACAACAATTGAACATGCTTAATGTCACTAAATGGTACACTTAAGATGGTTAGGATGGTAGCTTTTATGTTGTGTATATTTTACCACATTAAAAAAAAAAAAAAAAAGGAGCCAGGAGGAGAGAAGAAAGCTCCAGGGCAAGCCAGGATGGTGGAAAGAAGCCTGGGCGCCTCTCTCCCAGGATGCACTCCCATTCCTTAGGATTCCAGTGGGCTGCCCTGGGCTGATGATCTCCATTCAAGACATCCCTGTTCTTGGCTGATACCAGGACACAGCAGGTTCAAATCTATTCCTGTGCCAGGAACTCAGCTGAGGAAACTTTTTTTTTTGCTTCTTTCTCTCTTAGGTTGCTACTCCAAGTGACTTGTTTGGGTCTCTGGAAAAGTGTTCTTAGACACGGGGTATCACCCAACAATGGGAACTTCTGTTCAGATGTTTGTACAATAGTATCAGTTGTCATATCATATCTACACTTGCCACTACCTTTGGCGGTGTAGGGGGTTCTGGGGGGAGTCCTAGAGTGGTGGAAGCAGGGACTTGAGAGATCTTGGGACCATCCTCCCCAGTGGCACATGTGGTATCTTTGGATGCTCTGTCCCCAGTGCTCATCATGGCATTAAAGCACAGGCTGTCACCTCTCCTAGACCTTCTCCCTTGGCTGCCTCTGACTTGTCCCCACCTTCCATTTCATCCCCCCACCTGCAACCTCTACTCTCCCCCCAACCCCCATCACCCTGCCTGGCCTGGTTTAGACACCTCTCTTCTGCACTCCTGTTTTCCCTACCCATCAGAGTACGTATCTTACATGAAAGTGCCTGAATCATGACTCTGTCCCATTCAACGTGGAGCTGTTTGAGAACAGAGACCAACTTGTGTTTTACTCCATACCCTCATCCCCACAGATGCTTTGTACAGAAAATACACTCAAATTCTTGCTGAAAGAATAAGTGAAATCTGGACCTCTTCATTATATTCTTATTACTTCTGAGACTCAGAGTCCTTAAATAGCACACCCAGATCCCAGGTAAGGAGTGATGGAATGATGTCAAATGCACACCTGCTGACCCGTAGTCCGGGCTTCTTGCCCTCAATACCCAGTAATGACACAGCTGCTCCCACAAGTCCAGATTACCTGCAAGATGAAGGTGAGGGTGAAAGCCAGCCATGGTCAGGCAGACTTGTTTGGGGAGGCACTTCTGAGCAGGAAAAGTTGAGGATCTAGTTCTTCTTAGCATTTCTACAGTCATCCATCCAATGTGCCTGCTCAGACTTGTGCCAGAATCCTAATAAGCCTTCAGAAGGGACCCAATTGTCCATTTATGGGTCTACGCACATGAATCACTTTCACTTACTCTACAAGTCCTCCAGGAACATTGCAGAAATGGTGCCAAGACCCCTTGGAGGGGTCCCAGAAATCTGCCTAGTGTCACTGTGAGCCATCTCTCCCTGGAGTCCTATACAAAGACTAGGGTAGTGGGGTACTTAGCCCTCTCAGACCTTTTGGGAATTGGGGGCATATGGCCCCCCTCCAGTGAGACCCACTGATGTACACTAGAAAAGAATACTACCACAATGAGTTCTTTCTGTAAAATCTTTGTCAAAAATTCTGTTATTTCTTATGATAGATTCAGAATGTGGACTCCTTGAATCAAAGGGTGAGAAAATGTTACATCCTTGATGGACATACCAAACTGCTCTCCAGAGAACACTACCTAATTTCCATCATTGAGCTATGGAAGCACCTCCCCGCAGCACCCTAGTAAGTGTGATCACTCATTACATTCTTTCTTAAACAAAGAAATGATTTTATCTGTTGTCTGATGAGTTTCATCTCTTTCAGTTGGATGATCAGCTTTTGAGAACAAAGCATATATAATTGGGATGTAAGGATTCTGACCTTAGCTTCTGACCCTTTATCTTCCTCATCTTCAAAAGAGGGCTAAGGGACCAGAAGTGCCCCGCAGAAATGAGAGAAGAGGCAGGTAGCAGGGATGCACACTCGAGGAACACCTCTGAGTCAACCAAACCCACTCCCAGGACAGCTGGCCCTCATCCCCGAATCAGGACAGACAGGCCTGCAGCAGAAAGTCAGCCTGACTCTTCAGAACTGCCACTTTGCTGGACTCAGGTGGCCACCCCAACCCAAGGGCTCCATTCTGTCTTCCTGTTTCTGGGAACAACTTTGCATGCTTTCCCTTATTGACACCTCAGTGCAGCATTTAAACAGTTAAAAGACCTTCTAGCACCACTGTGGCCTGTACTGTTGACCATATGATTTGTGATGGCTTATTTAAAACGGGTTTTCCTGTTTAGCAGTTGCCCTTTTGCCCTTCTCCCTGGTGTCCTGGCCAGATGCAAAGAACGCTGGAGGCTTGTTTATCAATACAGCTTGAAATGCTAACCACACACACACCTACACACACACACACACAATATAATGAGTTCTCTGAGTATTTTTAACTTTGGCATTTTTTGGTGTGTGACATTTTGATGTACTATTTTGTGACATGATTTTCTTTTTGTAACAAAGGAGGAAACTAGCACTCACTGGATCCCTGTGATGTGCAGGTACTTTGTATAATTCTGTCTTTATTTCTCACAGCCATTCTTATTATCCCCATTTTACTGAGGAAACCAAGTCACATAGCTAATAAATAGTAACACCAAGATTGAAATTCAGATCTAAGCCTAGTATGTTCTCTACTGTGTAATGTCACTGCTTCCTGGAATGTTGTCTTAAAGCATTTGTGCATTCTGAAGCGTGGTTCTGTTCCAGGTGACAAATCACTTCCTGGGACCGTAGCATTGGTTTGATATTTAAAGTGGCTAATAATTACTTATAATTTCTTATTAGCATAGTTAATAGATGTTTCCTCTGTTATGAAGAACACTGTGTAAAGGAACACTAAGTGGAGAGAGTCAGGAGGTTGTTGGGTTTGATCTGCTAGGGCTCCTACAGAAACGAGTTTCCCCTGGGTGAGAGGCATGGTGGTGACAGAGGCATGGTGGGGAATAAACAAGACTTTCCAGGGGAATGATAGCAAGCCCATCACCACCGTCAGGACGAAGGGTTCACAAGGGATGGAGGAAAATAAGCAGGTGAGGTATGGAGGTAGGGCTTGTCAGTGCACTGCATTAGCTAGGACTTGTTTTGCCAGAAAAGAAAGCATGAGTGAGTTACATGACCTAAATATATGCCTAGAACTACAAATGACCTAAGGCAGATAATTCTACCTTTTGTGACTCAGATTCTGTCTTTATAAAATGGGAGACATGAAACTGTGCTAAGTAACATACTCCCTTTATTTCCTAGAGATGTTGGGGGGACTTCCAGAGAGATTTCTTCACCTGTAAACTCTGGTTACACCCCAATATACGGTTCTCTAATTCTTTATTCTTGCATTGCAGAACCCCAGGAAAGCCTTCTGACATAAACGACAGAAATTATACAGAGCTACATAAGTTAATTCTAAAATTCAGTTTCTACCAAATCCAATACCCTTCTTGGTTATAGATTCACAAAACTAAAAGGTCTTAGAGATGACTCTGTGCAGCAAGGGCAAATGCCTGGCATGCTCACCTGCAACCCCCTGCATGCAGCCCTCAGATAAGACACTTTATCCTATCTGGACACCTGTCCCTGGAGTCTGACCACAGCCTCAGAATCCTTCTCAACCAGCACCTCCAGCAGCCACCATCAGCTGAATGCAACTGGCATTTGAATGGAAACCTATCTGTCATGTCTGATCTAGTCCAAACGTTTCCTTTCATAGAAGATCTAGAAGCTTAGAGAGACTGAATGTTGAAACCAGGATGAAACCAGGATCTCATGGCTAATAACTATCAGAGCCAGGAGTGAAATCAAGGCTTCTAACTTCTAGCTCCACATCCATATTTTTTTGATGCCTTTGAGGCTAATGAGACCCAACTCTAGTAAATAATTCATTTATTCATTAAATAGTTACTGAGAACCTACTATGTACCAGGGATTATGCCCAGATAAATGACTAATCCCTGTTGGTCCAACTGGAGAGGAAGTCCGTAAACAACAGACCCTTTTTCACTCAGCATGAGTTGGATCAAAATTCAACTAGATGGATGGATGGATAGATAGATGATAGATAGATAGATAAATAGATAGACAGATATAATTATGACATCATATTTTCCATGGACTTTAGAAATACCTGTCAAAAAGAAGTTTACAAAATTAATAATAATAAGATAATTAATGACTGCTATCCACAACATCATTTTGTTTGTGTATTTTCTGTTTCTTCTGGTTGTCTTTTCCTGGGCATTGTGTTGTAAGAATCTATATAAGGAACATGACTATGCATAGTTTTGATGGAAAAACTATTATAGGAGGAATTTAAGTACCTTACTCCAAGCCTTATATCAAGGTTTAGGAGAGAAAAAAAAGATGTAATCATCATAGGTCTTGGTTACATTTATATTACCAACCACGAGTAAAATGTCAGTTGAAGGTCAACTAAATTATATTTCCTTTGGTTATATTATAGGGAAGATGGCATTGAACCAAGTATCAGAAGACCTGGTCTAGTTTTCTTCCTCCCCGGGCATTTGTGACACTGAATGAATCACTTCAATATCACGGAGCCTCTCTCTTCGTTTATAAAATGACTTTGTGCCCTGCCTGCCACAGAAAGTTGTTATTAGAATTAATAATAATAAAAGCTCCCACTGCTATTGTGATTTACCATTTGCAATACTCTTTCACAACAACCCTGAGAGGTAGGTAGGTCAGTCATAATTACCCACAATTAAAGATAAGAAACCCAAGGCTCAGAGAAGTGAAGCAACTTTCTCAAGGTCACCCAGCTAGAAAATGGTGGCAATGGGAGTGAGCTTTCTGCTTTCTTGTGTGGGCACATTTCACCTTCCCCCCCCAACCTGAGCTGCTTCTCCAAGGGAGGCAGAGTGACTAGAAGACCTTCCATACACTGTTATGTTGTTGGTGCATGGTGGGAGCTGGCTCTCTAGGCAGCTCTCAGGAGCTTGGAAATATCTAAGTGGCTCTCGGCAGGTTTTCTAGTTGTGGAAACTAGAAGATGTTTTCAGTGAGAAGTTTCTCTGGTGTGCTCACAGACTCCTTACCTGTTTGCTCCAGTCGGCTCCACTTCTCTACCACATTAGTAGCTATCTCCATGTGTGTCCTTAGTCATTTCCCTCTAAAAGACACAACACACACACACACACACCACGCACGTGTGCACATGCATGTGTCACGTAATTACAAACATAAATTTCAGTGGAATGGCCCTCTATCAAAATCCTTAGCATTGTAAACAGCCTCTTAAAAGATTAGTTAAGTCATGTCTTATAAATAGGTTCTTGCTGTAAGAAGAAAAGGGAGAGGGAGAATCAGACTCTCCACTGAGCAGAGAGCCTGATGTGGGGTTCGATCCCAGGACCTCGAGATCACAACGTGAGCTGAAGGCAGACACCCAACTGACTGAGCCACCCAGGCGCCCCTCCACTCTTGCCTGTATTGGTAGACTAGCTAGAGCAGAGGCTTGCTAACTTTAAAAATGTGTGTGTGTGTGTGTGTGTGTGTGTGTGTGTGTGTGAAACAAAAAACAATACCCTACATTTCATCCTGGCCTATTCTATTTTACATAAATGAAATAATGAAATGCTGGTTGCAACCTAATATGTTGATTTTATGACCTGCCAATAGCTTGACCCACTACATGAAGTGGCATCCTTCAAAGGGTGACCTGCATACCAGGGGGCAAACTCCCATGGCCCAGGAGTGGAGACCATGCTCAAAGCAGTGAAATGATTGGCCCAAACACTATGTCCTAAAGCTGCTCCCACCTTCCATGTTCTTCCAGCCTCTTCTATCCACACCCTCCCACCAAATCCAGCCTCCTAATAAGCCTACCTGCCTCTAGATGGGTTCTTCTCCATCCTATCTTCCACTACCATGAGAGTGGTTTTCTGAAATAGACATCTTCCCCTTTCATACCCTTCTGAAAATCTTCCCATGACTTCTCCTAGCCCTGTCACCTAAAAGAGGAAGTCTAGGCTCCTCAGATGGTTGATGAGGCCCCTGTGACTCCAGTCCTATCTCCCAAGTCTCAACCCCTACACTCCCTCCCTTTCCCTTTGTATTCCCACTGCACCACAGCAGTTCTGGCTGATCTACAGCACATGCTATTTCGTGTCTCCATGCCTCTTCTCCCCCAGATCTGCAGTAGATAAAATAGCACCTCCTCCAGGAAGTAGACTCTGATCATCCAGGTTGCCCAGGCACCTACTTTGCATGATCTGTGGTCCTCTGGGCACACCCTGTGTGAGTACCTACTCTGGTATTGCTCTTCCTGAACAAGTACGTAGGTGGCAGGAGGGGTGGGACCCTGGGAAGGACAAAAGAGGCCACTGCTTGCTGAGGGAAGTGACTTAACAAGCAGCATGTTGAGGGAGAAAATGAAATCAAAGCCAGAAAGACTGACTAATTGAGTCACCAGTGGAACAGGGCTAGCTGAGAGAAGAGTCCAAATACAAGGCAATATGAGAGATCCTGAAGGAACCCCAGTGACGAAAGAAGGCTGAACATAGAAGATGAGCCGTCAAGTGCACATCCTGCCTACTCAAAGTGTGGTCCATGGACTAGCACCCCCAGTGGTTTGTTACACATGCCCTAGTCTAGATCAGAGAAGCACTGGTCTGAAGGAGCTTCCCTGAACCAGAGAGCAAACGCTCCAGCTTTCTATGTGCCTGGCTATGCCCGCTTCTCCCTGGGCTGCACTGAAGTTTTCTATCTACAGGTCTGTCTGCCTGAAAACAGGTACTGCATCTTGTGTGTCTTTGCATCCTCGGTGCCTAGTCTGCCCCCATCATATCATGTGGGCATATTAGCATTCTTGCATGCTCTTGGACAGAAATATTTTCCACAGTCTTCCAAACTGACTAGTAATAGAAGAAGTACTCTTGGTCAACTTAATTCCATTTTGCTACTTAAAGTTGTTATGAAATAGAGACATGCTCATCATGGATGTCTTAGAAAATAAAGAAAAATTAAAAAATGCATCTACACACTCAATCCAGAGACAACCACTACTACATTTCTGTTTCTTTTTAAATCTCTGTGGGTGTTTATTTTTCCTTCTAAGTAGTTCACATCACATTCATGCAAAAGATTTAAATGTATCAGTGGTGACAGTGGCCCTAAGACAGTGACTTTGACATTCCTACAGTCCATAGTAAGTACAGTTCTGTAGCATCAAGTACATTCTCATCATTGCGCAACTATCATCACCACCCATCTCCAGAACTCTTTTACCTTTCCCAACTGAAAGTCCATACCCATTAAACACTAACTCTCCTTTTCGTCTCCCTGTAGCTCCTGCCAACTACCATTCTACCTATGTCTCATCATAGGTTGACTACTTTAAGAATGTCAAATAAGAGGAATTATACAATATTTGTCCTTTTATGATGGGCTTATTTGATTCATCATAATATCCTCAAATTTCACCCATGTTGTACATATGACAAAATTTCATTCCTATTTATTTATTTATTTATTTATTTTTATTTTATTTTTTATGGTATACCAAGTGTTCATATTTCTTTTTATTATTATTATGTTATGTTATACCATACAGTATATCATTAGTCTATGATGTAGTGTTCCATGATCTCTTGTTTGTGTATAACACCCAGTGCTCCATGCAACATGTGCCCTCCTTAACAGCCATCACTGGGCTCACCCATCCCTCCTCCCCACTCCCCTCTCTCCTCTAAAACCCTCGGTTTGTTTCCTGGAGTCCATAGTCTCTCATGGTTTGTCTCCCCCCTGAATCCCCCTTTCGTTTTTCCCTTCCTTCTCCTAATGTCCTCCATGCTGTACCTTACGTTCCACAAATAAGTGAAACCATATGATAATTGACTCTCTGCTTGACTTATTTCATTTATCATAATCTCCTCCAGTTCCATCCATGTTGATACAAAAGTTGGGTATCCATCTTTTGATGGAGTAATATTCCATTGTATATATGGACCACATCTTCTTTATCCATTCATCTGTTGAAGGGCATCTCAGCTCTTTCCACAGTTTGGCTGTTGTGGACATTGCTGGTATGAACATTGGGGTGCAGATTTGGGGTAAATGCCCAGTAGTGCAATTGCTGGGTCATAGGGTAGCTCTATTTTTAACTTTTTGAGGAGCCTCCACACTGTTTTTCAAAGTGGCTGTGTCAACTTGCATTCTCACCAATAGTGTAAGAGGGTTCCCCCTTCTCCACAACCTCTTCAACATTTGTTGTTTTTGCCTTGTCAATTTTTGTCAATTCTAACTGGTGTAGGGTGGTATCTCAGTGTGTTTTTGATTTGAATTTCCCTGATGGCTAACGATGATGAACATTTTTTCACGGGTCTGTTAGCCATCTGTATGCCTTCTTTGGAGAAGTGTCTGTTCATGTCTTTTTCAACATTTCCTTGGCGATTCGGGGTCTTTTCTGATTCCATACAAATTTTAAGATTGTTTGTTTCAGCTCTGTGAAAAATGTCAGTGGTATTTTGATAGGGATTGCACTGAAAGTATAGATTGCTCTGGGAAGCATGACATTTTAACAATATTTATTCCTCCAATTCATGAGCATGGACTGTTTTTCCATCTCTTTGTGTCTTCCTCAATTTCTTTCATAAGTGTTCTGTAGTTTCCAGAGTATAGATCCTTAACCTCTTTGGTTAGATTTATTCCTAAGTACCTTATGGCTTTTGGTACTATTGTAAATGGAATTGATTCCCTAATTTCTCTTCCTTCAGTTACACTGTTAGTGTATAGGAAAGCAACTGATTTCTGTGCATTGACTTTGTATCCTACCACATTACTGAATTGTTGTATGAGTTCTAGTAATTTAGGGGTGGAGTCTTTGGGTTTTCCACCTAAAGTGTCATGTTATCTGCAAAGAGAGAGAGCTTGACTTCTTCTTTGCCAACTTGAATACCTTTTATTTCTTTTCATTGTCTGATTGTTGTGGCTAGGACTTCTAGTACTATGTTGAACAATAGTGGTGATAGTGGGCATTCTTGTCGTGTTCCTGATCTTAAGGGAAAGGCTCCCAGCTTTTCCTCATTGAGAATGATTCTCACTGTGGGCATTTCATAGATGGTTTTTATGAAATTGAGGGATGTTCCCTCTATCCCTATACTCTGAACAGTTTTAATCAAGAAAGGATACTTTATTTTGTCAAATGCTTTTTCTGCATCAATTGAGAGGACCATATGGTTCTTCTCTCTCCTCTTATTAATGTTCTATCACATTGATTGATTTGCAAATGTTGAACCATCCTTGTATCTCAGGGATAAATCCCACCTGGTTGTGATGGAAAATCCTTTTAATGTACTGTTGGATCCTATTAGCTAGGATCTTGTTGAGAATTTTGGTATCCATATTCATAAGAGATATTTTTCTAAAATTCTCCTTTTTGATGGGGTCTTTGCCTGGTTTTGGGATCAAGGTAATGCTGGTCTCATAGAATGAGTCTGGAAGTTTTCCTTCTGTTTCTATTTTTTTAAACAGCTTTAGGACAATAAGCATTATTTCTTCTTTCAATGTTTGGTAGAATTCCCCTGGGAATCCATCAGGTCCTGGGCTGGTTGGGAGGTTTTTGATCACTGCTTCAATCTGTTACTGGTTATTGGTCTATTCAGGTTGTCAATTTCTTCCTGTTTCAGTCTTGGTAGTTTATAGGCTTCCAGGAAGGCATCCATTTCTTCCATATTGCTTAATTTATTGGCATATAGTTGTTGATAATAATTTCTGATAATTGTTTCTATTTCCTTGGTGTTAGTCATGATCTCTCCCCTTTTATTCATAATTTTATTAATTTGCTTCCTTTCTCTTTTCTTTTGAATAAGTCTGGCCAGTGGTTTATTGATCTTATTAATTCTTTTGAAGAACCAACTTCTAGTTTTGTTATCTGTTCTACTGTATTTCTGGTTTCTGATTCATTGATCTCTGCTCTAATCTTAATTAGTTTTTTCTTCTCATGCATGGCTTAGGCATCATTTGTTGTTTTTTCTCCAGCTCTTTAAGGTGTAAAGTTAGTTGGTGAATTTGGGATTTTTCTTTTTCTTTCTTTCTTTTTTCTTTTTTTTTTCTTTTCTTTTCTTTCTTTTTTTTTTTTTTTTTTTTGAATGAGGCTAGGATGGCTATGTATTTCCTCCTTGGGACCAACTTTGCAGTATTCCATAGGTTTTGGACCAATTTGTTTTCATTCCCATTGGTTTCCGTGAATTGTTTGAGTTCTACTTTGATTTCCTGGTTGACCCAAACATTCTTAAGCAGGCTGGTCTTCAGCTTCCAAGTGTTTGAATTTCTTCCAAATTTTTTCTGGTGATTGAGTTTCAGTTTCAAAGCATTGTGGTCTGAGAATATGCAGGAAATATTCTCAATCTTTTGGTATTGGTTGAGACCTGATTTGTGACCCAGTATGTGAGCTATTCTGGAGAAAGTTCCTTGTGCACTCGAGAAGAATGAGTATTCTCTTGTTTTAGGGTGGAATGTTCTGTATATATCTATGAGGTCCATTTGGTCCAGTGTATCATTCAAAGCTCTTGTTTTTTTTTTTTTTCTTTTTTTTTTTTAAAGATTTTATTTATTTATTTGACACAGAGAGAGGGATCACAAATAGGCAGAGAGGCAGGCAGAGAGAGGGGGGAAGCAGGCTCTCCGCTGAGCAGAGAGCCCAATGCAGGGCTCGATCCCAGGACCCTGAGATCATGACCTGAGCCGAAGGCAGGGGCCTTAACCTACTGAGCCACCCAGGAGCCCCAAAAGCTCTTGTTTCTTTGTTGATTTTCTGCTTACATGATCTGTCTATTGCTGAGAGTGGAGTGTTGAGGTCTCCTACTATTAATGCATTATTATCAATATGTCTATTTTGATTACCAGTTGGCTTATGTAGTTGGCTGCTCCCATGTTGAGGTCATACATATTTACAATTGTTAGATCCTCTTGTTGGATAGACCCTTTAAGAATGATATAGTGTCCTTCTATATCTCTAACTACAGTCTTTAGCTTAAAATCTAATTTGTCTGATATAAAAATTGCTACCCCAGCTTTCTTTTGAGGTCCATTGGCATGAAAAATGGTTCTCCATCCCTTCACTTTCAGTCTGGATGTTTATTTAGGTTCAAAATGAGTCTCGTGTAGGCAGTATATGGATGAGTTCTGCCTTTTTATCCAATCTGTTATCTTGTGCCATTTTATGGGAGCATTTAGGCCATTCACGTTGAGAGTGATTATTGAAAGACATGATTTTATTGTCACCATGTTGCCTGTGAAGTCCTTGTTTCTATAGATTGTCTCTGTAAATTTCTGTTCTATATCACTCTAGGGGTCTTTCTCCTTTTATAGAACCCCACTTAATCTTTCTGCAGAGCCAGCTTAGTGGTCACATATTCATTCAGTTTCTGCCGGTACTGGAAACTCTCTATCTCTCCATCCACTCTGAATGACAGCCTTGCTGGATAAAGTATTCTTGGCTGCATTTCTTCTCCTTTAGTACCCTGAATATGTCTTGCTAGCCCTTTCTAGCTTCCCAGATCTCTGTGGACAAGTCCGATGTTATTCTGATGTTCCTCCCTCTGTATGTAAGGAATCTCTTCCCCCTAACTGCCCTTAAGATGGTTTCCTTGGTTCTGAGATTTGTGAGTTTTACAATTACATGTCAGGGTATGGTCTATTCCCCTTGATCTTGGGAGGGGTCCTCTCCACCTCTAGGACAAGAATGCTTGTTTCTTTCCCCAGATTGGGGAAGTTCTCAGCTACAATTTGCTCAAATATATCTTCTAGTCCTCTCTCTCTCTCCACCCCCTCAGGGATCCCAATAATTCACACTGGAACATTTCGTGGTGTCATTTATTTCTCTAATTCTGTTTTCATGGATTTTAAGGTGTCTGTTCCAGGCCTCCTCCTCCCTTCCTTTCTATCAGTTTGTCTTCAAAATCACCAATTCATTCTTCTACCTCATTTACCCTAGCTGTTAGAGAATCTAGCTTACACTGCATCTCATTTATAGCATTTTTAAGTTCAGCCTGATTAGCTCTCAATTCAGTCCTTAGGGAATCTATGTTGCCTTTAATGGTTTTCTCCAGCCTAGCTATTGTCTTCATAACTGTTACCCTGAAGTCTATTTCTGACATCTTGCTTATATCCATATCCATTAGGTCAGTGGGAGAGGCCGTTTTCTCTGGATCTTTTCTTTGTTGGGAGTTCCTCTTCATAGTCATTCTGTTGAGTTGTGGTTCAGGGGATGTACAGCAGAAAATATCAACCACAATCCAGGCAAGGTGCACCCTGGGACAGTTCAGAGCAATCGGAAGCTACCACCAAAAAAAAAAAAAAAAAAAAACCCAGCCAAAATGAAACAGAAGAATAAGATTTATAAAGTACAAAAATGAAAACAAACAAACAAAAAGACCCACATACAAGAAGGGGGGGAACTGAGGTGGTGAAGGGAAGGTGGCTATAATCCCTCAATGTGGCCAAGGTAGGGTGTTTCAGTTCTGCTTGGGTGGATTTTGTTCTCTTTGTTAGAGAACAGTACTTTCCAGAGATACAGGGAAATTAAAACTGGTGTGTATATATATATAAAGATAGTATTGAATAAGGAAAAAAGGACTACATTGAAGCTTATATCTATATATATATAAAAAGAAAAAGAAAAAAGTATATGTGTGAAAAAGTTCAAGTTAAAAATTCACTATGGAATATGTTGTATTAAACATCTAGTTGAAATGATAAGTAGGTTAAAAAAAAAAGAAGAAACATGAGAAAGAATCAAAAAGAGAGAAAGAAATTGTATCTAAGAAATACACAGGCTGTGAGGCAACACCAGGAGCTTAATATACTACTTTTCCCTGGTGTTGAGGTTTTACAGTTTTATGGGGACCCTGGGGTTGTTGTCCTCTTGTTCTTCCAGTTTGTCTTCTGGGGAGGGGCCTGCTGAATTGTTTTTCAGTCAATCCTGCTCGGGCAGAATTGGCCTGCCCCTTATCAAGGGGCTGGGCTCCATGGAAACCAGTTTTTTGGGCTTTTGTTCTCTGGTGGCTTTTGTTCTCTGGCAGCTTTCCGCACCTTTTCAGAGGGTCAGAGCAAAGTAAACCGTCTGTACCCCAACCTTCGCCTTAGAGAGAAGCCACAGTCTGCTCCTCTGAATCCTCCAGAACACTCTTCCTCTGTAAGTGCCACTGAACTGTAGCCTCCCACAAGTGGTGCATGCCCCTGCTTGTCTCTGCCCCCCCTCCCCACCACCACTGGTGCCACCAAAACCTTGATTGATCCTGGTCTGGGTGGGCCCGGCCCTGATGGGTGGCCAGCCCTGGGTCTTTGGGCACAGGTCCCCACCAGGTCCTCTCTGGCATGGGTAGCCCTTGGGTCCATGGGCTCAGGTCTGCACCTGCAGCTGCCAGGTCCCAGCCTTTGCCCCTAAGCCCCTTTGTTCTGTTTGAGTGCTGTTATCAGTCCCTTCCTGGCCCGCTGCCACACTCTCCAAGCTATCACTGGTCCCCAGGTGCAGGGCACCTTTGCACTGGGGTATTGCTTTCCAATGGCTGGCTTCTGGTGGCTCCTTCCCCCTTCTGTTTATCCTCTGCTATCTGTCGTGCAATCACAACACCATCCTTCGAACCTCTTGACTGATGATATTCTGCCCCCTTAGAGATCCAGACATATAATCTTATATCACAGACTGATTTCATGGGTGTTCAACATGCTTGGTAGATATCTAGCTAAATTCAGGGGACCGGTTGAAATGGAGCCCCCCACTCCTCCGCCATCTTGCCTCCCTCTGTCCCTTCCTTTTTAATACTGAATATTATTCCATCGTGCGTAGGTACAACATTTTGTTTATTCATTCCTCTGTTGATGGACTCTTATGTTGCTTCCACCTTTTGGCTATTGTGAATAATGTTGCTGTGAACATGGGTATGCAAATATCTACTCTACTCTCTCTTTTCACTTCTTTTGGTGAAAGTGGAACTACTGAACCATATGGGAATTTTATGCTTAATTTTTAAAATTGTCATACTACTTTCCACAGAGGCAATTTTATTTTATATTCCCAGAAGCAATACAGAGAGTTCCAATTTTTTCACATCCTCCTCAATACTTATTATTTTCTGATTGTGTGATAATAGCATCCTAATGTATGTGAAGTGGCATCACACTGTGGTTTTGACTTGTATTTCTCTAAATTAGATTATTGATGTTGAGTATCTTTTCATGTGGTTATTGGCCATTTGTATATCTTCTTTGGAGAAATGCCTATTCAAGTCCTTTGCACGTTTTTAATTAGGTTTTTGGTTTTTGTTGTTGTTAAGTTGCTGTCTCAGAAATTCACTCAATAAAGTCAGGGCCTAGTCTTAGTTAAAAAGCTCAATATCTGTGGCCCTAGCACTAGGCTGTCATGATGAAGCAAGAAGCCAAGAAGGTGGTAAATCCCCTGTTTCAGGAAAAGTCCCCAAATTTTAGCACTAGACAGGGCATCCAGCCCAAAAGGGACTTCAGTCACTTTGTCATATGGCCCCACTACATCCAGTTGCAGTGGCAAAGGGCTATCCTTTATAAGTGGCTGGAGGTGCTCCTGTGGTTAACTAGTTTACCCAGGCCTTGGACCACCAAAGAGCTACTCAGCTGCTTAAGCTGACCTGGAAGGACAGACCAGAAAAAGCAGAGATTTTTGGCCTGGGTTGTAAAGAAAACTGTCTGGCAAAGGGAATGTCCTCACTGAGACCACTGTCTTACCCCTGTCCTTTGAGTGAGGGTTAACACTGCTACCACCTTCGTGGAAAACAAAAAGTCCATACTGGTGGTGATTACACATGTCATGGATCCCCTCAAGCTGGTTGCCTTCTTGCCTGCCCTATGTCATAAGATGGGGGTTCCCTACGGTATTTTCAAGAGGAAGGCCTGGCTGGGGCATCTGGTCCACAGAGGAGCTGAACCACACAGGTCACCTGCACACAGGTTAACTCAGAAAACGAAGGGGTTCTGGATAAGCTGCTGGAAGCTACCAGGAGACCAATTACAATGACAGATTTGATGAGATCCATCAGTGGGGAGGCAACATTGCAGGTCCAAAATCTGTGGCTCCCATTACCAAGCTGGAAAAAGGCAAAGGCAAAAGAACTTGTCACCAAATTGGGTTAAATGTACATTGTCGAGTGTTCTGTACATAAAAATAATAAAAATTGTCCTTCAAAAAAAAGTTCAAAATTCTCTCAATTATTTTGCCTTCCCCTTTTACTTCTCCCTGGGGTGGTATCTAGATGGAGATCTAGACCAAGGCAAGCAGCTGCAATGAATTCACTCTATATATGTGTGACTGAAGCTTATTTCTTGCTCATGTCAAGCCCATTCTAGATTGGCAGGTGATATTTTCCACAAGATAAATCAGGGAAGAAGCCTCTGCCTTTCTCTAGGACCTTATTATCTCTATTTAACTCTGTGTGAGTAGAACATGTGTATGGCTGGGACACTTGCTTCTAAAAAGCCTTGATCTGGAAATGCAAATTCCAGTGGTGTTCACATTCTAGTCACCTGCCAGACACATCTAACTGGAAGGAAGCCTGGGAACTATAGCCCTCACTGGAAGAAGACCAAACGACTTCTGATGAACAGCTCAAATCCCCACCACTCACAGAGGAGAGTCTTATACCGTGCTGTCCCCAATCATCTCTGGCTTTGTTGAGATGTCTCCATCCACTTGTCCCTGCTGGTCTCTGTCCCTGCTTCAGCCATTTGGATGCAACTGGCCTGGCCTGGCCTTTGGGCACCTGTCATTCAGATCAACCCCAGCATGGGCTCAATCCTGCAGTCTTTACCCAATGCTCATTTCTCACACCCCCAGGACACCTCTGCCACTAAACACAGGGAGACTTTTCTTCCACAAAACAGTGCAGGCTGTGAGGAACTAGTGGGCACGGTCTCAAACTCCCCTCTGCCTAGATATTTACCTAACTGACCACCCCATGTTGCATGAAAGGCTCAGAAGGTGGTGTCATTTCAAAGAAGTAATATTGTTCAAATAACACTTAATCTCTTCCTGGGGGATTTTCATTCCTTTTCCCCCAATGTTTTTCCCCAAGGAAGAGGTAACAGTGAGCAGACCTTAAGCTCATTTAAAACAAACAGGGGCGGCTCTGTTGGTTAAGTATTGGACTTGGTTTCACCTCAGGTGTGTACTCACGGGTTGTGGGATGAAGCCTGATCCATGCACGGTGGGGAGTCTGCTTGAAGCCTCTCTCCCTCTGCCCCTCACCCCATGCATGCATGCTCTCTTTCTCACAAGTAAATAATCTTTTAAAAAATTAAATAAATAAAACGAACAACCTCTTTCTTCTTCTCTCCAGAGTTCTCTCTTAAATCTTGTAAATAAAAAGCTCTTTGATTTCAGACTGTTGTGCTCATTACCAATTTAATCCATTCAGTGCTTCAAATGTCCTTATTTTAGGAGGCAGTATGTTCTTCCCTTCCTCCAATCCTTGAATGCCATTGAACCAATGGGCAGAAACCAGATGGGCAAAAGGATAATTGTGAGAGAAAAATTCTGTTTCAAAGCCTCCTGATTTGTCCTACTACATTCATCTTTGAACCTGGCTTTTTTACCTAACAATTATTCCATGAGACTTTTCCCAGGCCTATTGGGAGTTATTTGAAAATGTAATTTTGTCCCAACAAGAAACAAGCTAAACAAACAAAATCACAATTCTTCCTTGAGCCATCATAGAATTGAGATCACAGGGCAAACCACTGTTCTGAAAATGTGAAAGAGAGAAAGATACAGAGGACCATAGCTTACCAGGTGCAGAAATCCATAGTGGGAGCCCAGTAATTGCTAGGAACACTTAACTAAAACTGATGAATTCTGAAGGTTCAGTGTAGATCAAATGCTTAAGGGTTAAAACTCTAAGTGCTTAAGAGTTAAAAACTCTGGGTCCAATCTTAGGGGATGCTCCACACTTTCATAGGTTCTTTGCCCGGGAGCTCTGTCAGGTTCTCAGGGTGCAGCTTGAAGGAAAATCCCCTCAAACTTCCCACAGAGGGAGGATAAAAGTAACCATTTTGAAACACATCTGCCTTCAAGGGAAACTTTCACCAGAGCCTAACCAACTTGGGTTATGGCACAGCTCAGCCAGTGTGGGTGAAGGGAAATGCCAAACTCCAGCCCCCGTTAGCCTTCCTGTCTCACCTATGGTAGGAGAGGAGAGCTGAGAAGCACTTGTGAAGGTCACAGCCCAGGGCTCACTAACAGGCTGAGATCTAATCATAATACTATGAAGGACTTACCCTCCCCTATACCTCATCACCCCCACTGATAGGGGATCTGTATAATAATAGGGAAACATAGCCGAAAAGCAGCAGAGCTCAGATCCCATTTAAGAAGGAGTCTATGAAAATCCAAAGATAACAGGGAAGACAAAAAAAAAAAAAAAAAAAAGGATACTAGAGGAAATTTAAGACTCTGACACCTACAGCTTCAGCAAACAGTAAACACAATTTAACTCCTAGCCAGATAAATACAAAACCTCATACAAAAAACCTATTTGCTTCAATTCCTATTACCTGGAACATCATTTCTAGCTTCAACAAAAAATTACAAGGCATGGTCATAGGGTAGTTCTATTTTTAATTTCTTAAGGAATCTCCACACTGTTTTCCAAAGCAGCTGCACCAACTTGCATTCCTACCAACAGTGGAAGAGAGTTCCCCTTTCTCCACATCCTCTCCAACATTTGTTGTTTACTGTCTTGTTGATTTTGGCCATTCTAACTGGTGTAAGGTGGTATCTCAATGTGGTTTTGATTTGAATCTCCCTGATGGCTAATGATGATGAACATTTTTTCATGTGTCTGTTAGCCATTTGTATGTCTTCTTTGGAGAAGTGTCTGTTCACATCTTCTGCCCATTTTTTGACATCATTATCTGTTTTTTGAGTGTTGAGTTTGAGGAGTTCTTTATAGATCTTAGATATCAGATCTTTGTCTGTAGTGTCATTTGTGAATATTTTCTCCCATTCCGTGGGTTGCCTGTTTGTTTTGTTGACTGTTTCCTTTGCTGTGCAGAAGCTTTTTATCTTGATGAAGTCTCAAAAGTTCATTTTCTCTTTTGTTTCCTTTGCCTTTGGAGACATGTCCTGAAGGAAGTTGCTATGACCGATGTCAAAGAGGCTACTGCCTATGTTCTCCTCTAGGATTTTGATAGATTCCTGCCTCACGTTGAGGTCCTTTATCCATTTCAAGTTTATCTTTGTGTATGGTGTAAGAGAATGGTCAAATTTCATTCTTCTATATATCGCTGTCCAATTTCCCCAGAACCATTTATTGAAGAGACTGTCTTTTTTCCACTGGATATTTTTTCCTGCTTTGTCGAAGATTATTTGACCTTAGAGTTGCAGGTGCATATCTGGGCTCTCTATTGTGTTCCACTGGTCTATGTGTCTGTTTTTGTGCCAGTACCATGCTGTCTTGGCCCTGCAATTGCACTACTGGGTATTTTCCCCAAAGATACAGATGTAGTGCAAAAATGTAACCCACATGTACCCCAATGTTCATAGCAGCAATGGCCACAATTGCCAAACTGTGGAAAGAGCCAAGATGCCCTTCAACAGACAAATGGATAAAGAAGATATGGTCCATATATACAATGGAATATTATGCCTCCATCAGAAAGGATGAATACCCAACTTTTGCATCAACATGGATGGGACTGGAAGAGATTATGCTGAGTGAAATAAGTCAAGCAGAGAGAGTCAGTTATCATATGGTTTTACTTACGTGTGGAGCATAAGGAAAAACATGGAGGACATGGGGAGAAGGAAAGGAAGGGTGAATTGGGGGAAATCAGAGGAGGAGATGAACCATGAGAAACTGCGGACTCTGAGAAACAAACTGAGGGTTTTGGAGGGGAGGGGCTAGGGGGTTGGGTGAGCCTGGTGGTGGGTATTGAGGAGGGCAAGTATTGCATGGAGCACTGAGTGTGGTGCATGAACAATGAATCTTGGAGCACCGAAAAAATAAAATTAACTTTAAAAAAATTACAAGACATCTCAAAGCCAAAAATACAGTTTAAAGAGACAAAACGAGTATCAGAACCAGACTCATATGGAAGAGATGTTGGAATTATCAGACTGGGAATTTAAAATAACTACGATTAATGTTGTACAGGCTTTAATGGGAAAGTTGACAATATTTAAAAACAGATGGATAAAGTAAACAGGGAGCTGGAAACACTAAGAAAGTACAAAGGGAAATGCTAGAAATTAAAGAAAAAACATTGTAATAGAAATGAAGAATGCCTTTGCTGGGCTTATCAGTAGGCTAGGCATGGCTGAAGAAAGAATCAGTGAGTCTGAAGATATGTCAAAACAATTTCATTTGTTTTTTTTATTTTGTATTAGCTGTTTGTAGTTCTTAGTCTTTAAATTATTTGGTTTTTCCTGACAACTTAAACTCTGTGTCAAATCATTTCTCTTTTTTATGTCAATATTTGATCCTGAGAGAAAAAACTTATTAAGATGCATGAGTATTGGGGGCAGGCAAACAGACACAGAAAAAGAATAATATGAAGAAAAACTAAAGAGAAAAATAATTAGAAATCAAACTAATAAAGTATAGGAAAATGTGGAGACCAATCACAGAAGAAAAAAAAAATAAATCAGAAACATAAATCTACAAATAGATCTAAGGGCAGGGATGATCCTGAAAAGAAACAACAGAGTCAGAAAACCCATAAGTCACATAAATCAAACAAAAAATAGGATCATTAGAATTGATACTCAAGGATGCAGGGAAGTACATGCAAATACACAGAGCAGGGGTTATAAAAAGTGCATCTGAAATTTTAATGAGGTATGTAGATGGACAGTATGATGTAGAGGAAAGAACAAGGATTCTGAGTTAGACTGTTAAATTAGATCATTCCATTCAGATGCATGAACTTCGTAGGGTAAATTAACTACTGTGCCCATTTCCCCAACTCTCTAATGGGAATAATGATAGTACCTACCTGAAACCATCATTAAGACTTACATGAATTAGAGCATATAGAGTACCTAAAAGAGTACCTGGCATATAATAGTTTAGCTTTCATTATTACTACAGTACAATTATTTAGAATGCAAGATTGTGGAAAATAGTAACCATATCTTGATCATTTTTATATTCCACCCAGCAGATTGGCTGGCACATGGTAAGTACTCATCACATGCATATTACTGAGTGAGAGAGAAATATAATCTTATCACTATCACTATCGCTAAGACAATGGCTTTGAGTTCCATAGGATAAGACCTGCTTCTCTTAAAGAAATGATTATAACCTTGGAGAAAATGTTCATGTAATTTTGGAATTTCCATTGTTCATTTTACCCAGCCAAGGCAGGAAGGGATAAGTGCTTTGACATTTGCCTTAGTTGTAAGAAAGGCAGACTAATTTTGTTTCAGCTGAGATACTAAAAGATGAGATATTTCTAAGTGGCGCAAAAATACTAAAACACTTAGTTCTTGCTACAATTGTAATTTTTATGATCGAGGCCTGAAAAGAGAGTAATAAATACAATTATATACAACACTCTCTGATGAGGTGAGATTTTCAAGGCTCTTACATATGCAAGAGTGATGTGAAGTAGTAAGAATAGCTTCAAATGGGTGGAATCTAAAATTATGGCTGCAAAAAAGCTAAAATACAATACAGAGGACAATAAAGGTAAATCTTTTGCTTATTGTTGCTTGTGGCTGGTGGTAGGATATTAATAGAAAGCATACAGAAAGTGAAATTTATTATCTTCTAATATGAGAAACATTTTTATTTTTTTATTTTTATTTTATTTTATTTTTTAATTTAATTTTATTTTTTCAGTGAGAAACATTTTTAGACTGAAATTGCATAAAGAACTATGTAAGGAAAATTGAAACCCAATGTCGGTGAAGAGATTAGAAGAGATTTCATGAAATCAAAAGAGAAATGAGAGCTGCAGCTTTCTTAGAAAACTTTTCACTACATCGGCCGAGCTCTCTACCAACGCTCCCTGTTCCCTCAACTGGAAAGAGCACATAATACCCAGACCTTGGACTTCTAGTGGAGAAAAAAAAGCACCCAGGAGGAAGTGAAGAAGTCATTCCCAATCCAGCAGATGTGCAGGTACAAGTAAGATAGAGAGTAAGGACTGGCAGGCCAGCTCTAAGGTGTTTCAGCAAACAAGGAAGGAAAGAAGGGAGAGTAACAAAGAGGGAAAACAGACAGAGAGACTAACTGAAGAGCAAACATCACTTTTAAGACATAAGGCAGCCCACTGAGGATCGAAATCTCACTGTTAATTAACAGATGGATTACAGAAACAAAGAATGGAACTAGATGATGGTGGAATTACCAACAAAGTTGGAAAGGTTTGGTATAATTCTGGAGAAAGCAATGAAAACAACAAGAAAATTAAACTGGAAGGAAGCTAATAGATAGAAGTAACAAAGACAATCCATACAGAGGGAACAGAAGACACATTCAAAGAGAGACACAGAGCATTTTCCTGAAAAGGAAAAAGAACAGAATTTTGTATCAAAAGAGCACACCATATTTCAGGAAATTTTGATAGGAAACCTCGAGTATAGTTAGGCTTTGAATTTTGAAGCAAAGAGCAGATTCTTAAGATATCCGACAGAAAAAACAATAGACCTACAAGACCAAAAAAAAAAAATCAGTCTGCTCTCCAACTTGCCCAAAGCAACACTAAGTGCCAGAGACCCTGGAACAGCACCTGGGCTTTCTGAAAGGAAGTCTGCCCCCTAGGGCCTTGGGCCAGCAAAGGTCTGGGGGGTGGACAGGCAGCAGGCAGCCACCCTCAAACATGAAGGTCCACAGGACTGAGAAGTGATGCTCAAGAACTGCTTGTGAGCTAATGCAAAACAATTTTTGTTGCCAAAGAATACAAGTTTCAAACATGCACGAAGTGAAATAAGAACATGACTAGCAAAAAAAAGAGAGGTATGGGCAGAGGGTAAGGGCGGAAATAGGGAAATTTACTGTTATCTTCAAAGCCAAGGGTTTCAACAAACAGCAAAAATCGAAATAAATACTTTGAAAAAGCAACAACACTGACCCTGCCCTTTTAGTTTCTCACAGTTTCTTTGTTTAAATTGAGGGTGATTTTTAGGAAATAACGTCTCTTGTAGTGAAGAAACTTTTGAGTTTCAAAAATTCCCTCAGTTTACTTTTCTTCTATGAAAGTCAATTAAAAACAAATGTAATACTTTTTATTAATAATGACATTTTAGTATATTATGTTTTGTAAATGTATTTCTCTCCCTCTGTCCTTCTCTCTTAACACATAAGGAGATGTCCACTATAATGTTCACCTAGTGTTAACAGTAGTCATCGCCAGGTGTGGAACCCTTCTATTTACTGATATTTTTGTACTTTATATCATAAACTTTTTTATAAAACATACTTATAAAAACAATGGTGTAATTTTCTATAAAAGACAAAAACAAAACCAGAAGAAAATATGCCAAAATGGTAATAGCAGTTAAATCTGATGGGAATATGGAATATTAGGGTTTTATTTTTTATTTTTCACTTTAAAAAGGCATTTTTTAAAGAGGTCCTAATAGAGTCCAAAGCCACTTTAAAACAGTTAAAGTCTCCTGATGTGGACAAATACAGCCCAGCCTGGGAAGTCACTGTAACCAAGATAATCAATATGAATTTTCAGAGATGATCGTAGAAAATAGGAAAGGGCTGGAAGGGCCAGATTTTGGAAAATGTGGATCTAATTTTCAAAAAGAGGGGGAAAATGGATCTTTGGGCTCTACTCTGTGTGTTGATATTTATTCTGGAAAGAGTCTAGAATGGATTTTTAATGAGGTGTTTCATGAATACAAGTTGCCAACATGCATCCCGTTAAAATTTAAGAAGAAAGCCACGTCAATCTAAAATGGTTTTCATTTTTGATAGGCTTTGCTAGTCAAATCAGGGCAATGTGCAAATACGCTGCTATCATCACTTCAGCATGATGACCTTGAGAACCACACAGGCCAGGGAATAACAGCTGGGTGGATCGACAATTGCTTAAAAATACTGTACTCGCAGAACAGTGATTAGAGATTTGATGTTGTCTGGAAGAAGTTTGGTGGCATGCTGGGGGCTTTATTCACTTTTGTTCAGGTTGGATGTAAATGGTGGTAGTGATGGCAGGCGGGAAATGGAGGGCAGTAAGGATGAGTCTTAGTGTGTTTCAGGATAGTTGCTGTATATATGTTGTCTTAGTCTCTCATAGTGGCAATGCTACACAGAGGGAGTTATCTTCCTGTTTTTCACGATGTCTCTCATCATTACAGATGACAAAGGGCAGCTAATCATAGGTCAAAAAGGAGATGAAGATGAGGTCAGGGTGTCAACATGAGAAAGCAGGATGTTGGCCCATAGGTCAAGAGGCATTCCTCTAGTGGGTGAGTGTGAGGGTCCCATCCTGGCCCAGAATGGATTAGCTCAGGAGAAGCTTGCAGGAGACTAAAGTATGTGCACCACATACCAGTTCAATGGGGGATGTTCTCTCCTGGTGACCAGGATGCTCCTGACCCCTATCAGTACTCTCGAGAGGCCAGCTTATTGCTGTGTTTGGATAGTTGTCTGACGTGTGTGTAATGAAATTGACAATAAAGTTGTCCAGGCAGAGGTGAGAGCTATTTCACTCGGGCCATGGTGAGGCCTGTTCCAGAAACTTCCGTTGTCCTAGGTACAGTGTCTCTCTCCTCTAAAACACAGTTTCTGGCTCCCTTCTTGTATGACTCTGGTCACACATTTGCTCTCTGAATAGATTACTCTCAAGTTGCTTAGCTTTCTGCTTCCTAAATTATAGTCCCTCTGTAGTACTGCTTCCCTGACACTCTGGGGTGTGGATTTATTCATTTTTCTCTTAAAGAACAGCATTATTTCTAAACAATTCTCCAGATATTACAGAAAGATTCTGAAAAATTAAGTACCATGGTTGTCCAAGGTTACATAGCTAGTAAGTGGCAGAACTAGAACTTGTGCCCTGGTTAGTATGACCTTAAACTATGTTCTTTTCACTATGCAATGCTGCACATACTGGAAGTTGGAAGGGAGGGGTGAATTGGAGGAAATTGGAGGGGCGAAGAACCATGAGAGATTGTGAACTCAGAACAAGGGACTGAGGGTTTTGGAGGGGAGGGGGTGGGGGGATGGGCGAGCCTGGTGGTGGGTATTGAGGAGGGCACGTATTGCGTGGAGCACTGGGTGTGGTACATAAACAAATGAATCTTGTAACACTGAAAAAATAAAATAAAAGTATTTGGGGAAAAAAAAGAAACAAAGAGAATATATTGAATAACAGAATTGGATTTTAAAAAACACTAAGATAAATTAGAACATTGTGCTGAACAATTTATTAAGGATGCAATTTATTAAGAACAAATGTAAGCCCCTGTGCTTAGTTCATAACAAAGGTGCACAAGTACAAAGCACAGCATGTCAAGAAAAACAAAATTTTGTTTTGTTTTTATAAACTCCATTTGAGTCATGCCTATGACTTTACTCCACATTGTCCCTCCTCCAAACACTAAAGTTTGCTTACAGAAATTTAGCTTTTAGAGTCCCAGGGCTCTCTGCCCTGCATCCCAGCTCCCCAGGGTGCAGCCTTGTGCTGGGCACCCAGCTTCAAGCAGCATACAGGTGGTGTGGATTTGGGCAACCAGAATGACAAAGGGATTGATCTTTCAGGTGTTTGAGGAATCTTGGAAGGTCTGGGGATATTTAGCCTGGAGAGGAAGAAAATTCACAGGAAACTGATACCTGAAGAGCTATCCAACAAGAGGATGGATTGTCACCAGAACCCAAAGAAGGAATCAAGGGACCCAGTTCCACTCAATCTAACAACTGACTTCCTAGAGAAACAGCAGTTAAGGAGGGTAGTTAGAAGTAACCCTTCATAAATAAATAAATAATTATAATATCATTAAAAAAAAAAAAAGAAGTAACCCTTCAGGGGCACCTACATGGCTCAGTCAGTTAAGCATCAGCCTTCAGCTCAGGTCGTGATCCTGGAGTCCCGGGATCTAGCCCCATATGGGGCTCCCTGATCAGCAGGGAGTCTGCTTCTCCCTCTCCCTCTGCTTGCGCTCTCTTGTTCACTCACTCTCTCAAAGAAATGAAATCTTAAAAAAAAAAAAGTGAGCGGTCAGACTCTAACAGACTTAGTGTTGAATCCCAGCTTCACCTCCAGATTCTGAGCACTGTATATCTCTCTACCTGTGAAGGATGAAGCTAACAGCATCTCCCTGACGATTGGTAAGGATTAAATGAAATGGATCTAAGATGCTTGGCACAATGCCAGACAGAGTTAAGTTTCTCCATAAGTGTTAGCTACAATTATGTTATTATTTCTCATCCTCAGAGCTGCCCAAGGAAGCAATGGAGGGATTCATGACTACTTTTCAGAGGACTCTTCCAAGGCCAAGGCCTTCATTTCTTTTCGAGAGTTAAATCAGGAAGATTTACACAACTGAAAACACCACATAAAACAATAGTCTTATTAACAAGAATACATTGACTGAAGTTCTTGATTGCCAAATGGATTTTTGCCTCATTAATATTTTGAATCAATTATTACCAAAATACTAATTAGGTGAGAAGAAAACCATTTATATTTTCCTGTATTTCTTTTTGGGGCATGATATGACCCTGGGTGTACCTGAATCCACATTATTGCGTAGTTCTACTGAGTTCCTGATGTATTGTTGTGATTGTTGCTTCAACATTTTCATGATTTCCAGTATTTTGTGGTCATATGGATAACATGGGACGTAAGTGTTGGGTTTTTCAGCTTGAAGAGCTCATCAGTAGACTGTGGTCACTATGCCATGTCCTTATTCTTAGAATACTGACAAGAAAGGAAAAATTGTGACAACATTTATCAATACCAATAAATGAGCATTAACTTAATTTACATTCTAAAGGAGAGGTAAGAGAAATAATGAGTTAATTATTTAATAGAATACTATTAGATTACATTCTAAGGTGGTGGTGGTTATTCTTTGTTTTCAGCATTTTTATTTAGTAGCAGGAGTCAAAGTATGAATCTTAGAGTATCTGTTTTGGAGGGTCTGAGGGTCTTTGGACTTTTAATTTTGTGGCTTTTTAATAATCATGGCCTCAACTCTGAAATTGCTGCTTATATTTCACAAATAGTGAGCAATTGTGAAAGGAATTTCATATCTGACTTTAACTCACTTTATTCAATGAGATTCCCCTTGAGGGCATAAAACATTTCCCAGACAATATGTCACCGATAGGAAATAATCTAATGTCCTAAAAGGACTAATTCTTTTCAAAAGAAAAATAAAGAAAAGAAAGCAAAACAAAACATTACAGCAAACTCATTACTGTAAAGACAACTATCATTAGCTCCTGTAAAGATGAGGAAAATGACAGCACCAGGAAGGGAAATAGTCCCACTTTTAGGAAACAAATGGCATCCCAGGAGCTTAAATCTTTTTAGTGTTGACATATTTTTTTTATTAATCCAAATGATTTTAATATACAAAGTTCCTTTTAATGGCTTTCCTTTTGGTTAATTAATTACTTATTTAGAAAAGCCTTGTATTTCAGAAGGAAAAGAAAAGATATGAAGAATTCTGGGTTTAGTAAACTCCTATTTGGGAGATGGGTTAATTCCAAGTTCACTTTCATTAAAGTCTGAGTCAACCTTTGGATTACAGTTTAGACATTACTTTCTCCAACAATTCTTTCCAGAGTCTTCAAGACAGTGTTAAACAACCCCCTGCCCACACCCTAAAGATTCTTATAGTACCCTATGCCCCTGACTGCCACACACAGTTCTAGTACCCATCATATGCCAGAGATATGGTTTCCTTGTCTGTACCCACTGGCTCAGGTCTGTCTTGTTCAGAATGCTGAGTACTTAGTTAAGTATCTGGTATGTATCAATGCATCCATTAGAGATTGTACAGTAGGGTTTGGAAAAGGGATGTTGTACACAAGAAGAAGGTCTCCTCTAAAAAGGAAGCTCAGGTGCAAGGATGAGGTAATACACTCCCTCAGTTTCAGTCTCTGGTAAAAGTGCAATTTGCCAACAGTAAGAAAGGCCTAGAAGTGGGCAGCATTCTGTGGAGCACACATTCAGCTGGGCTGCTCTGTGTCCAGCCCTGATTTGGTGTCTAGAGGATCCATCCCAAGAGTAGGGGACCAAACCAAATCCTTAGTCACATTATTAAAACAATTGACCACATCCCAGGACTGGGCATTAGGGAAGGGTAAAGCTTTTGTTTGTTTTTTTAAACTCTACTCAACTGCAGGTTAGAGTTTGGAAATGACTTTGTTAAGGCAGCCATCTTAGGAATATGCAAGTCCTGGCAGGAAGTAAGAGATGGTCTAAGTTGAGGCTGGAGATGTGGGGAATATAGCCTGGCCCCAACCTAGAAAACCCAGGCACAATGGGGCTTTGGTCACTTCAAGTTATTCAGTTAGATCAAATTAGGAACCAGTACTCATCATGCATGAGCAAAGCAGATGGGCGAAAGAGGAGCATTGCAGCCAGGGCTCGTCGTGGCAAGTTTTTACTTCTAGTGGAGATTTCCAATGTCACTCCATCAAGTCACTTCTTTAGAGTCAAGCCTGCAACCTCTTAATATAGATGGAAAGCAAAAAAATTCATACCAGAGGCTCTCAGCTATACCTAAAAATGAATGGGGGTGCTGGTTAAAAATGCAGACTGTTGATGTCACCCCAGAATTACAAGCACCCTAGGAAATTCTGCTGCAGGTGGTATGCAAAGCACATTCTGATAAGGGGGATAATTATTGGAATGAGGAAGTGGATATCTGCCTGAACCCATGCCAGGATGCCATTGACTTTGACACCAACTCCTCACAGGTAGTCTCTTGCCCTTAGAGCAAATTGCTTTTCTTTTGAGCACCTTAAGCTCTTCCATGGAAGAGGTTATAAGGAACCTGCATTGCTTTCTATTAAAAAAAAAAATGGAAACTAATCTTGTTTTGCTTCAGGATGAAATGAAGAGTAGTAATTGGACCTTTTGTTTTCTTTGTCCTGATTGTTCATTTTTGTAAGAAAGTGAATACCAAGCAAAATACAAATGGATGTAGAAAATTCTGCCTAACTCAGCAGTATCTTCAAAAGCAAAAACAGCTCTAGAAACAGAAAAATCCCCAAGGATACACATCACGCCTGCTTTGCGCACTGGGGCCAACATGTAGCCACCACCCACCCTCACTCCCACCACACACCCAGGTAACACAGGTCATACATTACAAAGCTCAGTGAGAGCAAATTTTTATGTTACCCAACCTCTTCTTTCACATCTTTTTTTCCTTTTAAACAGCTATATTGAGATATAATTTATATTCCAAACAATTCACCTATTCAGTGGCTTTTGGAATATCACAAACTTTTAAAAATTGTGATAAATATGTATGTAACATAAAAATTGTTATTTTAACTATTTTTAAGTGTACGAATCAGTGAGTGGCATTAAGTACAATCACAATGTTGTACAATCATTACCACTATCTATTTCCAAAATATTTTCATCACCCAGAACGGTAACCCAGTGGCCATTAAACATTAACTCCCTCTTTCCTCTCCCCACAACCCCTGGCAATCATCATTCTACTTACTGTTTCTATGAATTTACTAGTCCTAAGTACTTAGTATAAGTTGAATCATATATTTGTCTTTTTGTGTCTGGATTCTTTCACTTGGCATATTTTCAAGGCTTATTCCTAGTGTAGCAAGTATCTGAATTTCATTCCTTATTATGGCTGAGTAATATACCGTTGTTTATACTACAGTTTATCTATTCATCTGTAATGGGCACTTGGGTTGTTTCTACCTCTTGTTAATTGTGAAAATGCTGCTATTAACATTCATGTACAAGCATCTGCTTGAGTTCCCATTTTCAGTTCTTTTAGGTATATCTGTAGGAGTGGAATTGCTGGATGATGTAGTAAGTCTATGTTTAGCTTTTTGAAGAACTACCAAACTGTTTTCCATAGTGGCGGCACTATTTTACATTCACACCAGCAAGGTACAAGGCTTCCAATTTTCCATATCCTCCAAAAAAAAATTGTAATCATTTTAATGTGTGTGAACTGGTATCTCCTTGTGGTTTTGATCTGCATTTCCTTAATGACCGGTGATGTTGAACATCTTTTCGTGTACTTATTGGGCATTTGCACATCATCTTGGAAGAAATCTCCATTCAATTTTTTGTCCATTGGTGAATTGGTTAGTTTGTCTTTCGTTGTTGAGGCATAGGGGATCTTTATATATTAAGTCCTTGTTCGATAGCTGATTTCCAAATATGTTCTCCCATTTAGTAGATTGGGAGATTTTCATTTTCTTGATAATGTCCATTGATTTAGAAATGTTCACTTAAATTCTGTACATGTCAGCCAATAGCTCAGTAGATTCTTTATCCGTATGAGACGTCACAGAGCAACTATGAAAGGAAATACAGGATCGTTAAGATCTGGCTTTTTTCTAAATTACTGATGAATTTACAAACTCCTCGATAGACAAGAAGTCTTGGGAGAACTGTTTACATTTTTTACCAGCTTACTACTCTGATGAGAGTGTTTCATCAGAATACAAAGTGCTTTTCTTCCATGTTCTAATCTGATTCTCAGCCTTCGCTCTAGGGGGTTCCCAAGCTAGCCTCATGGGGGCCCCATGATAAAGGAAGACAGTTTTTGATGTTTTAAAATAATAATTTTTAAAAAAGGTGTCTTTAATGCTTGTATGTTTTTTCTTGCTTTTTTGCACTTAGACTTTCCCTCCCACCTTGCTGGTGGCTTTTATTTTCAGGTTTAATGCTTGATATTAATCTAGTATTTTTCTTTGTTCCTAATTTTCTCTCCATCTCTTTTTTCCCCCTACTGGAATGTCCACTAAAGCTTATAAAAGTGATACTGTTTAAAAATATATATTCTCAGCCAGAGAACTCTGAAGAGAAATGATTTTCAGGTGACTTCTGATAACAAAAAAAGTTTATAAACCACATTAATTGTTTTAATTCACACTGGGAAAAACTTCAATGAACCAACTCTGTATCAATAATTTTGTAATAATGCAGTGTATTTACTCTATGGAACAACTTCTATATTATATCTTCAAATATATCTTAGGTATTTTCACAACATGTAAGAGGCAAAAGGCCAATGTTCATATGTTGTAACTGCAGAAAATAAATCAATGTGAATAATTTGTTTTGCAGGGGTCATATAGCCAACTGGCCCAGCAATAAACACGAAACTCGGGATTTAGAATGTCTCATCTTGTAATCATGCCCCACCCCAACTTATTAAAGTAATTAGGACATAAGCAGACCTTCAAGATGGGAACAGAATCCTCCTATCTTGGCTAACATCGAAATTGACTTAATCCTGAAGTCAGCAGCTGGGGGACAGGGTGGGGGTGGAGGAATGTGGGTGGAAACTAATGGCTGGGTTATGGATGACTTGTCTTAAGATCTTCTACCTCTCATGGAAGGTACCAAGATTGTTCTCTGACAAATAAGGTGCTCTAAGCCCCTTGAGCTCTTCAGGCGGCACTATGAGCTGTCCACCTTTTCAACACTCGAACCTCCTTCTTCTTATTTAATATGTGTAATAACACAGAAGCACTGCTTAAACCTTTACCCACTCATTCCTGACTTCTCAGGCAGATTTGAATAGTGACTGTGAAAGACAAAAGCAAAGCAGGAAAAAATATGTGACTTCATAAAACTGGTATACTGAAGAGAAGCAAAACCTGACATCCTGAGCCTGACAATCTTCTAATCATTGTTAGCATTAACTTCTGTATTGTTTTTCAACCTTTTTGACCATGATCTATAGTAAGAAATATATTTTATATTGTGATCCAACACACACACACACACACACACACACACGAGCACACACATGTACACACAACTATATAAAATATGTATATATAAAGCAGTGCATTGCAACATACCATGCACTCTGATATTTTAACTTTGCTTTATTCTGATTATTGAGAAAATTCTGGTTGTGACCCACAGAATTGACTTCAAAGACTACTCTTGGACTACAGTAGTTTAGAAATCACTAGGCTACCCTCGCAAGACAGTGAATATGAGTGCTCTTCTCTTACTGCTAAAATCTTCAGTTTCCCTTTTGGGCTACTTCTTGGAAAGTCATTTGACTTCCCGGATTTTTACATCATTTCCGATAAGCTACAGATCAGATGTAGAGTCCACTCACACATGTGTTCTTTCAAGTTTCCCCAGTCTCTTTAGCTCCAGATACAAAGATTGTGCAAGCCTGGGTGACCGACAGTGTAGGAGCAGGTGCAGAAAGCTCACAGACAGAAGAAAGTCTGTCTTCCATTGCCAGTGGCACTGTGGAGGTTTGGCTTGAGCTGGCCATGGCTCTTTCATTCCGGGGCTTGCATACATTTTATTTTTTATTTTCATTTTTTCCAGAGGTATAATTAACATATAACATCATTTTAGTTTCAGGTACATAAATATCATGATTCAATTTTTGTACATATTACGAAACAATCACCACAAGTCTAGTGAACATCCATCATCATACATAGTTACAAAATTTTCTTTCTTGTGATGAGAACTTTTTAGATCTACTATCTTAGCAACTTCCAAATATGCAATACAGTATTATTAACTATAGTCACCATGATATAATTACATCCTCAGGACTTAAAATAACTGGAAGTTTATACCTTTTGACCCTATAATGCCTACAGCCTACCAATCCACCTCTGGCAGCCATCAATCTATTCTCTTTATTTTAAATTTTTTTCATTCTACATATAAATATGGTCATAAAACAGTGGACATCCTTGTCTTATTCATGATCTCAGAGGAAAAACTTTCAGTTTTTCACCATTCTGATGTCAGCTGTGAGTTTTATTATTTTGAGATACATTACTTCTGTAGTCACTTCTTTGAGAGTTTTTATCATAAATAAATGTTGAATTTTGTCAAATGCTTTTTCTGCATCTATTGAAATAATTATCATATTTTCATGCTTCGTTTTGTTAACATGTTGTGTCACATTGATTGATTTGTGGATCAATCAATCCACAAAAATTGATTTGTGGATTGACCCATCCTTGCATCCCTGCAATAAAAGCTATTTGATTGTGTTGTATGATCCTTTTAATGTATTGTTGAATTCGATTTGTTAATATTTTGTTAAGGATTTTTGCGTTTATGTTCATCAGGGATACTGATCTGGGATTTTCTATTCTTGTGGTATCCTTGAATGGTTTTTGTATCAGGATAATGCTGGCCTTATAAGTTACTTCTACTTTCTTTGGAAAAGTTTGAGAAGTATTGGTATTAATTTTTCTTTGAATGTTTGGACTTTTGTTTGTAGGGAGATTTTGATTATTGACGCAGTCTCCTTATTAATAATCAGTCCATTGAGTTTCTATTTCTTCATGATTCGGTCTTAGTAGGTTGTATATTTCCAAGGATTTATCCATTTTTTCTAGATTGTCAAATTTGTTGGTGCATAAATATTCCTAATACTCTCTTATGATCCCTTGTATTTTTGTGGTATCAGTTGTCACATCTCTTCTATTTCTGACTTTATTTGTTGTTGTTTTTTTTTCTGGTGAGTCTAACTAGTTGATTTTGCTTATCTTTTCAAAAAACCAGCTCTTGATTTCATTGATCTTTTCTGTTGTCTTTTAAGTCTTTATTTCATTTATTTATGCTCTGATCTTTGTTATTTCCTTCCTTCTACCAACTTTGGGCTTCATTTGTTCTTTTCCAGTTCTTTGTGGTATAAAGTTTGTTTATTTGAGATTTTTAATCTTTCTTTTTTTTTTTTTTAATATTTATTTATTTCAGAGAGAGAGAGCATGAACAGCAGAGGGAGAGGGAGAGTGAATCTCAAGCAGACTCTGTACTGAGCATGGAACCTGATGTGGGGCTCAATCTCACAACTCTGAGATCATGACCTGAGCCGAAACCAAGAGTCATATGCTTAACTGACTTGCCACCCAGGCACCCCTCTTCTTTCTTGATGTAAGTATTTATGCTATGAACTTCCCTCTTAGAACTGCTTTACTCCACTGTGTAAGTTTTGGTATAGCTGTATTTCCATTTTCTTTTTCTTTTCTTTTAATTCCATTATAGTTAGCATACACTGTTATATTAGTTTCTGGTGTACAATATAGTGATTCTGATTCAACAATTCCATATATTACTTAGTGCGCATCAAGATCAGTGTACTCTTAATCCCCACCACCTATTTCATCCATTCCTCTGAACCACCTCTCCTCTGGTAACTATCAGTTTGTTCTCTATAGTTAAGAGTCTCATTTTCTCCCTTTGTTCATTTGTTTTGTTTCTTAAATTCCACATATGAATGAAATAATATGGTATTTGTTTTTCTTTGACTGGCTTATTTCACTTAGCATTATACTTTCTAAATCTATCCACGTTGTTGCAAATGGCAAGATTTTATTCTTCTTTATGGCTGAATAATATTCCATTGTATATATATATACCACCTCTTCTTTATCCATTCATGTACTGATGGACACTTGGGCTGCTTCTATATTTGGCTATTGTAAATAATGCTGCTATAAATATAGGGGTGCATATATCCTTTCAAATTAGTTTTTACATATTCTTTAGGTAAATACCCTGTAGTGGAATTACTGGATCATAGTTGTATTTTTAATTTTTTGAGGAACCTCCATATTGTCTTTCATAGTGACTGTACCAGTTTGCATTCCCACCAACAGTGTATAAAAGTTCCTTTTTCTCAGCATCCTTGCCAACACTTGTTGTTTCTTGTGTTTCGGATTCTTGCTATTGTGATATGTGAGAGGTGATATCTCATTGTGGCTTTGATTTGCTTTTCCCTGAAAATCAGTGTTGTTGAGCATCTTTTCATGTGTCTGTTGGTTATTTGTATGCCTTCTTTGGAGAAATGTCTGTTCATGTGGTGTCCATTTTTAATTAGATGATTTGGGGGTTTCTTGGTGTTGAGCTGTATAAGTTCTTTATATATTTTGGATACCAATCCTTTATCAAATATGTCATTTGCAAACATCTCCAACTCAGTAGATTGTCTTTTAGTTTTATTGGTTGTTTCCTTTACTGTGTAGAAACTTTTTATTTCAAGGTAGTCCCATTGCTTTATTTTTGCTTTTGTTCCCTTGTCTCAGGAAACATATATAGAAAAATGTTGTTACAGTTAATGTCAGAGAAATTACTGCATTTTCCTCTAGGATTTTTATGGTTTCAGGTATCATGTTTAGGTCCTTAATCCATTGTATTTCCATTTTCATTTGTCTTAAGGTATTGCTTTCTCTTTTGATTTATGTGCTGACCCATTGGTTGTTCAGTAGCATGTTCTTAAATCTCCACGCATTTGTTAATTTTCCTGCTTTTCTTCTTATAAATGATTTCTAGTTCCATATGATTTTGGTCAGAAAAGATGCCTAAAATGAATTCAATCTTCTTAAATTTATTAAGACTTATTTTGTGGCCTACACTATGATATATCCTGGAGAATGTTCCATGTGCACTTGAGAAGAATGTGTTTTCTGTTACTTTGTATTATCTATATATCCAGATACAGAGATAACAGATATACATATCTGTATATATATCTGTTAACTCCAACTGGTCTATATATATCTGTTAAGTCCATCTGGTCTAGTGTGTTGTTTAAGGGAAATATATCCTTATTGATTTTCTCTCTGGAGGACCCATCTGTTGATGAAAGTGAGATATTAAAGTGTGCTAATATTAATGTGTCACTGCCTATTTTTCTCTTTAGGTCTATCAATATTTGCTTTACATATTTAGGCACTCCTATGTTGGGTTTCTTAATATTTATAAATGTTATATCCCCTTGTTGAATTGACCCCTTTATTATTACATAGTGCCTTTCTTTGTCTCTTATTATAGTTATGTTACATTTTCATGGAATATCTTCTTCCATCACTTCATTTTCAGTCTATGTGTGACTTTACATTGGAAATGAATCTCTTGTGGGAAACAAATAGATGGGTCTTTTTGTTTTGCTTTGTTTTTTAAATCCATTCAGTCACTCTGTGTTGTTGTTTTTTTTTAATATTTATTTATTTGACAGAGAGAGAGATCACAAGTAGGCAGAAAGGCAGGCAGAGGGAGAGGGTTCAGGAAGCAGGCTCCCTGTTGAGCAGGGAGCCCGATTCAGGGCTCGATGCGGGGCTCGATCCCAGGACCCTGAGATCATGACCTGAGCTGAAGGCAGAGGCTTAACCCACTGAGCCACCCAGGCGTCCCACACTCTGTGTTTTTTATTAAAGAATTTAGTCCATTTTCTTTGAAAGCAATTATTGATAGGTATGTTTGTATTGTCATTTTGTTAATTATTTTCTTACTGTTTTGTATTTTCTCTCTGTTCCTTTCTTCTCTTGCTGTCTTTGTGGTTTGGTGACTTTCTTTAGCGATATGTTTTATTCCTTTCTCTTTCTCTTTAGTATCTACTAGATGTTTTTGCTTTGTTGTTACCATGAGGCTTACATATAGTAATATATATAAAAGCCTATTTTAAGTTGTTAACTTATGTTTGAATGTATTCCAAAGTTCTTCCTTTTTTATCTCCCCCCTCCTGTGTTTTATGTTTCTGTCACATTTTATCTTTTTTGTCTTGTGTATCCCTTAATGAATTATTGTATAGATTTTTTTTTGCTATTTTTGTCTTTTAACCATGATACTAACTTTAATGTGAATAATAGACTATCTTTACTATATATTTAACTCTACCAGTGAAATTTATACTTTTATTTTATCTTGCTTTCTTTTCAGGTTAAACTTTTTTTCAGGTTTCTTTAACATATCTGTAGAGCCAATTTAGCGGTGATCAACTCCTTTAGCTTTTGCTCATCTGGAAAACTCCTTATGTCTCCTTCAAATCTGAATGGAAACTGCTGGGTAGAGTATGATTGGGAGGGTTTTTTTTTTTTTCTTTTCTCTCAGCACCTTGAATTTATCATACTACTTTCTTCTGGCCTGCAACGTTTCTGCTGAAAATCTGCTGAAAATCTTATGGAGGTTCTCTTATACATAACACATTATTTGTCTTTTGCTGCTTTTAAGATTCTCTCCTTGTCTTTAACTTTTGACATCTTAATTAGAATGTGCTTTGGTGTAGGTCTCTTTGAGTTCCTCTTATATGGAGCTCTCTGAGCTTCCTACAGCTGGATGTCTGTTTCCTTTCCTGGGTTATGGAAGTTTTCAGCCATTTTCTTCAATAAGTTTTTCTGCCCCTTTCTCTCTCTCTTCTCCTTTAGAGACCCCTATAATGTGAATGTAAGTTCACTTGTCCCATAAGTCCCTTAAGCTAGAGTCACTTTTTAAAAATTCTTTTTTTTCTTTTTGCTGCTATGATTAGGTAAGTTTCACTGCCCTCTCTTTGAGTTTGCTGATCCTTTCTTCTTCTTCATCTAGTCTGCTGTTGAATCTTTTACTTTTCAGTTTAGTTATTGTGTTCTTTAGCTCTATAACTTCTGTTTAACATTATCTTATATTTTCTCCCTTTGTTTGAAGTTCTCATGGTGTTCATTCGTTGTCTCCCAAGTTAAATGAGCATCTCCATGACTTTTTATCAGGAAGATTATTTATCTCCATTTCATTAAGATTTGTTTCTGAGGTTTTATCTTATTCTTTTATTTGGTACATAGTCCTCTATTTTTAAATTTTGCTTGACTCTGTGTTGTTTTTGAAGCATTATATGAAATAACCACCTCCCCCAATCTTGAATCAGTGCCCTACAAGGAGTCTAGGAGATTAATTTTATTGTTCAACCCTGCCCTAGCTCTGTCTCTCAAATCTTTGTGATTGACCAAGCAGCCCATTTATTTATTTATTTATTATTTATTTATTTATTTATTATTTATTTATTTTAGAGAGAGAGAGAGAGAGGTGGAGGATGGAGAGGGGCAGAAGGAGAAGGAGAGAGAGAATCTCACCATCGGGCTTGATCTCACAACTTTGAGATCATGATCTGAGCTGAAATCAAGTGTTGGATGCTTAACCAACTGAGCCACCCAGGTGCCCCATAATTTTTAGTAGCTCCAAGTGGTTGAAGGTGTGCCATGGTCTGTTGGTGTCCCAAAGGGCAGGAGTTCAATTGGCACCTAGATTCAAGCTGACTGGAAGCCAGAGTCTCAGGCCGCAGCTTCTAAAGCATGCAAATATATAGAGTCTGTGGGACCACATGTGTAATCCCTGTTGACTACCAGAGCCAGATAGATGATCTGGAGATATCCCCTGGTTGCAAAAATTTGGGGTCCAGATATATATGGGCTCCTTTTTGGGAGCTACTGGTGAGCTATGATGAGGCAGAGAGAGAGCATAAATATGGCATCCACTGGCCTATATTCTTTGAGATTTCCTCTGTAGGCCTATAGATGTGTGCTGAACCTGAAGTCTTCCCTTCAGGCTGAAGCTCTAGGACAAGCAAAGAGACTTCATTCACAGAAAGTCTGGGTAGTACCCTGGGGTGGTAGCCTGCCAAGAACTGTCTCTTCAATTGTTACAGTTCTGTGTGACTCATGAACACAGCCCCTTTGCCACCAGAGCCAGGCAATTAGGGTGTGTTCCCTGGGTGGCAGCCACAGAAACTAGAGAAGCAGATGGACATAATCACTCTCTGCTGAGAGATACTGATGCTCCGGAGCATGGCAGGGAGAGAGCACATTGATAGTACTCATGTTCCAAGGTCTCTGGAAATGACTGCAGTCCTTAGATGTGTTTAGTTAGAAGCATGCTTCCCCACCACCACCAGGCTGCAGCTGTGATGATAAGCTAATAGGCTTCTTTTACAGAAAGACAGAATTCTTGGGTCTGTTGCCTCTTGCTGTGGCGTGAGGTGGTAGCTGTTTAAGAACTTTCACTGTGGTTACAGTCCTATGGTACCCATGAGCAGAAGACTTGGTGGCCACCAAAGTCTGATGATACAGAGGTGTCCACTGGTGACAGCCACAAAAATTGCATTAAGTTAGTCAGTCAGGCTGATGCTTTAAAATTAGCAAATGAGCCTTTTTCACATAAAGTCTGTGCAACTGGCTGCTTCTGTGCTGGGACTTAAGGTGAGTGAGCCTGAGCACGTGAGCTCTTTAAGAGCTCCTTTGGCAGATCACTATAGCCATGTGGGTCTCACAGATGTGTTCCCCATTGGTTTTTAAATCTAGATGTTTTGAGTGGTTTATCTCGCACCAAGATGGTGTTTATGGTAAGACTGTGTCTCAGCTGATCCTACCTACTTCAATGTGAAATTTTTTTCGTATTTGCCCAATGCGTAGGAGTCCCTCTGCCAGTTTTTAGGTTTTTCTCAGAGGAAATTCTTCCATATGTTATTGTAGAGTAAGTGTGTCTGTAGGAGGAGGTGAGATCAGGATTTTCCTATGTGGCCTTCTGGAACCAGAACCCAAAACCTACCAATTTAAATTCTAATCTCATTCAAAAACACCCTCACAGAAACATCCAGAATAAAGTTTGACCAAACATGTGGGCACCATGGCCCAGACAAGTAGACACATAAAATTAACCATCCCAAGTCCACCCCTTGTCAAGTTGGCACATATACACATCTACCAAAAGCATACTTAATCTCTGACTAAAGACAATAACAAGGTTTGCTTTTATCTAACATGTTAGAATTATCCTGTATACAACCAAAACACTAATTCTCCCAGAAAAGGATGCAAAGTCCTTGGATGATATTTACTCTTCTCTATGTTAACATCATAACTTAAATACTATGATGTAAAGTTAATAATACTCAAATACTATGATATAAAGTCAGTACATCTTATGTCACATGGTAAAAGGATAAGAGAAAGAAGAAAACACAAAGATATTGGCTTAATATTTATACACAAACATATTCAAAACAAAATAAAGAAGAAATATGACAATTACAGTCCTCATTTCTGTAATTGGTCATATGGTTGTAGCTGGTATTTATAACTATCTTCTTCTACTGTTCACTCCATATTCCTTTTGATGCCAACGAGCACCTTAGCTGGTCATGCTTCTTTACCTGGAATATAGGAGATCCTTAGGACATCTCTTAGTAGTCTGTATTCCAGACATACTCTTCATTACCTTTATTGTAGAGGACTAATCCAATTTAATCAATCACACTAATCAGCACAGTAACTTCCTTCTTTGTTGATTCAAAAGCATGAGAAGCCCAAAGTGCCCAGGTGACAGTCTTCACTTTCAGTTCAGTGGAATCATTGTTGTGTCTCCTGGTGAAAACATTTCTCCTTTTGGAACTAAGACCTGTAGGCTAGCAAAGCATAAGTTCATGGGAACAGGAAACAAATATTTTGCCACCAGGTCACTAAGGGTAATAGGAAGTGGTACCACTCCCATTTCCACTCCTTGATTCCTGGATTTCTCCTGTCTTGGGAGAAACAACATTGTATATTGGATCCTGATTCACAGTCTGGAGTCTTCTGAAGATCCTTGCCCCAGGCCTGAAAGACATTGCCACATAGCTGGTACTATAACTGAGTCTTTTGAAGGCCATTCTACTGTTCTATCAAACTAGCTGCTTTAGGATGATGGGGCAATGGTATGGCCAGCGAATGCCATGAGCATGGGTTCATTGAGTTACTTCATTTGCTATGAAGTGAGTTTCTTTATCCAAACCAATACTGTGTGGAACACTATGTGGTTAAGGCTTTCTATAAGTCCATGGATAGTAGTTTGGGCAGAAGCATTGTGTGCAAGGAAGGCAAATCCATATCCAGATTAAGTGTCTTTTCCAGTAAGAACTAAATGCTACTCTTTCCATGATGGAAGCAGTCCAATGTAGTCAACCTGCCACCAGGTAGCTGGGTGACCACCTAGGGAATGGTGCCATACCAGGAACTTCTTGATCTCTGCTGTTGGCAGATTGAGCACTCGGCAGTGGACAAAGCCAAGTTGACCTTGGTGAGTCTATGTTGAGCCCATGCATAACCTTCATCCCCTCCACACGGCCTCTTTTTCATGAGCCCACTGGGTGATGACAGGGGTAGCTGAGGGAAGATACTGAATGGTATCTACAGAAAGGGTCATCTTATCTACATGACTGTTGAAATCCTCCCCTGCTGAGCTCACCCTTTGCTGAGTATTTACGTGGCACACAGACACCTACTTGTTTTTGCCCATTCAGAGAGGTCTATCCACATACCGTTTCCCAAGACTTCTTTCCCAAGACGGTCTTTTCCCAAGACCGATTTTCCAGTCATGTTTCCTTCAAGTCCCCGACCATCCAGTCCAACAACTGGTGACAGTATATAATTACACATCAGGCCATTGCTTCTTCTAAGCAAGGTGAACAACCAGGTGCACTGCTTGATGTTAACCATCACGGGAAACTGAATACATTGGAGATTCACATTACTGAAGCATCTGCCACAGGATCAAATTACGTATCAGACTATCCTATAACATTCAGCTTTGCCGAGGTCTTTGATATTTTAACATTTAGTAAGTAATTATCAAGATCTATTCCATTGTAGGGGTGCCTGGGTGGCTCAGTGGGTTAAAGCCTCTGCCTTCGGCTCAGGTCATGACCTCAGAGTCCTGGGATCAAGCCCCACACTGGGCCCTCTGCTCAGCAGGGAGCCTGCTTCCCCCTCTTCCTCTGCCTGCCTCTCTGCCTACTTGTGATCTCTCTCTCTGTCAAATAAATAAATAAAATCTTTTAAAAAAATCTATTGCATTGTAGACCTAGAATACTGAATTCTTCCCCAGAAGAAATAGTATTACTGTTGCATATCAGTAGAACAATTATCCACCATATCTAAAGATAGGTGTAAAGAAAAGTGAGAAAATCTAAATATTTTTGCTGGCCAGACATCATGAACATGGTAAACACACTAGGAAGAAAAACACATATAGAGAAGTTTTACTGAATCTTGTTAGAATTGAAAAGCTCCAGAATGGAAATATGGGAAGAGCTGGAAAACAAAGGTATTCATTTTAAGACGTTGCTTGCATTTGCTTTTTATTTAACTTTTTTTTGCATTTGCTTTTTTAAAAATCATGTTTGTCTGATAACCTATTATACATAAGCTAGATGGAGGGGAATTTAAACTTCTACAAGTGAAAAAGCAGTATGACCAGAAGTCCTCATAAGCCTCTTCCATTCATATTTAGGAATGAGGGCCTAAAAACCACCAGAACCAAGAAACTGATATCTTACTTATAATTTATATTGCATCTATTTGCAAAAGCATTTGGTGTAACTTAAAACATTAAAAAGCATAAGTAAAGATAGTTAACAGTTATAAAAGGAAGATAATCAGTCAAGGGGAAAGAGACATCATTGTTCCAGGAACTTGGGTCTGTAGGGATTTTTACTTTTTTTCTAATCTGATGATGGAGTTAATAAATACTTTCCCAGACCTCTAACAAAATTGTCCACTTTCCTTCTTAAGCTCCTCTTTAACAGCTCTCCTTCCCTTACCATTTTACATGCTCACTCTTGAAACTTGTCATCTACATCGATGAAATCATCAATTGGCTGTGTGCTGTCATCTCCCAAGCCTATTTCCTCCATATATTAGGTACCGTGAACTCAGTTTTGCCAAGACCAAACTCGTCATCTCTCTTCTTCATCTCTATCTGAGATGTCCCCATCATCCACCCATTTGCCCAAGACAACCTGAATCATACTTCCATTATTTCCACATCTCGTCAGTCACTAGGTTTTGTTCTAATAACACCCAAATAAATACACATGTTTCTCCACATTCTCACTCTACTCTCCTGGCTCAAATGCACATCCTCTCTCTTAGAACATTTCAAAAGCCTCCTAATTGGTCTCCATAGCTCCAGGCTTCGTCTACCTTTGTCCATGGTGGGCACTATTCCACAGAGATTTCCTGAAAATACAGATCTGATCATATAATTCCCGAGCTCGGAATTATTCAACAACTCCTCATTAATTACAGGATAACATAACCTCCATAACATGGAATATGATATCCTTGTGCTGTGGCCCTATCTAAATATCTGGCCTGATTAAAGAATGAACTGTTCCACCTAAGCAAATTTTCAAGAGAATTCAAGTTTGTCTCTAAGTCCAATGATAGTAATTGTATTCACATTGTTAAAAATATTTGTAACATATATCATATGGATCATGTCTTTCAAACAGATAGCTCTAGATATAATTCCACTTCCGGTGGCACAGGGTTACCATTATGGATTCCAATTCCTGGGCTGTGTTGTAATAGACTGAGGTCTCTAGGGGTTCCTAAGGGGTTCCTAAGCCATGCCAGGCTATTTAGGTCTTCACTCACATTCCAGAATTATATTTGGCAAATATTTTGCTTTCACCATTTCTGTTTTCATAGCTGACATGTTAAAGTCTACCAACACCTCCTGCACTTTTAATCTTCTATTTACTCTATAGATATAAGCAATTGTGTTAAATCAGTAATTCCATTTTTGCATAAAATTCTAAATCCGTGGACTCCAATCTGAGCAGTTTTCCTCAAAGTAAAAGTACACTAACTTTCTAAGAGCCTGTTTCTCTCTGTTTACTCTTTCACTTACTACTGTGTATGTAACAGTTTTCTTGGGGGTTTAAGTTTGACTTTATTAGCTTGGATGGTGGTGGTTTATTATATTTAGATGCTTTGCGAGCTGGCTTGGGAATTTATCTGTGCGTTCATAAAAGAACAAGGGATAAACCCAGAAACCCCAATCCATGGCCCTGCTGCTTCCTTCTTAATCATGTACTCACTCTGAAGAAGTTCTCCTCAAACGAACTTGAAGGCCATCCTTCCAGTGCACCCAAGGGCTCCTCTCCCAGGCATTCAGTGATCATCACAGCTGATGCACTGCTTGATTGACAGCACCAATATGAACAAATTGCTTTAGTCCTAATTGCATGAGGGATTGACCCTGATCCTAAAAGATATAGGATGGGTCAGATTTAGGGGTCGTATAAAGAAATCAAAACACCACTGAAAAAAATCTAGGCAAGTATGGAGAAAACTAGATCACTGTTAGCAGAAATATCTGAGGACATAACACCCAGCATTTAGTTCACTATGGACATTGATTTTTTTTTTCTCAAGGAGAATGAATAAGGAGGATCTTCATGACAGCGCAGTTACTGTAAGAAGAAGCCACAGAACCACTCAGAGCATTTTGTCACCTAGCCCATGTGGTCTGATAAATATATGTATGTATCATACATCACATTTATATATGTATATATGTATCTTCCACCTCCTAAGCCAAACCCTTTAAAGGTGTTTATTATCTTATAGTTTTTAATGTTATGTTTTGAATGTAAGACATGAACTCAATTTTTAAAAAGTTTTCTTTATTTGAGAGAGAGAGCATGAGTGGGAGGGCAGAGGGAGAGAGAGAGAAAGAATCTGAAGCAGGTTCTGTGCTGAGAGCAGAGCCTAATGCAGGGCTTGATCTCATGACCCTGAGATCATGACCTGAGCCAAAACCAAGAGTTGAATGCTTAATTGACTGTGCCACCCAGGTACCCCTAACTTGATTTTTATTAACCATTTCCCAAAAAATCTCAGTGATTTAAGTTATAGCCAATAAAATAAACCATTTGATTGGAAACATCCTCTTGATGGTTTTATGTATGAAGTTAGAAGCACATGATATTTGTCTAGGAAAGAAAGTATTTATCAGGACTGCTGGAAAAGGCTGAAATCCTTTAGCAAGCCATGTAGTTTTGCATGTCACATAAATTCTGGGTTCAGAATTAACTCAGAAGGCATCCACCCCACTTACTGAGTCACACACACCTCCTGCAATAGCTGTGTTTTCTCAATCTTAGTCTTCCCAAACCAGATCCTCCCATGAGCATTTACAGCCAGTAGTGGAGAAATTTTTTAAATGGGGAACCAGAGAGGTAGAAAGTTTAAATACCAACCCTGATGACAGAAGACAGGAACATCAACAAGGCCAAGGTTTGTGATGAGAGAGGGGGTAGTGGTTGATGTAGAAGGTTAGCATTAGTTCTCTAGAGAGGAGTGGTTTAGAGTCTGAGAGCTCCAATGCTATTCAAGTGACCAGGCAGGGAAAGAACTTCATGCATGCAAAGAGGGTCAGTAAGTGGTGACTTAGCCCAAAGCAGAAGAGGCATGAAGAACAAGGAGGCCAGGATTCCCCTGATCACGTAATCCATGTGAGAGGCAAATGTGACTACGGCTACTGACTCAAGGAGGGGTGTATCATTCTCTGTGCTCAGGTCTTCTGGATACAGCTGTATAAGAGCAGACAAGTGCGGAGAGACAGGAGAGGAAAGGCTTCCAAGTGGTTATTACTAAGAGGCAGGAAGTTTCATATTTTTTCCCCAACTCTTTTATTTATTTATTTATTTATTTATTTATTATTATTTTTTTTATTTTTTTTATTTATTTTTTTTCCCCCAAATACTTCTATTTTATTTTTTCAGTGTTACAAGATTCATTGTTTATGTACCACACCCAGTGCTCCATGCAATACGTGCCCTCCTCAATACCCACCACCAGGCTCGCCCATCCCCCCACCCCCTCCACTCCAAAACCCTCAATCCCTTGTTCTGAGTTCACAGTCTCTCATGGTTCTTCACCCCTCCGATTTCCTCCAAATTCATCCCTCCCCTCCCTCTCACAATGTCCTCCATGTTTTTCCTTACGCTCCACCTGTAAGTGAGACCATATAATTGACTTTCTCTGCTTGACTTATTTCACTCAACATAATCTCTTCCAGTCCAGTCCATGTTTTGTCCCTTGACTTGCTACTCTTTTCCATCTGTGCTTTATCCTTACAGTTTCATCTTAATTCTGCTGATTCCTAAAGCTATATTTCCAGCCTAGCTTTCATCCTGGATTTCTTAATGTCTTCCAGACATTTCTGCTTATACATATTGGTGGTGTATCAAATAGTAAATATATATAACAGACCTCATTGGTCTTTTCCCCCTATTTTCCCCACAAAAATAGTTTCTTCCCATATTCCAGTTTCCTAATTTCAGCCAACAGAACCATGATTCCTCCATGTCTTCAAGACAGAACACTTGGAAACAGTTGAAACTCATGTGTCCTCTTCATCCTACATCTAGATTCCTGTATCTTTCATCCCACCAGGCCCAAATCCTGTTAGTTCTTCCTCTAAAATCTCCCTCCCTTTTCTTCATTCCATCAAACTTAACTAAGCATTTTTTACCCCTGTGGGACCAAATCACTCACTCTGCCTTCTAGCTAACTTCCCTGATTCCCATCTCCCTCTGCTTTATTCCATCTTGTATCCTACTTTCCAGCTATCCTTCCTAAAGTACTACTTTTCTAGAACTTTTTCCTTGTCAAGAACCCCAAATGGTTTCATATACAAGTCCAATTTTGACACCACACTGTGTCCTCTCAGTCTGCCTCACGTTCTTATTTCCCCAAATTCCCCAAGAGGTATCCTCTGGCCCTCCAATTTGGCTCCTCTCTGTCCTTTGCAGACATGTGCTCATAACTGGCCTCCATGCTTTGGTCAAGTTCTGCCATGGCCCCAAATTCCTGCTCTCTAATTTCTTCCTATTTTTCAATGCTCAGTCTAAGTCTTGCTCATTACCTAAAGCCTACTGTATTCATCTGGTCCTCCCAGTAGATACCAAAATGGATTTGCACATACAAAGATTTTATTAGGGGAAATGTCTAATGAGAGAAAATAAAGAAGGATACTGAGGAGGCTGGGAGAGCCTACAAATCTGACTCCAAGTGAAAGTGAGAAGGAAGTTTGGGTGGAAATGTACTAGATTGCTGCTCACTCAGTCACTGGTTCAGATCAGCCCATGGGCAGCCTTGGCCTTAGTGTGAACTTCTCTACATTTCAGAGCACAGTAGCTTGGGTCCTTGGTCAATGACACACTTGTACTTGAAGATCTGCAAGGCACATTATCAAGGTCACCACACCTGGTTTAATGCTTTCAGTCCACATGGATCTCTTCATTCTGTGAATTCACACTGCATATAGAATTAATACCACCTCTCTCGCTGTGTCTCTCTCTGTCAAATAAATAAATAAAATCTTAAAAAAAACACAAAACCCCCAATATATCTTAAAGATATAGTAGTGCAAAATATATTTGTACATTCATATACATATATATGTAGTATTTATAGTATATATATACTTTTATATAAATAAAATATAAATAAATAATTTTTGTTTATAATATGTACACACACACACACACTTTTCTTCTCCTAAAGAACATGAGAGAAGTATGTGGATCTTAGCACTGTTTTCAAGTTCTACTATTATTTTCCATTTGAAGAAATTAATAAGTACCCTAGATTCTGTGCCAATAAAAATTGGTATAATTTGGTTGACTATAATACTTCATTTCATAATTAAGAGATTGAGATAGGATGGGAATAAAGTTGCTTGACTTCTGTATGTTTTAGTTGCCTGATCTGTAAAGGAAGGAAAGGAAAATAGATGATCTCTTGGTCTAGCTAAAGCCCCTCTCTGTCACACACTCTGTGATACCCTGTGCTTTTCTTTCAGGCAATCTTTCATAATTGTAATTAAATGACGACTTTCATGAAATCCATCTCACTGTGTCAGGAAGTGAGGGACACATCTATCATGTTCTCCACTTATGTTTAGTGCCTAGTGCAGCAGTATCTGGCATATGTAGATAAAAAATAGTTGTTAAAGAAGTGAAAAAATGACCCTAGCTCTAAAACTTTGGATGAGTGTCATTTAAAATAAGCAGTTGTCTATGTAGCTACTATTAACCAAGATATCAGTTAAAAAAGAATTTTTTAAAAAAGTGAGTAACATGCTTAAAGGAAGTTTGCTTATGTACATTCCATTCTCTATCACCAAATTGTTCCTGTGAATTATTATAGGAGTATTAACATATTTTGAAGCCTTGTAATAGTCAACTACTCATTCTGAAATTTATACAAGGATGTTCTCTGCCATAAAACCCATCAATGAGGCTAAAAAAAGCACCTAATATCAGAGGTCACATTATAAGGTGGACCCTGGCAAGATGTCTCAGACTGAGATCACTGCTAAAAACAACCAACCAACATGAAGTAGGCCCCTGAAAGCAGTTCGGATCAATACTCTTCAGTACAGCTATCAATTCTTTTTTCTTCCTTTCCTTTATTTTAGTTTTTTACTCAAGTACAATTTAAACACAGTGTTATGTTAGTTTTGGGTGTACAATGTAATGATTCAATTCTATACATTACTCAGTGCTTATCACGATAAGTGTACTCTTAAACCCTTCATATATTTTATCCATCTCCCCACCCACCTCCCCTCTGACAACCACCAATTTGTTACAACTACCAATTTTAAATGCATGTCTTTTAATTTTCCTCTCACTAACATCCGATCTGCCCAGATAATGGTAGGCTTCTTCCTTAAGGAATATTTCCATTTGATGGATCAAGAATATAAAGAATATAAAAGGAAAATATAGGTAAGAAGACAAAAGAACAACCAAACCTGACCAACAGGAGAATTCACATTTTCTGAGTTTGTGGTTGAAATACAAACTTATCTTGCCTAAGGCCTTGAGGAAATCTGTTTACTAACCACACTGAAAACAACTTTCTCTCTTGTGTTTCTTGAGAGTTATTACAATAAGCAAGAGGTGATGGGTTTTAAAGATGAAACACCCTGATTTGGAAATCACTTTGTTGTTATAAGGGACAGCTTGATGTATCAGAAAGAACATGGGCTTTGGAGCCAGACAGATCTCAGTTCAGATGTTGGCCTCTCCCAGCAGTTGGGACCTAGGCAAGTACACTCTAACCTCAGTTTCCTCATTGATAAAATGGGGATCCACCACCTACTCTGCATGGTTACTTTAAGAATTTGAAGAAATATATGTAAAATACCTAGAATAATTTCTGGCACATATCTGGCACTCAACAAATGATACTTTTGTGATTTCATTCTATTTCTGGGATCATGGCCTTGTAAGCATATTCTAATATTGTTATATTGGATTAGACTATGGGGTAAATCAAGAGAAAAATAACTATTCCCCACTCCCTTTTTGCCAATGAGAAGTAAGTAGGCCATATCATGCACCAAAAAGGCAATTTTCAACATAGTTGAAAATTTTTTTTTCAAATTTTTTTTCAATTTCTTTTTGAATGGCATAGGCCAGAGTTTGTTCAAAATCTCTTTTTAGCTGAATGGGGTGTTAAAAAGGGCACTGGGGTTTGCTTTTTGTTTCTACTGGTTAACTGACTTTGGAAAGGTCATTTAGCCTCTTTGAGCCTCATTTCTCTCAACTATATCATCTACAAAAAATGCATAATAATAGTTTTCCTGGCTATGTCACAATGTTGTCATGAGACACAAGTGAGATAGTGCAAGTAGACATGCTCTGTACCTGCAGGGTGGCATACGAATGAGAGTGAGCATTAATCTCTATCAATCTCCCTTTTCCTCCTGGTGGCCCACGCTCTCTGCCTGCTACTAATCAATCCCTAATAAAGTACTAACCAGTTATTACAGTATTAGTGGATGTTAGCCTAACATGACCCCTCCCAGGGGTGTGTGAGGGTAAATCATGCTCAAGGGGGGACCTCCCTCTGTTCCACCCTTCTCTCACTGAGCCATGTCCTCTGGGATGATTCCAGCTCAGTTGCAGAGATTTGCTCATATCCCCTGTGAGTCCTGGGACATTAAGGTAACCTCTAGGTCGTCACTACACTTTCCCTCTTCTATAATGTGCCACTCACTATTCTAGGTGCTAGGGATGTTGCAGCAGACAAAAAAAAAAAAAAAAAAAAAAACAACTCCTGCCCTTATGGAGTTCATATTCTGGTGGAGGAAATCAGAGAAGCAAATAAGTAAAATCCATAGTATATCACACAGTGCTAAGCAGTATGCATAAACACAAAGTAGGGAAATGGGATGGAGTCACTGGTGGGGCCCTGGGTGAGATGCATGTGTTGGTGGCTAAATGGGGTGATTTGCCACGTTAAATAGGGTGGCCCGGGAAGGCTCCCTGAAAAGGTGATAATTGAGCAGAGATCTGCTAGTGGTGAAGGAATGAGTGAGGAATATCAGGGAACAATTTCAGCAGGTGAGAAGATCCTGAAGCAGGGGCAAGTTTAGCATAATCAAGGAAGAGCAATGAGGCCATTTCATAAGAGACATGGCCAAGGAGGCTGTACAGATCATGGCGGCCAGATCACAGCAGCTTGAGAGGCCATTCATGAGGACCCAGGCTTTTTATTCCCAGTGAGATGGAAGGCCCTTTGAAGGGTTCTAGCAGATACATGACATGATTGGACACAAAGCTGAGCAAGGAGCCTGATGTTCGCCTCGATCCTGGGATCCTAGTATCATGACCTAAGCTGAAGGTAGATGCTTAACCAACTGAGCCACCCAGGAGCCCCTGAGGAACACTTTTAAAAAAGAAAGAACAGGGAGAGTGGGTGGCTCAATTGGTTAAGTGTCCAACTCTTGACTTTGTCTCAGGTCATGATCTCAAGGTTGTGAGACCGAGCCCTGCACCAGGCTCTGCACTGGGCATGGAGCCAGCTTAAGATTCTCATTCTCCCTCTCCCTCTTCCCCTCCCCTACATAAAGAACAAAACAAACTGAAAAATGGAAATCAGATGAAAGAAAGTTCATGGAGTAAAAAAAGCACATCTCCTCAAACATCTTACTATAATTAATATTCTCATTGAGATTATAAAATATCATTTTCATAAAATCAGAAATGTTATGAAAATGGAACATTTAGCAAATAAGATAAAACTTTAGGAAATTAAGAGTATGACAACAGAGATTTTTAAAATACGGGAGTGACATCACGTAAAATGGCAAAGCAAGGCACTTAAAGAAGTGGTCCCTCCACTGAAACAAGCAGAAATTAGCAAATATTGACAGAATCAACTTTTATTTTGAGCTCTAGAATCTAATCTGAAATTTATAGCAAATGGGACACTGATAAATGAAAAAAAGGACAACTGAATTTTAGTAAGAGGGTATTTTGGCATTTTTGTCTACTTGACTACCATCCTATTCCCCAGTACAGGGATAACATCAGCTATGGGAATGAGTGCCCACATTCCTGATGGAGCTTGCTTTTGCCCGGGGCTTAATATAGGCCTCTCGTGGATCTGTAGGGTCTCTGAAAGCAGAGAGTGAGGACTAAAGCAAAGTCGTAAGTGTCCTGGCTTATCACTGAAGGAATGCCCCAACTTATAGCCAAGCTACAAAAACTGAGAGAGTAACTTTTACTCCCTTTAGATCCCAGGCATTTAAGAAACTCTCTTGCAGGCACTGGCTGACCTCTGAAATAACAACAGAGATATCAGTGACCACATATGACCGGGAATACAGACTACACACACCTACGCAAAATTTTTGGAAAAGTCACTAATAATACTGACAATTGAGGCCATCGAAAAACAACAAAAGCAAAACCTTAGGGAAATTAATTTTATTATGTAAAATATTATTAAAACATCAAAATATTAATTGTAATTTTAAAATACCCATTTTTCAACAAAAAATTTCAAGATGTACAAAGAATCACATAAGTATGGTCCATTCAAGGCAAAAAAAAATCAACAGAAACCATCTCTGAGTAAGCGCAGACATTGGACTTACTAAACAAAGACTATTATTAAGTCAATGATCTTAAATATGTTTAAAAAGCTAAAGGAAACCATGGGCAAAGAACTAAGGAAAATGATATATGAATGAATTGAGGACATCAATAAAAAGGAACCAAATAGAAATTCTAGAACTTGTAAGTACAATAACTAAAATAGAACTTCACCAGAGAGGTTCAACAGCAGATTAGAACTGGCAGAAAAAAAGAATCAGTGAATCTGAATATAAGATTATCGAAATTATCCAGTTGAGGAACAGAGAGAAAAAAAGAAGAAAAATGAAGAGAGTCTAAGAGGCCTGTGTGACACAGCAAGTATAGCAAAATAAGCATTATGGGAGTCCCAGAAGGAAGAGAGGGAGAGAGAGAGAGAGAGAGAGAGATAGGGAGAGAGAGAGAGAATGGGATAGAAAGAATATTTCAAGAAATAATGCCCCAAAATGCCTCCTAAATTTGATGAAATACATGAATTTATACATACAAGAAGTTCAGTGAATACCAAATTGGATAAATTCGGAGTTCCACACTGGGATATATAATCAAACTGGCAAAAGACAAAAACAAAGACAGAACCTTAAAGCAGCAAACAACTCATCATCATATACAAGGGACCCTCAATAAGATTAACAACTGATTTCTCATCAGAAACCCTGGAGGCCAGGAGGGAGTAGGATAATATATTTTAAATACTGAAAGGAAAAAAACAACAACAACAACCGTCAACTGAGAATTCTATATCCTACAAAACTATCCCTTAAAAAATGAAGAAGAAATGAAAACAGTTCCAGATAAACAAAAACTAAGGGCTCTTTTGCTAGCAGACCTGTCCTACAAGAAATGCTAAAGGGTCCTTGAGCTTTAAGGAAATGTTACTAGATAGTAACTCAAAGCCATATGAATAAAGAACTCCAGTAAATGTAACAACATAAACAAATATAAAAGCTAGTGTTACTATATTTTTTGTTTGTAAATTTAATTTTATTCCTACATGATTTAAAAGAAAAATTCATTAAAAATATACATTTATGCTAACTGGCACACAATATAGAACAATGTGATTTGCAGCAAAAATAATATAAAGGGGAGCTGTAGAGTAGCTGTATCAAAACAGAGGTATATAGGGGCAGAATTTCTGCATGTAATTGAAGCTAAGTTAGCACCAATTCAAACTGTATTGTTATATTTAACATGTTAATGGTGATCCTCAAGGTAAACACTAAGAAAACACCTAAGAAGTATATACATTAAAAAAAAAAATGAGAAGAGAGTTTAAAAAGTACACTACAAAAAATCAATTAAACACAAAAGAAAGTAGTCATGGAGTTAATGAAGAACAAAAATGTTCTTTTTCATACAGAAAAATATAGCAAAATGAGAGATATAAGTCCTCTTTCATAAGCAATTACTTCAAAAGTGAGTGATAAAACTCTCCAGTCAAGAGGCAGAGATTGGTAGATAACATTTTTTTCTTTAAAAAGATGCACATGATACAATTTTGTGCTACCTACGAGAGATTTATTTGGGATCTAAAGACAAGTTGAAAGCGAAAGGATGGAAAATATAATTTCATGCAAATAGTAACCAAAAGAGAGCTGGGTGGACTATACTAATATCACACAAAATAGATTTTAAGTTAAAAACTTACAAAAAACAAGAATGACATTGTATGTTAATAAAAGAGTCAACATACCAAGAAAATATAATAGTTATAAATGTATAACCACCAAACAAAAGATCCCCAAAATATATGAAGCAAACATTGACAGAATTGAAAGGAGAAACAGATAATTCAACAATAATACTATGAGACTTCAACCTCTCACCCCACTTTCAATAATGAAAAGAAAAGAAGATCAATAAGGAAATACAGGATTTATACAACATTATAAACCAATTAGACCTAACAGATATATACAGAATACTCCACCCAACAATAGAAAACCATACATTTCTTTCCGATGCATGTGGAACATTCTCCAGAATAGATCATGTTAGGTCACACATACACACACAAAAATCACAATAAATTTTAACAAGTTGAAATAATACAAAGTATCTTCTCATACCACAAAAGAATGAAACTAGAAATAAATTACAGAAGGTAAACTGGCAAATTCACAAACAAGTGGAAATTAAGCAGCACACTCTTAAACAACCACTGGGCCAAAGAATAAATCATGAGAGAGACTAGAAAATACTTACAGATAAATGAAAATGAAAAACAACACCCCTAAACTTCTGGGATGTATAAAAGTCATACTCAGAGGAAAAGTTACAGCAGTAAGAGCCTACAGATTAATAAAGAAAGATCTCAAATCAATAACCTAACTCCCTACCTTAAAAGGAAAAGCAAACTAAACCCAAAGTTATCAAAGGAAGGAAATAATAAAGATGATAGCAGAGATAAATAAGGTAGATAATAAAAAATTATTACCAACTTTACATAAATAAAAATAGCTGCGAGAGCATACTATGAAAAGTGTGCACTAACAATTGGAATACCTAGTGGAATGGACAGATTCCTAGAAACACACAATCTACCAAAATGAATTCAAGAGGGAATAAAAAGCCTGAATGAACATATAACAAGTAAGAAGATTCAATCAGTAAATCAAAAGCTTCCCAACAAAAAGACACCCAGGATTTGATGGCTTTAATGGTGAATTCTACCAAACATTGAAAAAATTAGCAATCCTCCTCAAACTCTTCCTAAAAATTGACGAGAAGGGAATAATTCTTAATTCATTTTTTAAGGCCAGCATTACTCTGATACCAAATTCAGACATTATAAGAAAAAATAGGCCAATATCCCTTATGAATATAGATGTGAAAATCCTCCACAAAATAGTAGCAGATCAAATTCAGCAGCATGTTAAAAAGATTGTATATCATGTATATTGTGGATTTATCCCAGACTGCAAGGGTAGTTCATCGTAAGAAAATCAATCAATATAATACACCACATTATTAGAGTGAAGAGAAAAAAACTACATGATCATCTGAATTGATGCAGAAAAAGCATTTAACAAATTCCAACACTCTTTCATGATGAAAAAAATATGCAATAAACTAAGAATAGAAGGAAATATTCTCAACATTGTAATAATAACCATATATTTTAAGAAACCCATAACTAATGTCATACTTCATAATGAAAGACTGACAGTGTTCCCCCTAATATCAGAGACAAAACAGGATGCCCACCTTGCATCTACTCAATATAGTACACGAAGTTCTAGTCAGAGCAATTAGGTAAGAAAAGAAAAGCCATCAAAATTGGAACGGAAGAAGTAAAACGATTTCATTAATGACATGATTAGTTATGTAGAAAACCCTAAAGAATCTACAAAAATCCTCTTAGAGCCAATAAATGAATTCAGTAAAGTTGCAGGACACAAAATCAACACACAAAAGAAGATTTGTGGGGCGCCTGGGTGGCTCAGTGGGTTAAAGCCTCTGCCTTCGGCTCAGGTCATGATCTCAGGGTCCTGGGATCGAGCCCCGCATCAGGCTCTCTGCTCAGCAGGGAGCCTGCTTCCCCCTCTTCTCTCTCTGCCTGCCTCTCTGCCTACTTGTGATATCTGTCAAATAAAATCTTAAAAAAAAAAAAAAAGAAGATTTGTATCTCTCTCTATATATTATCCAAAAAGAAAATTAAGAAAATAATTCCATTTGCAATAGCATCAAAAAGAATAAAGTATTTAGGGAGGAAATTTAACCAAGGAGATACAAGACCTATACAATAGAAACTACATAATATTGCTAAAAGAAATTAAAGAAGGCAGAAATAAATGGAAAGATAGCCTATGCTCTTGGATTGAAATATTTATTATTGTTAAGATGAAAATACTACCCAAAGCAACACACAGATTTAATGCAATCCCCTATTAAAATCCCAATGGTGCCTTTTTGAAGAAGCTAAAAATCCATCCTAAATTTCATATGGAATTTCAAGGGACTCTAAATAGCTAAAACAATCTTGAAAGAGAAAAACAAATTTAGAGGACAAAACCTTCCTGATTTAAAACTTACTACAAGTCTACAGTAGTTACAACAGTGTGATACTGTCATAAGGATGGACATGTAAACCAATGGAACAGAATTGAGAAACTTGTGTCTATATCTGTAGGCAACTGATTTTCACAAAGATGCCAGGAGCATTCAATGAAAAAAGAACAAGTACTTAAACAAAAACTGCTGAGAACATTGCATGTCCACATGCAAAAGAATGAAATTGGACTCTTACTTATCCATGTTCAAAAATTAACTAAAATGGATCAAAGACTAAAGAACTATAAAAACTAAAATTTTAAAACTCTTAGAAGAAAACAAGGGAAAATCTTTATAACCATGGGTATAATGATTACTTAAATATGACACAAAATAGATGAATGGGTACAAAAAATGTGATGTGATATATAAAGCATATATACATATTGAATATTATTCATTCATGAAAAGGAATGATGTTCTGACACATATTACAACATATACTATATATAGTATATGTTGTATTCTGACGCATACTACAACATATACTATAACAAAGAATCAGATGGAAAAGTTAGAAATTTAAAAACATGATGTCAAATCAAAGAATTTTTTCTGAACTCAAGACTGAACTCAAGATGAGAAAAGATTCAGTGAACTTGAGAAGTAAATAGAATGACAACGGCTATATTAGAATCTGGAGGATAATAGTTACTACCTTCAACCACTAATCAAGAGTGAATTTAGAGACATTTTTACGCATGAAGAACTTCAAAAAATTTTACCTTTCATGTACCTTTCTTTAGAAACTTCCTGAAATATGATCTCCACTAAAATGAGGGAGTAAACAAAGAGGAAGGCATGGGTTCTTGAATCAGAGGGTCCAATAAAAGTGAGAGGCAAAGCAAATCTCCAAGATGATAGTGAAGGGAAGATGGCTGTGCAAAAAGCCTAGAGGTAATAGGAGGACATGGAGGCAGAGGGCTTTAGGAAGAATATTGCCAAGAAGTAAATGGAATTGGTGGCTTATCTGAAGTACTTGACCACTGGGAGGAGTTTTACAATCTGTCTGAAAGACAGGTTGAATTGAGGTACACTAAAAAACCAATCAAGGAAGCAACAAAAAAGGGCAATTATTTTCCCAGGAAAAGATTTAAATGTCATTAAAAAAAAAAAAGAGGCAGAGATTGGAATGATGCAGCTCCAACTCAACAAATATCATGGATTCTTGGTCACCACCAGAAGCTAAGAGACAAGGAAGGATTCAACCCCGAGTCTCAGAGTGGCCCTAACAAAAACTTTGTCTCAGACTTCTAACCTCCAGAATTGGGAGAGAATAAATTTATATTGTTTTAAGCCACCCAATCGATGGGACTTTATCAAAGCAATTGTAAGAAGCTATACACTAACTCTTTTGATTAATAAAATGCATCCCTGAATAACTCTGATTATCTACTATTTAATTGTCTTTTGTTCCTAATTGGTTAAAACTTCCATGTTGGTGATCCATCTGACAAAATGACTCATAACAACCTGACTTCCTCAACTTAACTGACCTCCAGCTTCACTCTGCCAGCAGAGTCACACCTTGGACTTTGTTATCACACACACCCATTGAAAACCTTTTCTGAAGAAAGTGTAAATCATGGTGATTAAGCATACTATATGTCATATTTCAGCCAGGCCCGTCTAGCTATAGAGATCTTTTCTCCTTCACGTCTGGTTAATTTCCAGTTATACTTTACACTGTTCTAAACTGGTTTTCTGAATTTTCCTAGAGACCGCAATCATAACCATAGTTCCTAGGTTTCTTCAAATCTGGTTTTTGTTTTTGTTTTTTTTGGCAACAAAGAAATCCTGCTGTGCTCTGCTTGGGCATCCAGGACTGTGGCAGGGCCCCTCAGGGCATACCTGCTGGCCTGGCTATGAGTAGGAGGCAGCGACCACAGAGATGGGGGTTGGTTTCTGTCCACCCTTGCCCTCAGTGAGCAAAGCCAAACAAAATCTTAATTTAAAAATTCACATATATATATGAATTTCTTTAAATTCATATTTTAAAACTCACATATATAAAAATTTATATATATTTATGCTTTATATATAAGTATATAAAATATATAATAATATAAAATATATATTTATATATATAAAATCCCAACCAAGTTAAGTCCTCAGCATTTCCACAATATGGCAGCCAACTATCCTATCTACTTCATCTTCCATGACCTTTATTGAGCTTATTCTTTAATCATGCTCCTCCTGGAGCGAGGTCGGCAACAGAAGTTAAGACCTGGTATAGTTGGAAATTTCACAAAATACTTTTTATTAGGAGAAGCAGTGTCATTTTCAAGCCACTATTATAGCCTTTATAGAATTTACATTAGAGTGTGAGAAAGCTAATTGGCCCAAACAGCCACATTGGCAATCCATCTAAACATCTGCCTCACAAAGCTGACCTTCTCAACTCCACTGGCCTTCACCTCATTCCATCAGCCACCCACTGGCCATGTCACATCTTGGATCTTGGCATTGCTTAGACTTTTCCACCTCCAGAATTTTCTTGTTGGAGTTGTTTCTCCTGGCAAGACCTTTCTTGACTTCTGCCTCTCCCAAACACTTAAAACCCATTGAACCTGGTCTTCCTCATTATGAATTCCCATTTCTTAGCCGCTCCCTAATCTCCTAGTCATCTGTGATCCTCCTTTGAGGTGATCTTCTGTCTCCCTTCCCACTCAGAATTAGACACTATGGATTAAAGACATTGAGTTAATCATAATTGTATTTGATTATAATAGTAATGAGTTAAACTTGACTTTGAAATTCAAGTAGTACAGTTTCTGTTATTTACAAGTCTCGTAATTTTGTGCTACATAATGAATACTATAAATAAGCAAAAATGAACAGTATAAGCCAAAGGATCATTGACTACTAGCACAATTTTCCACTAAGAAAGATTTTCACTGGAAGAGACTCAAAAGGAAGTGATTAAGTGCCTGTCGGTTAGTGAAGGCGTTCCAGGAGTTGGCTGAAGACCATACTCTCAAGACAAAACTCCAGAGAATCACCCAAATTAATGGCAATTTCCAGAACTTGGCAGAAGTTCAAGCAAGCAGAACAAGAATGGATTCTAATCATGAATGGGATTAAATAAGAAAAATTATCTCCTTAAAGAATACTCTAGAGGAGGGGCGCCTGTGTGGCTCAGTGGGTTAAGCCTCTGCCTTTGGCTCAGGTCATGATCTCAGGGTCCTGGGATCAAGCCCCACGTCAGGCTTTCTGCTCAGCAGGGAGCCTGCTTCCTCCTCTCTCTCTCTGCCTGCCTCTCTGCCTACTTGTGATCCCTCTCTGTCAAATAAATAAATAAATAAACCTTTAAAAAAAAAAAAGAATACTCTAGAGGAAATGAATTTGGAGAAATTGGCACATCACAGATGGATATGAACTGCATTTGCCATTCCAACTAAGGCAGTGGTGCTCCAATTTTTATTTATTTAAGCAATAGAACTCTTTCTTGAAATGGAAACAAAGGCAGAACTCTGATTAAAACTGAGGTCAGGGGTCTGGAGCTCCATTACCCAGAAACTAACCTTGGAGGTGATTTCAAAGTACCTCTTTAAAACCATAAATATAGGGAATAGTTGGAAAACTACTGGCCTGGGAAATACCGCCTCCCCTAACCCAACCACCATTGGGTACTACCATAACTACCTATTAAGTACAAGAATATTTATTAAAATATTTTGTACTGGACTACCTGAATATGAGTGTGGAGTTAAAATATCTAATAAATAATGGAATCTGAGCACACCTTTCTATTTGTGATTTTTGTTTTCTAGGAAACTCTCAAATCTTTGTATTTCAAAGTTACCATGTGCTGCTGATTTTATTTTTTCTTAATTTCAGCACCTAGACACCCAAGGTTAGGTGCTTCAATGTTACCTTCTTTATTATCTTTTAAAGTATTTATTAATTAAATTTTAATAATTACTAATTATATATGTATGTTTACTACATATATAATTACATACATATATTACTACATATGTATGTATTACGATAGGCAATTGGGAAGAATTTAAATAAAGTATATCTGACCCCCACCAAGCAGTTTAGAGACTAAAGCGGGAGATTAAAATTGCTGGATTAGAAGGATGCACAGGATATTATGGAAACCTAGAAATAAGCCTGATGACAATGAGCAGAGGTCAAGAGACACTTTCCAGAGAAATACATTTGACCTGAATTTTAAAGGTAAAACAGGATTAAGACAAAATCAAATGATTTTCTAGAGATGGGCAAAGTCCAGACTGTGAAAAACCTTGTGCTTTTTCCTCTTGTATTAATGTGATATTCACAAACAGATGAGACCTAGAATAATGGAGATCAGATGAATAATTGCTGGGGGTTAGGGAAAAGGTGAGTATAAGGGGATAACACAAGGAATTTAACTGGGGTGCTAGAACTGTTGCCTGTGGTAGTGATTACACAAATCCTTTTCATGTATTAAATTGATAGAATTGTATAGACCCCCAAAGATCCTTTTAAACAACATGTTATTGAACAACCAATAAATCACTAAAGAAATCAAAGAAGAAATAAAAACTACCTCGAGACAAATGAAAACAGAAATATGACATACCAAAATCTATGGGATGCTGCAAAAGTAGTTCTATGAAAGAGTTCATAGCAACACAGGATTACCTCACGAAACAAGAAAAGTCTCAAATAAACAATCTAACTTTATACCTGGAAGAACTAGAAGAATAAGAACAAACAAAGCCAAAAGTTAGTAAAAGGAAGGAAATAATAAAGATCAGAGTAGAGCTGAATGAAATAGAGACTAAAAAGACAAAAGAAAAGATCGGTGAAACTAAGAGCTGATTCTTTGAGAAGATAAATAAAATCAATAAACCCTTACCTAGATTAACTAAGAAAAAAAGAGAGAGGACTCAAATAAAATCAGAAATGAAATAGGAGACTTTACAACTGATACCACAGAAATACAAAGCATCATAAGAGACCACTACAAACAATGATATGCCAACTAACTAGAAAACATAAAAGAAATGTACAAATTCCTAGAAATATACAACCTACCAAGACCAAATCAGGAAGAAATAGAAAATCTGAATAGACTGATTACTAGTAAGGAAATTGAAACAGTAATCAAAAACCTCCCAACAAACAAAAGTCCAGGAGCAGGTGACTTACTGGTGAATTTTACCAAACATTCAAAGATTTAATACCTATCCTCAAAGTCTTCCAAAAAACATAAGAGTGGGAAAGTTTCCAAACACATTTTAAGAGGCCAATATTACCGATACCAAAAGCAGATGAGGATACGACAAAAATAGAAAATTACAGGCCAGGATCTTTAATGAGCATAGATATGAAATCCTCAGCAAAATATTAGCAAACCAAATCCAACAATATATGAAAAAGACCATACACCATAATCAAGTGGAATTTATTCCAGGGATGCAAGGGCAGTTCAATATCAGCAAATCAATCAACATGACACATCGTATTAACAAAATGAAAATTAACAATCATATGATCATCTAAATAGATGCAGAAAAAGGATTTAACAAAATTCAACATCCATTTAAGTTAAAAACTCTAAAACAAAGTAGGTATAAAGGAAACATACCTCAACATAATAAAGGTCATAGCTGACAGTCCTATAGTTAACATTATATTCAATGGTGAAAATCTGAAAGCTTTTCCTCTAAGAGCAGGTATAAGACAAGGATGCCACTCTAGCCACTTTTATTCAATGTAGTTTTAGAAGTTTTAACCACAACAATTAGGCAAGTAAAAGAAATAAAAGCCATCCAAAGTGGAAAGGAAGAAGTAAAATTGTCGCTATTTGCAGATGACATACTATATAGAGAAAACCCTAAAAATACCACCAAAAAACTGTTAGAACTAATCAGATTCAGCATAGTTGCAGAGTACAATATCAATATACATAAATCTGTGGTGTTTATATACTCTAATAACCAAACACCAGAAAAAGAAATTAAGAAAACAATCCCACTTACAATTGCATCAAAAACAATAAAATTCCTAGGAATAAATTTAATCAAGGAGGTAAAAGACTTATACACTGAAAAACTATGAGACACTGATGAAAGAAATTGAAGACATAAATAAATGGAAAGATAGTCCATTCTCATGGATTGAAAGAATTAACATTGTTAAAATGTCCATACTACCCAGAGCAATCTATAGATGCAAAGCAATCCCTATCAAAATTCCAATTGCACACTTCACAAAACTGAAACTACTAATTTTCAAATTTGTATGGAACCACAAAAGATCCTGAATAACCAAAGAGAAAGAACAAAGCTGGAGGTACCACAGTCCTTTATTTCAAAGTATACTACAAAGCTACTGTAATTAAAACGGTATAGTATCGCTACAAAAACAGACACACAAATGAATAGAACAGAATTGAGGGCCCATAAATAAACCCACACATATATGGACAGTTATTCTACAAGACAGGAGTCAACAACATACAATGGAGGAATGATAGTTTCTTCAATAAAGTGTTAGGAAAACTGGACAGTCACATGCAAGAGAATGAAACTAGGCTGATATCTTACACCATACACAAAAATAAACGCAAAATGGATTAAAGACTTGAATGCAGGACTTGAAGCTATAAAATTCCTAGGAGAAAACATAGGTGGTAAACTCTTCAATGTTGATCTTAGAGATGTCTTTGTGAATCTGACTCCAAAGGCAAGGGAAACAAAAGTAAAAATGAACAAATAGGACTGCATCAAAATCTAAAGCTTCTGCACAACAAAGGGAAACATCATAAAACAAAAGGCACCTACCAAATGGGACAACACATTTGGAAACCATATATCTGATAAGGAGTTAATATCCAAGCTATAAAAGGAACTCATTATTAAAATATGTCAATTTTCTGAAGAGGACACAAAGAAATGGAAAAACATCCCATGCTCATGGATTGGAAGAACAAACATCATTAAAATGTCTATACTACCCAAAGCAATCTACACATTTAGTGCAATTCTTATCAAAATACTAACAGGATTTTTCACAGAACTAGGAAAAACAAGCCTAAAATTTTTATGTAACCACAAAAGAAACTGAATAGTCAAAGCAATCCTGAAAAAGAAAAGCAAAGCTGGAGGCATCATGATTCCAGACTTCAAGCTATATTACAAAGCTGCAGTCATCAAGACAGTATGATACTAGCACAAAAACAAACATAGGTCAATAGAACAGAATAGAAACCCATAAATGGTCCCACAACTCTATGGTCAGCTACTCTTTGACAAAGCAAGAGAGAATATCCAATGGAAAAAAGACAGTCTCTGCAACAAATGGTGTTGGAAAAACTGGACAGCAACATGCAGAAGAATGAAATTGGACCACTTCTTTATACCATACACAAAAATAAACTCAAAATGGATGAAAGACATTCAAAATGGTCTCACATTCTAAATGTGAGACCTAGAAACGTAAAAACCTTAGAGGAGAACACAGGCAGAAACCTCTTTGATCTCAGCTGTAGCAACTTCTTATTAGACATGTCAATGGAGGCAAGGGAAATAAAACCAAAAATGAACTATTGGGACTTCATCAAGATAAAAACTTCTGCACAGTGAAGGAAACAATCAACAAAACTAAATGGCAGCCTACAGAATGGGGAAGATATTTGCAAGTGACATATCTGATAAAGGATTAGTATACAAAAATCTATAAAGAATTTATCAATCTCAACACCCAAAAAAACAATCCAGTTACAAAATGGGCACAGGATATGAACAAGCATTTTTCCAAAGAAGACATTCAGATGGCTAACAGACACATGAAAAGATGCTCAACATCACTCATCATCAGGGAAATACAAATCAAAACTACAATGAGGTACCACCTCACATCTGTCAGAGCTAAAATTAACAACGCAGGAAATGACAAATATTGGCAAGGATGCAGAGAAAGGGGAACCCCCTTACACTGTTGGGAATGCAAACTGGGGCAGTCACTCTGGAAAACAGTATGGAGTTTCCCCCCCAAAAGTTAAAAATAGAACTATCCTATGACCCAACAATTGCACTACCAGGTATTTACTCAAAAGATACAAAAATACAGATTCAAAGGGGTACCCTGATATTTATAGCAGCATTATCAACAATGGCCAAACTATGGAAAGAGCCCAAATATCCATTGACTGATGAATAAATAAAGAAGATGTGCTGTGTGTGTGTGTGTGTGTGTGTGTGTGTGTGTGTGTGTGGAATATTATTCAGCCATCAAAAAGAATGAAATCTTGCCATTTGCAAGGACATAGATGGAGCTTAATTGTATTATGGTAAGTGAAAGAACTCAGCCAAAGAAAGATAAATACCATATTATTTCACTCATATGTGGAATTTAAGAAACAAAATAGATGAATATGTGGGAAGGGGGAAAAAAGAGAGAAGGAAGCAAACCATAAGAGACTCTTAATGATAGAGAACAAACTGTGGGTTGATGGAGGGAGATAGGTGATGGGTATTAAGGAGAGCACTTGTTATGATGAGCACTTGGTGTTATATGTAAATGCTGAATCACTAAATTCTACTCTTGAAACCAATATTATATTATATGTTAAGTAACTAGAATTTAAATAAAAATTTGAAAAAGAAGTCAATTTTCTCCAAAGTAACAGAATGCAATCCACATATTTTAAATGAAAATTGAAAAGCTGATTCAAAATTATTCAGCCATAAAAAAAGAATTAAATCTTGCCATTTGCAACGTGAGTGGGTCTAGAGAGTATAATCCTAAGTAAAATAAATCAGTTAGAGAAAGAAATTACCATATGATTTCACTCATGTGGAATTTAAGAAACAAAGCAAATGAACAAAGAAAAAGAGATAAACTAAAAACCATAGAGAACAAAGTGATAGTTACCAGAGTGGGCGGGGTGGGGAATGAGTGAAATAGGTGATGGGGATTGAAGAGTACACTTATTATGATAAGCATCGAGTAACGTATAGAATTGTTGAATCACTATATCGTATGCCTGAAACTAATATAACACTGTGTGTTAACCACACTGGAATTAAATTTTTCTAATTGGAAAGTTGATTCTAAAATTTATATGAAAATGCAAAGGACCAAGAATATCCAAGCACTCTTGAAGAAGAATAACCTGGGAGGACTTGCTCTACCAGTTATGATATTAGTACAAGCACAGGTAAATTGCCCAACAGTATAATCAGGAAGACATCAGTCATATATGGATGCTAGACTTATGACTAAGGCCGCATTACAAACAAACAAGGCAGTGAGGAAAGAATTTCTTTTTGAAAAATGATAATCAATTAGCTGTCCATGTGGAAACAATGAACCTTGACTCCTTCTTTGCACCAGAAGCAAAATCATTCCAGTTTAATTTTACATATCTTCCGCAACTTATAGTGATGTTCTGCCCTAATAAATCCATCATAAGTTGAAAACATTATTAGTCAAAATGCATTTAATACACCTATTCTACCAAACATCATAGCATAACTTAACCTACCTTAAATGTGCTCAGAACACTTACATTAGCCTACAGTTGGGTAAAATCACAAAGCCTATTTTATAATAAAGTATTGAATATCTCACATGATTTACTGAATACTGTACTCAAAGTGAAAAACAGAATGGTTGTATGGGTACAAATGGTTGTAAGTGTGTCAGTTGTTGACCCTTCTGATCACATGGCTGACTGGGAGCTGCAGCCACTGCCTAGGATCACGAGAGAGTACCATACCACATATCACTAGCCTGGGAAAAGATCAAAATGCAAAAATCAAAGCACTGTTTCCACTAAATGCTTATCACTTTGGCACCATCGTAAAGTCAAAAAAATCATTAAGTCAAACTATTGTGAGTCAGAGAATGTCCACAGTTCTAAATATGAAAGGTAAGAGTACAAAAACATATTAACCATAAAGAAAAAAAACCCCGAAGAATTGGACTATTCTAATACTCATTTTAGTATTTAACTAATACTGAAATTACCTAATTTAAGTAATTTCCTTAATTTAAAAATTTTTTTATTTATTTCTTAAAAGATTTTATTTATTTATTTGACACAGAGAGAGCAAGCACAGCAGAGGGAGCAGCAGGCAGAGGGTGAGGGAGAAGAAGGCTCCCTACTGAGTAAGGAGCCTGATGCAGGGCTCGATGTGGGGCTCAATCCCAGGACCCTGGGATCATGACTTGTGTGGAAGACAGCTGCTTAACTGACTGAGCCACCCAGGTATCTCTTAATTTAAGATTTAAATTAAGACTTTAGTTCATGAAAAGATACCATTAAGAGAGTGAAAAAGCAAACCACAGAGTGGGAGAAGATATCTGTTACACCAATTACTTACAAAGAACTCCTATTCAGAATATCTATATCTATATCATCTATATCTATATTATATATATATATATATACATATATATGCATATATATAAAATAAAAACTCCAGTAATTAAATAAGAAAAATGACAACCCAATTAAAAAATGCACAAGAAACTTGAAGAGGCACTTCAAGAAAGAATATACACAAATGGGCCATAAACATGTGTGAAAGAATTCAGTAGGTAAATGCAAATTAAACCACAGTAAGATACTACTTGACGCCCAAAAGAATGGCTAAAATAAGAAACAGCTGACGTACTGGGATGGAAGGCAACAAGAACTTTCATACATGGCTGCTAAAAGCATAATTGGGGGGCGCCTGGGTGGCTCAGTGGGTTAAAACCTCTGCCTTTGGCTCAGGTCATGATCTCGGGGTCCTGGGATCGAGCCCCGCGTCAGGCTCTCTTCTCAGCGGGGATCCTGCTTCCCTCTCTCTCTGCCTACCCGTCTGCCTACTTGTGATCTCTCTCTCTGTCAAATAAATAAATAAAATCTTTTTAAAAATAAATAAATAATAAAACAAAAGCATAATTGGTACATGGCTGCTAAAAGCATAATTGGTACAGCCATTTTGGAAAATTGTTGGCTGTCATCTACAAACACTAAATATACAAATACTCTCTGAATTAGACTGCTAGGGCTGCCATACAAAATTCCACAGGCTGGATGGCTTAAAGAACAGAAATTTATTTTCTCACAGTTCTGGGGGCTGAAAGACCAAGATCAAGGTGTCAGCAAGTTAGGTTTCTCCTGAGGCGCCTCTCCTTGACTGGGGATGACCTTCCTCTGTGTATGTACATCGCTAGTATCTCTCTTCTGTGTCCAGATTTCCTCTTCTCATAAGGACACATTGTAATAGGGCAAACTCTAATGCCCTCATTTTAATTTAATTACCTCTTTAAAGGTCATATTTCCAAATAAGTTACATACTGAAGTACCTGGGGTTAGAGCTTCAACATATGAATTTGGGGGCAGACACAATTCAGTCCGTAACACTCGACCCTCTGGATTCCCCAAATTCACATCCTTCTCAACATTTACTCCACCCCAACAGCCCAAAGAGTCTTAACAGATTCCAACACCAACCTAAGTCCCATATCTCATCTAAATATTACCTAAATCAGGTATGGGTGAGACTCAAGTAAGGCTCCCCAGGTGTGAGCCTCTGAAACCAGAGCACATAACCAGAAGTTATGTGCTTCCAAAAATAATGGGCCCAGTATAGGACAGACATACCCACTCCAAAAGGGAGAAATTAGAAAGAAGAAAGGGGAATAGGTCCCATGCGGCCATGGCAACCCTGTCTTCTGGGCCTACTAAGGCAGCAGCATCACCCCCTGGGCCCTGGGTGACAGGAGCTTGATCTACTGAAACTGAGGAGACAGCCCCACCTTCCAGACCTGTACCCTCTGGTCCCATGGTGGGAGTGGCAGCCCTGCTGATCTCTGAATTTCCTTAAGGGTAATTTTTCCCTTTTCTTGAAGGATAACATTTTCACAGCCTCATTGAAAATGTGTCCTGTAGAATCCCAGAAGTTCAACAGACTTCCTCCACTTTGTCCCATCTCTGCCCCCTTCAATCCAAGTTGGGGGTGTTTCCACTCTATCTACCTCATCTCTATCCCTGGCTTCTGCTGAGACAGTTGCTTAGATCCATGGATCATACCTGCAATCTCTTTTATCAAATGACTTTCCAGCCACACCCTTGGTGTTCACTCCAGAAGACACTTTCTTATTTTTTTGTAATATGAATTGGCTGAAATTTTTCCAAATCTTTAAGTTCTGATCCCCTTTTATTGAACAATTCCTTCCATATATCTCTCTTCTCTCACATTTTATGTGCAGTAAAGAGAAACCAGGATGCACCTTCAACACTTTGCTTAGAAATCTCAATTAAATATTTCAGTTTATCACTTTCCACAAACACATTTTATAGCAAGAACTGCCTTTCCTCCAGTTACCAATAACGTAGTTCTCTCTTCTGTCTGAAACCTCACAAGAATTGCCTTTAATATCCATATTTTGAAAACAAAACAAAGCAAAAACAAACATCCATATTTCTCTCAATATTCCCTTCAAGAAAATCTAGGCTTCTTATAACTTGCACAGTAAAACTTTTCTAGTCTCTACTCATTACCCCATTCCAAAACCACTTCCACATTTTCAGATATTCATTGTAATAGTACTCTCCTTCTTGGTACCAAAATCTCCATTTAGTCAGGGTTCTCCTGAGAAACAGAGAAACGTGACTAATAGGATGTGTGCATGTGTGTGTGTGTGTGTGTGTGTGTGTGTGTGTGCGCGCGTGGAGAGAGAGTGATTGATTTTCTTTTTTTGTTGTTCTTTAGTTTTTATTTCATAATCATAAACTTAATTCTGCAATCCAGCTAGACTTGGAGAGGAGTAAAAAAATACAGAACCCATAGAACTGCAGCAAAAACACAAAGATTATGGGATATTTCTAGCAGATGAGGGTGAACAGGTGCTCTCCTGAGCTCCAGAAGGAATGGTCTGGTAATTAAGATAAAACACAAGTCAAACTTACTAGATTTGCCCACAGTCAGCAATGGTGATCTTCTTCCTGGTCTTGCCATTCCTGGACCCAAAGTGTTCCATGGCTTCCACAATATTCATGCCCTCTTTCACCTTGCCAAAGACCACATAATTGCCATCCAACCACTCAGTCTTGGCCATGCAGTGGAAAAACTGGGAATGGCTAGTGTTAGATCCAGTATTTTCCATGGACAAGATGCCAGGACTCCAAAGCTTCAGGATGAAATTCTCATCATTAAATTTCTCCCCACAGATGGACTTGCCACCAGTGCCGTTATAGCATGTGAAGTTATCACCCTGGCACATAAATCCTGGAATAATCCTGTGAAAGTGGGAATCTTTATAACCAAATCTTTTCTCCTCAGTGCTCAGAGTATGAAAGTTCTCTGCTGTCTTTGGAACTTTGTCTGCAAAAGGCTCAAAGGACACACAACCCAAGGGTTCACTGTCCATGGTGATGTAGAAGAACATCGTGGGGTTGACCATGGCTAGGTGACATGGGTGGCTCCAGGAAGGTGGTGTCTGTAAGGCCTGATTGACTGATTTTTTAAAAATTGGCTCCCGCAATTATGGAGGCTAGCAAACCCCAAATCTGCAGGATGGGCCAGCAAACTGGAGACATCAGGGATATGCATACATAAGGGAAAGGCCATGTGAAGACATAGAGAGAAGACGGCCATCTGCAAGCCATGGAACCAAATGTGCCAACACCCTGATCTTGGACTTCTAGCCTCCAGAACTGTGAGGAGTAAATTCCTGTTGTTTAAAACACCCACACTGTGGAAATAACCCAAGTGATTATCAACTGAAAATTGCACTAGATAAATTAAAACTTGGCTTTATTTTATATTCAGTCTAAAAAACAGACAAAATTAGACTTTGAGAAATATGCCTAGGTGCATACATTATAAAGAAAACCAAGAAAGTGATTACCTGTAAAGTCAGGATATGATTACCTTTTTGAGTGGGGAGTTGGTAGTAATGGGGAAAGGGCATACAGATTGGGAGCTCCTGAATGTGCTGGGGGATGATTTTGTTTCTCAACCATATTGTTGGTTACATGAATATTTGCCTGTATTTATACATCTTTGGTTTGTACCCTTTTCTGTACATATGTTATATACCTTTAATATTTTAAAGATTAAAAATTGTCAAGACCAGTCTTTCCCAAAATAGTGTTAGGACTGGAGTAATGCCCTCTTTTCCTTGTTTCTAGTTTTAAGAGAAATGATTCTTTATTAAGAATAAGATTGACTAGGGGTGCCTGGGTGGCTCAGTTGGTTAAGCGTCTGTCATTATCCCAGGGTCCTGGGATTGAATGCCCTATTGGGCTCCCTGCTCAGCGGGGAATCTGCTTCGCCCCCTCCCTCACCTACTCCTGCTCATGCTCTCTCTCTCACTCACCCTCTCTCAAATAAATAAAATCTTTAAAAAAGAGAGAGAGAATAAGATTGACTACCTATTTAGAAGAAAAATGAAGCCTGACTAACACAAACCATCTATTAAAGCAAATTATAGATGCATTAATGCTCTAACCACAAAAACAAACAATGAAAACCAACATTATGAACTTATTAGTAAACACCAGGAGTATGTAACTTTGGGGTTTAAGTAGCTTTGTTAGCTTGCCATCAGGACAAAACCCCATAAAGGTAAAGACAGATTTTATTGTATTAAAGTTAAAAACTTTTAGAGGGATAAAACCCCCAGCATATATTAACTCAAAATGCACTTGGGGCAAAGTGAAATAGTTCATTCCATATACATCAGTTAGTATTTTTTTTCTTTTTTTTTTTTAGGTAGGCTCCACACCCAGTGTGGAGCCCAACACAGGGCTTGAGCTCATGACCCTGAGATCGAGACCTGAAACTGAGATCAAGAGTCAGACATTTAACCAACTGAGCTAGGCACCCCTCGGCTAGTATTTTTAACACATAAAGAGCTTCCACATATAAAAAAGAAAGGAATGAAAATGAAAAAGTAATAGGGAAACAAATAGACAACACAGATGGTCGATAAACATTTGGAAAAGGGCCAGTCTTATTAGAGTTCAAAAGATACAAATTAAAACAAAATATTGCTTAGATTTAAAAGCTAATAATAATAGCCAGGTTCAGGGATGTTCTGAGAAAAAGAGCTAATAATAATCAGTTTAGAGGTGAGTCTGAGGAAATAGGAATGAGTACTTCCACTCAGAAGAACCAGTGAAAATATTCATCCACATTCCTACTTCTAGACATTTATCCATTGAAAATATAAACTCTTGCAAAGCTGCAGAAGGATATATGTGTATGCTTACATTTGTCTGGATAGCTACCAATTCATTATTTATAATGGGAAAAAATAGAAACGACTTAAATGCTTATTAATATGGAGTGATTTCCAAAAAAAATGTATGGCACATCCATAGAATGCCAAATTGTCTAGCAGTAAAAAGAATGGGAATATGACAACAACCTAGTATGTGACCAAGTAAGTTATCACAATTATAGGATGTAGAGTGTGTCTCCAATATTGAAAAAACAAAACAAGAAATAAAAGAATAGATTTGTGTGTGTGTGTGTGTGTGTATATATATATATATATATATATATATATATATATATATATATATTTATACACTAAAATTCTGGAAGACTATAAACCAGTTAAGTATGGTTTTATCTTTGGGCCGGTTGAGATTATAGGATACAGTTACTTTTCAGGTTATTTGTGTAAAGGATTGTTTCATTTGTAACACATATGCATGTATTATTTCTCCCAGAGAAATATTTTCCAAAGTTGAAGTTTTAAACTGAAATGCACATGCCTAAAATGCCCTTTAAACTTGAAATGAGAAAAAAAGTCCAACTAGTAATTTCATAAAAGTGTTGAAACTATCCAAAGAAGTATGAGCAAGAAACAAGTTGTAGCAGAATGCACAGTCAGAGCTGCAGAAAATTCATGATTTCCAGCACCTGAATCACAGCTGAACACCCACACAGATGATAGATAGCAAGTACTGAGGCAGAATCAAGGACAATAATAATGGAAAACAGGAAATTAAAAAGGTCAAAAATAAAAAATCCAGATTAATAATTCAAAAATAGTTTCCCCAACTGAAAGCATCAAAGCAAAGATTTTTAAAGGGGACAGAATTTTCCCTCAGGAACATCCCCCCCCCCCCAAAGAATCCACAAATACTTCACCGTCGATTTTTTTAACTATAAAGAGAAAGACAGGCTCTTACAAGTCAGTGAAATGAAAGGGGTGACTGCAGCTAAAGATAGGAGTGATTTCAGACCTTGCCTTTGGGAAACATCGCCACAAACTGTCAGGCTGGGTTTCTCTTTTAAGGCAAGATAGAACAATTCTGAGGCAGAGACCCTAATATGATTTCTCCGTAAAACCCTATAACTGCAAAAAGCAACAAAGATCTAAGAGTAGACAGTACACCTATGAGGCAAATTAAGACAGTTTTATAAGAAAATGACGGTAAAATCACCTAGTGAGTTCCAGAAAGGCACAATGGAAACACAAACCTCACTGGATGTCTTACATGACCACGGCCAGAGGGTAGTGACTGGTATTTGGGATACAAAAGCTAAACTTAATGACATGTGTAGATGAAAATAGTTGGGTTCAAATATATTGATGTTAAAAGCAGAAAAATATGTCAATTGGCCAAGATTGTCTTTAGTATTGTTGAAAGCAGTTGTCCTCAACCTGAGCCATGTGTCAAAATCACGTGGGGAGCTTCTAAAAAAATATCCTGCCTTACTACACTCTGGTCAAATAATTCTGAACTTAAAACAAGTTCAGAACAGAAACTACTGAAAACAAAAGATGAAAAAAATATTATAAATGTTAGTATAACAAATGATTGGGAGTATTAGACATATTTATAATATTAAGTAAAATAGGTGGAAAACTACAAAAAAATGAGAGCCAGAATGTTTGTAATATATATTACAAGGTGTTGATACTATTGATTTATAAAATCTCACACCCAGATTTCCGGTTTTACAAATAGGCAAAGGATATCAAAGCAGTTTGCAAAAGAACAAGGCAAGTGGCCAATAAAAATGGGAAGAAAGATAGTGTGACCCATGGTAATAAAAGAAAGGCAAGTTAAAATGAATTACCATGGCATTTAACCTGGCAAAGATTTTTAAAAGTTATAATTGTCAGGGTTAGTGAGGGATATGTAACAAAAAGTCTTATAATAATGATCTCTATTGACCTGGAAAATCTTCTTTTGAATTTCCACATTGGAGAAATAAACAGAAATGTGCATAAATGTGTCTGTACCAGGAAAAGCACTGTATTTACTTATAACAGTGAGATACTGAAAACACTCAGTAGGCCTAAAATTAAGGGAATTGCTAAACAAATGGTGCCATTGTCATAAAATTCTATGCCACTTAGCCACTAAAAACTATATTTTAAAAATATTTCACAATGTGAAAATATGCTCACATTATAATGTTAAATTTAAAAGGCAAGACTAAAGAATGATAACTGCAGTGTAAGTCCTGATATACCCAGAAACGAGACTGGGAAGAAGCAGAATGCCACGATGGACCAACTCAAGGACAGTGCACACGCCCATACATAAGTGAAATTTCTTATAAAAAGAAGATGGCAAAGGGACACAACAAAGAAAGAAAATCCAAGGCGATCTCGTCATTGTATAGTAGAGTGCTGTCTAGCCATCTACCTGCTTGCTAGCTGTGTTCCCTGGGTAAGTTGTTAACCACCCTGGACCTCAATTTCCTCAGTTGTAAGAAGGGAATAACCTCTTTGTTGTAAGGATTAGATGAAAGAATGTATGTAAAGCAATTTATAATGTCTTACATAACAGTATCTCTACACAACCCATTTAAATAATAGTAATGATACTAGTAATTGACATTTATTGAGTACTTATTCAGGTTCAAACACTGCGTTTTGAATATTATTTCATTTAATCTCCAAAACCATCCTATGAAGTCAGGAACTACTTAATTTTACAGAAACCGAAGAGCAGAGAATTAAAGTAACTAGGTCAAGCCCAACAGAATATGTAACAAAAACTACAAAGGCATAGAATGATGCAGAGGTAAAACTAATTGCAGACTTCACCATTATCTCATCATAACTCCATGGCTCCTGAGCCACTGAGCAAGGACAGACCACTGGGTTGGAGTCTCAAATCTGCCACAAGTTCGTGCCACAGGGTTGGCAGAACTTTGCCCATCACTTGGCTTTCTTGTCTAAAATGAAGTGGTTTAAGTGCCAAAGGCTGCAAGCTGCTTCCTCCCTCTCTCCCTTCCTCCTCCCCCTCTTAGGCACACAGTGTATGTGTGTGTGTGTGTGTGTGTGTGTGTGTGTGCGCACCTGTGTGTGTCTGTGTGTTGTGTGTTACCCATCTAGCCCTGACATTCTTCTCTCTGAGGTTAAATTAACATATGAAGGAAACATACAGGAAAGATAAGGTAATAATAGATTTGATACTCGAGAACCTATGGTTAAAATCAAAGGGTATGGGCACCTCGGTGGCTCAGTTGGTTAAGCATCTGCCTTTGACTCAGGTCATGATTTCAGGGTCCTGGGATGGAGCCCCTCATGGGGCTCCCTACTCAGCAGGGAGCCTACATCTTCTTCCTCTGCCCCTCCCCCCCATCGCCCCTACTGGTGCTCTCTCTCACTCACTCTCTCAAATAAAATCTTAAAAAAATAAAATAAAATAAATCCAAAGGGTGCTTAATCCCTGTGGTCTCATGGAAGAATTTTTTGTTTTTGTTTTTCAAATTGTGGTAAAAAGAGAAGACATAAAATTTGCCATCTTCACCATTTTAAAGAATATAGTTTAGTAGTGTTAAATATATTCATATTGTCATGCAATCAATCTTTGGAACTTCTTAATCTTGCAAAACTGAAATTCTATATTTATTAAACAACAGCTCACTCCACATACTCCTCCCCAGCCCCTCATAACCACCATTCTACTCTCTGTTACCCTGAATTTTGCTACTTTAGATACCTCACATAGGTAGAATCAAAAAGACAATATTTGCTGGTCCTCTCCCGCTTTCAAGAGCTAGAGGTTACTTGTCCACCAACAAGATGAACAAATTCTCCAAAACCAAAGTGGATTAGCCCAATTTTCAACTGGAGGAAGCAGAAAACTAGTCATTAAAAAAAGAAAAGTCTAAGACTTCAATTTACCTATTTGAGAAAAAAATATCTTGAATAAGAATTAATTGGGTGAATAAAGTATCCTGTAATAATCAACAATTATTGACAACCCTGCACCTTACACTTAAAAAAACATTAAAATTTTATTTGGGCTGTTTATTTCCATTCCTTTCTATTACCCTTTAGGGTACCATCGAAGGTTTAACTATGGATAATTTTCTGGGAAAATGACAGTTGTTGCATATGACCTGTAGAATTTGAAGACAGACCCAAACTACCCCTTGTCTTCTACTATCCCTCCTTTCTTCTGTTTTCCAAAGTGTACCCACTTCCATTAGTCTTGCAAGACCAATCTTCTCATGATTTCAGGGAAAATTCCTGTTCATCTGCTCCTGAATATCACCTTAATCTGAACTGTTCTATATGCCAATTTTGGATGCCAACTCTGTGCCAGGCTTTCAGCTTGAGGGTTATGGGTGGGAATGTAAGCAAGACACCACCGTGAGTTTTAAGGGGTTCACCATCCAGTAGAGAATACACATGTTAAGTAAATAGTTATACTCAATGTAATAGTTGAGTGTGCATACAAGCCATTAGCAAGCACCCACAAACAAAATGTAGCTATTGAGAGGTTTCACAGAGAGGATCATATTCAGGCAAGATCTTAGAGGATGAATATAATTTTCCAGGTAGAGAGGGAAAGAGTATTCAAGACAAAAATAAAAGCATATTCAAGACAAAAATAAAAGCATACCCAAGGACAGATCATCAAGACAGAAGACATCAGGATGATAGCAAAATGGTGGATAGGCACTTCTAAGATCTTGTCCTTATATAGAAACATCAACAAGCAAGCAGAAATTGTTAAAACGAACTTTGTCAGAACTCTAGAAAACAGTCAAAGGCTTATAGCAACCAGGCAAACACTGAATCAAGAAAAGGCAATTTCAAAATGATAGGAAACCTTTGTTTCCTTGCTTACCCTATCCTCAGCACTTCAGTGGTCTTCAAAAAGAAAAAGGCAATATTTGTTTTTGTTTTTCTGGGGTTTTTTTGTTGCTGTTTTGTTTGTTTGTTTGTTTTTGTGACTGACTTATTTCATTTAGCATAACATCTTCCTGGTTCATCCGTGTTGTACCATGGATCAGAATTTCCTTCCTTTTTAAGACCAAAAAATATTCCATTATATGCACACACCACATTTTGTGTTTCTCTTTATCCAACAATGGACATTTTGCTTGCCTCCATCTCTTGATTATTATGAATAATACTGCTATGAACATGAGTAGGCAAACATCTCTTAGAAATCTTGCCTTCACTTCTTTTGGATATATACCCCAAAGTAGGATTGCTGGATCATATGATAACCCAATTTTTAATTTTTTCAGGAACTTCCATACTGTTCCCCATAGTGGTTGCAGCATTTTACAATCCTAACCAACAATGCACATGAGTTTTATAAGCTTTTAAAAGAAAAGAAATGTCTTCTGCTACATTAACTGTTTCAAAGTATACAAAAAGAGGTGTTAAATTGCTTTCAAAGGCAAATGTAATTTGATCTTCAGATTTGTTAAGTACTCCAAATAGGCCAACTTCCTAAATTTGAAATCAAATTCAATACATAGAACATAAGGACACATTAGAAGATTGGTTTGTTCTAGAAATGAAAAGTTAATATGACACTGGGAAAATAAAACACTACTTATTAATAAAAGAAAAACCATTAATATATCAAATAACTGGTATTATTACTTCAAAATCTATTCTTGATTAGCATATTCTAAAATGATGGTACAATATTATATGTAATGGTAGCTCCTTTTTCTTAAAAATCAGAAGATAACACATATAATCTATAATCTTACCTTTTCTATTTTTTTAGATTTCTAGAAATGCTGTGAGTTTTTTTATAATTTAAAAATAGGTAGACCTATTTGCTGTCTTATTAGTCGTGCATACATGACTGTATGGAAAGAGAACCCGGGGCATTGACAAAAAAACATTCTAGAAGTAATAAATGTATTTGATAAAATGGCAGCATAAGTTAAACTATGAATGCTGCATTCCTGAGACCCTTAATTAGAAAATACAATAAAATTCTCTTTGTGGGATGATTGAAAAAAACAACAAATAACCCACCAAATATCTGGGTATTCATTTGAGCAGACAAGAAATTCATACGTTGGGGCTCAGGTGATTCAGCCTTTTAATAGAAAACCATGGCAGATTGCATAATGGCACACAGGTTGTGATCTTATGTTAAAAAAAAATTAGATGCATCCACATATGACATGTATGTAAGTTACAGAAAGGGCTGGAAGAAGGCACCAGAAGTGGGGTTGGAGGTGGTGTTACCAGAGAACTGTCACTTATTACTTATATACGTTCCTATTACTTGAAATTTCACTAACATGTATTCATGTGTTGTCTATGTGACTTTTTTAAACAATAATGAGAAGAAAAGTGTGGTCTAGGCTGGGAGTTCACTTGCCAGAAGTCAGTAGCAGGGCGAGACCTAGACCTAACTCCTGAAAGCCAGATAAGGCTGTGGCAGATTAGAGAGAACAGAAAGAGCTGGAGTGAGAGGACACCACGTTGCTCTGCTGTGTGCTAGGTGCTGTGCAGGCTCAAACCCAGCAGACTCACTCCCCAGCTTAGCCGGCCAGTCAAGGCAGGCTCCCCAGAAGAGATGGCGTTCCAGCTAGTTCTTGCACAGTAGGATCCAGCCACATAGAGGAAAGGGTAGACAGTGCTCTATGAAGAAGGACTAGTACCAAGAGATTGCTACCATACAAACTATGAGAGGAACGCCTTTGGAAAACAAGTAATGAGTCTATGTCTAATGCCAGATGAAGGTAAAAAAAATGAAGGGTGGCAAAAAATCCACTGGATTTGCATGGAAGATGGGTTACAAACTTCAAGAACAGTTTCCATAGAGTTATGAGGTGAGAGGTCAGATTGCAACAGGTCAAAAAGTAAGTGAGAAGCAAGAAGAAAATAAATGGAAACTACTCTTTTAAGAGAAATGAGACTAAGAGAAAAGAGGCTACGTGACCACCACTCACAGGCTGCTGGGTGAGGGATGCAGGTGGTCACTTGCCTGAGAAGGGTTGTAGAAGTTTAGGGAGAAGGGTGGAGAGGGAGCCGACAAAGCGCATAAGGAAGAGCTGTGGGGGAGCATTAGTTTGGTTGCACTAAACTGCAGGACCCTATGAAGTTTTTCTCCTATAATCTTCAGTAGCCTGTGTGCGGGATGAGAAATGGGATTTAGCTAAATGAGTCCAAGGTTAGCTGAAGTTTAGTAGAGGAGGTTCAACAAGTAGAACAGTGAGGTTGAGGGCATGGCTGGTATTGGTGCTGGTGCTGGTGCTGGTCGGAGAGAGCTGCTAAAATGGAGACTCACAGGACCTGGAGTGTAGGAAGAAAAGGGAGGGCAGTGGGGCCACAGAACTGGAGAAAATGGAGGGATGGAAGAATGAGTGTGGTGGAGTTCAGGAGGGGAGGTGGGGAAAGACATGTGGTCAGAAAATGGAAAATTAAAATTTAATAGCATCCTGATAAGATAAATTGGTCTTAGATCCTAAATTAAGTAAAATTTGTTTCCCTGCATATAACAGAAAACCCACCCCAAATAAGAAGTTTATTTTTCTCACTTAAATGAAGTCTAGGAAAAGGTAATACACAATTCTCTTGTGGCTCTGAAGTTATCAGTGGCCCAGGCCCATCTATTTTCCTGCCCTGCCATCCTAGTACATGGCTTCTATCCTCAAGATTACCTGATGATCTAAAATGGCTGCTGCGTATCAGCCATCACAACCATTACAAGAAATAACACAAAGGAAGAAGGAAAAAGGCAACAAGTATACCTGCCAGCCCTCTTTAAAGAGCCTTCCAAGAAGTCCACCCAACACATTTACTTTCATCTTTTTTGGCCAGAACATCACCACACCCAGCAACAAGAAAGGCTGGGAAAAGTCATTTTTAATTCAAGGTTAGATCAGAGATCTGTCACTGAGGAAGGAGTGAATGCTGGATAGCAGGTGGGTAGCTACAGTCTGGCACAGAGACCTAAGCCAATACTGATATAAAGGCAGGACACTGCTTCCCAAGGGTTACAGGAAAATAAAATCCTCTGTCTCTGGCTTTCTTGTGGAAGCTGCTCTCCCAGGTACAAAGAGAATTTGCCAAACCCAGAAAGTTCCGCTAGTGAGTTAGGGGACAAAGCCCTCACTATGATTTTCAGGGTAGTCATCCAAGTAGTCGGTATCTTTAGCTGCCTAAGAAAAGGACAACCCCATCATTCTTTCAGTCTGGTTTTAGGTTGGAGTGAATATTGAATGAATAGTCTTTAAAAATTCTGAGTCAGGGCGAAGGGGTCACAATGAAAACTCAGTGCCTTCCTCATGAATGCTCCACTGTCAGCCACTTCCGCCCACCCTTCATATCACCCAGGTTGACAATGGAGTGGATTCTTCCACTGTGTCTCTGTCCCTCTGCCCACAAGGCTCCCTCAGAAGTTTCATCCGTCACTAAACCAATGAGGAAAACGCATTGGAAGAGTAGATCCCAAGAATCCAAAGAGTGGAAAATGCTGTTAATCCCTTCCTTCATTGCTAGCATATCTTTGCACAGTACATTCATGTAATGCTTTCAGGGATTTGAGTAAGGACCTCTCAACCCTCTTCTCGGGCTCCCACTTCCTACCCTGAGCTCTTCAGAGGAAACCGCGTGCTTAGCCATAGACTTCATGAAAGTGGGGGAGACTAACCTGTTCTAGACCCCTCTCATGTTTAAGAGGTAAATACTTTTCGGTGTCCAAATCTGGCCATTTTGCTGTTTTCCTAATGGAAGGATATTTTTTCTTTAACCTAAGCACTAGACTCAGAAAAGCAATAGTCTGCCCTTGAACCTTGAGGTGTAATCAGTTATTGTTACAGTCATAAAATGAAGCAATTAAAAACTGATCCTCTTTAATGACTTAATAACACTTACTAAATAAAATTTTAAAATAAAATGTATTGAATACCCAACTTTCATATCAACATGGACGGGACTGGAAGAGATTATGCTGAATGAAATAAGTCAAGCAGAGAGAGTCAATTATCATAAGGTCTCACTTATGTGTGGAGCATAAGGAAAAATATGGAGGACATTGTGAGAAGGGTGAATTGGGGGAAATCGGAGGCAGAGATGAACCATGAGAGACTGTGGACTCTGAGCAACAAACTGAAGGTTTTGGAGGGGAGGAGGGTGGGGTGTTGGGAGAGCCTGGTGGTGGGAATTGAGGAGGGCACGTATTGCATGGAGCACTGGGTGTGGTACATGAACAATACTGAAAAAATAAAATAAAAGTATTTGGGGAAAAAATAAAATAAAAAAATAAAATGTATTAAATAAAATTTTAGAAAATGGATAAATTGAAAACTGGCAGTTATGGCAACTAATAAAAATCACTTTGCACTACGTTATTTTATACCTCATCTTTCTACCTGGTTTTCTACTCTGAAAAAATAAAAAAGAGCATGTCTCATTTTTATATATATATAAATTTATATAAAGTTTTATAAACAGACACATGAAAAAGTGCTCAACATCACTCGGCATCAGAGAAATACAAATCAAAACCACAGTGAGATACCACCTCACACCAGTCAGAATGGCTAAAATAAGCAGGTCAGGAAACGACAGATGTTGGCGAGGATGCAGAGAAAGGGGAACCCTCCTACACTGTTGGTGGGAATGCAAGCTGGTGCAGCCACTCTGGAAAACAGTGTGGAGGTTCCTCAAAAAGTTGAAAATAGAGTTACCCTTTGACCCAGCAATTGCACTACTGGGTATTTACCCTAAAGATACAAATGTAGTGGGCACCTGGGTGGCTCAGTGGGTTAAAGCCTCTGCCTTCGGCTCAGGTCATGATCTCAGGGTCCTGGGATCAAGCCCCACATCGGGCTCTCTGCTCAGCAG
>CM052883.1:71628324-71665741 GCA_028534135.1 Potos flavus
CTGGGGGCTCGGGGGGTAGGGATAGGGTGGCTGGGTTATGGACATTGGGGAGGATATGTGCTATGGTGAGTGCTGTGAAATGTGTAAGCCTGACGATTCACAGACCTGTACTGCTGGGGCAAATAATACATTATATGTTAATTTAAAAAAAGGAAACAAACAGAGTTGCTGGAGGGGAGGTGGGTGGGGGGATGGGGTAACTGGGTGATGTGCCTGTGATGAGCACTGTGTGTTATACACAACTAATGAATTATTGAACTCTACCTCTGAAACTAATGCTGTACTACCATATGTTGGCTAATTGAATTTAAATTTTTAAAAATCAATTAACAATAAGACATATAGAAAAGCTCCATGTATGTATAAATTAAACAATAAACACAACTAACTCATGGGTCAAAGAAGATATTACCAGATAAATTAGAAAAAGAATTTTTAATCTAAGATCAAAATTTGTGGAAGGCAAATAAAACAGTGCTTGGATAGGAGTTTATGGTTTTAAATATGTATATGAGAAAGTAAGAGTGCTTATAAATCCAGAACATGCACATGGCACCCTCTACCACCACCTGGACCAGGCTTTGGAATAGGAAACAATCCGTAGAGTTCTCTGCTTCAAAATAGCTCCTTCAGCATTTTTCAGAATACCTGGAAATGTTACCAGATTTAAATAATTAGAAAAAACAACATATTAAGCTTTTATGTCCTCACTTCTTAAAAGAAATGTGTTACAAGGACAAGATCTAGTGCAATGGAACACAGGTTATATGTCCCTAGAAAAAGCAAAGGAGCATAGGTGGAAAAATGAATATCAAAGATGGAGATAGTGGGAGAATAGGGAAGATGAGTGATAAACTTCACATGAGTGATAAACTTCACATGAATGATAAACTTCACATGCTTCATGGTTTTGCCTACATGAAAATGTAAAAATAGTCACATTCCAGACAGGGATGATAAGCTCAAAACTCAAACAGAAGGTCCAAGTAGAAGGCAAGTTGATAGTCAATTGATAGTAAATCCTACAATACTAGTAAACAAAAAGATAATGTATAACTTGATTCCAATACTACTATCTAATCCTAAATGATAAAGCTGATAAATTGTATGTGTAAGCTGAAAGATCTATGGACTAAAATATAACCTGGATAAACAGGAAAGGATCACAGACTGATGCCAAAGAAGACTGCACAATGCTGTGATGGGTAAATGGGGTAATAGAGCAGAGCCACGGGAGATCATTAAATGTGAGGATCCACATACAACACTTTGTAAACCACAGTTTGTATACAAAAGTATGGGGTCATTGCCCCCTCTTTTGTTATCCTACCCTCTGCTGAGACCCCTTTTAGGAGACGGTACAATAGCTTCTGCTTTAGAGGGATATGGGTAACAGAAACCAAGTATCTACATAGCCCTGCTGCAGCCATCTGGCAACTCCTAGAAGTCTCTTCAAAGGCCTGGTGCATAGAACTAAAGCCATTGCTGACAACTGCCCCACAGTCTCCTGGACTACAGTCAAGGCCTCTGCTAGTTTGTTTCTCTCACTTACTGAAATAAAGGTCACTGGTTGACCAGGAGACACAGTCAGGGAGATCAGCAGCTCACTCTACTCAGAAGCAAACAGGTGAACACAGACAAGAAGAGATGTAGAAAAGGATAAGGGAGATCAGGGGTCCCAAACAGGACATTAGATGAAATAGATTGTAGCCAAATGCACTGATCCACTCTCCCAGCCACTCCCACCACTACCCTACTGAGGAGAAGGGGCAAAGCTAGAACCACAATTGTGCCTGTTCGTTAGTTATAGCTTACAGTGTTTGTTTATGCTGCAGGTAGCTGTCTGATAATTACACGATTCCATTCTTTTCATTGATCCTTATACAGACTTGAGTTATAATCAGGTAGTGTTAAAGAGTAAAGACCAGGATAAACCTGACCAGAGTTTACAATTTGTACCTGAGTGCTAAACTTGAGTAAGTGCAGGCAAGCAGCATCTTTTCTGGGTGTGCCCTTCAGACACAGGCATGCCATCATCAAACTGATCACCAGTGCACTGTCGACTCTGCAGAACTACCTGTATACTCTTGCAAGACAGGTGTGTAAGCCTATAGCAGCAGTTGTAGCTCAGGAATGACGGACAACGCTGCCCATAAAAACATAGCAGAGAGTCCCGTCATGACTTGGCACCTCTATGTCATCAATCACCATTGTTTATACCAATCTGAAGAAAACAGGTTTTTCCTTGGGGATATGGGCAATACACCCTAAGTCTAACTTAAACAATGACTGGATGGTAAAAATCATAGCAATGTCCTGAACTTTCCTTTGAAATGTTTCAAGTGCCTTTATTATGTCCTTGTGATACTGCTGACACATGAAGAAAAGGCAAATGATAATATCCAGGTCTGGATGGGGATGTGGGCAAAGATTAACAAAATCTTTCCCTTCTGTATAAGAATTTGACCTGTGGTTAACTTCTGAGCTCTGTTGTCTTGGAAACAGATAAAGATAAAATACATGGGATGCCTGAATGGCTCAGTCAGTTAAGCATCTGCCTCTTGATCTCGGCCCTGGTCTTGATCTCAGGATCATGAGTTCAAGCCCTACGTTGGGCTCCATGCTGGGTATAGAGCCTACTTTAAAAAGAAAAAAAAGGGGGGGGGGCACCTGGGTGGCTCAGTGGGTTAAAACCTCTGCCTTCGGCTCAGGTCATGCTCTCAGGGTCCTGGGATCAAGCCCCACATCAGGCTCTCTGCTTAGCAGGGAGCCTGCTTCCCCTTCTCTCTCTCTCTGCCTGCCTCTCTGCCTACTTGTGATCTCTCTCTCTCTCTCTCTCTGTCAAATAAATAAATAAAATCTTTAAAAAAAAGAAAAGAAAAGAAAAGATGGACTATGTAGCTATCAATAAGCAACATTACTGATGGTAGAAACAACCTGACTGATAACTGCATCAGGACCAGGAACATGTGAACCCCTGACAGGAAGCCACATCCTTAGGCTTCCCTCAGTGCAATGATCTTGCTGGTGCAAGCCTTTGCAGGAACACTGAAAGCTACCTGAATGACTCCTATGAAGAATGAGGCTCCAGAGTCAGGGCACTCCCACACCTGCCCATGAGGTTTGTCTCTTTGCACCTGAGCCATTACCTGGGGTAGAGAGACTAGCTCCCACTGGGCAGACCTCTGGATGCCCATCAAGAGGGGGTCTGAAACTGCCCAGCCAGCAACCTCTATCTCTTGCACTATGCACTTCCGAGCAGGCTAATCTTTGCGAGTCTGAATGTTTATCTGGCTCCATGAAGACACCCTGGTGGTTTTGTATCAAGGCATTGAAGTATCTAATTTACACCAAACAGGAATTCACATAGACACCAGTGGTGGTTTCCGAGTTCTCTACCCATTTTAAAAGCAACTGTCCAGTGAACACAGATCAAAAACATCTAAGCAACTAAGCTCTCAAGTAGCTCAAATAGGTGTCTAGGTGTGACTGTACAAGAAAAAAAATTCAGCTCAAATATTCCATGGGATCATGCTGAAGATTCAACATGTTCCGGGAGCTTCAAAGGATACTCCAAGGCAGAAGAGTCAGCCTCTTTATTTGAGGCTCAATATTCAATCCAAGTGGAGAAGCCAGGTATGAAACATATCCCATATACGTCATCTCCAACACCTAGAAATTGCAGAATTGAGTTATTCTGGCCCACTCCCTACATTTCATTTCTGCTGATGTTTCATTTTAGTCACATGAGGTGGTAGAAAGAGCCTGGATGAGAAATCAGAAGACCTGCCTGGGCAAGCGCCTTACATTAGGTGTCTGGCAGAACCACACCCAATAAATATTTGTTAAATGAAGAAATGAATGAGCCCTTCTGAACCCTCAGTTACTTCCTCTGTAAAATGAAAATATCTACCTCATCTATTTTGGAAAATTGTTTTCAAATGAGATAATGTATGTGAAAGCTCTTCGTAAACTGTAGAGCACTGAACAATTAATAGTACAAAGATATTTTGAACTGCCTCCTTTCATTACTGAGTAATAGAAAGGTGCATCTTTTTTTTCTTTTTTTGAAAGGTGCATCTTGAGGCAGGTCTTAAGAATAACAACCCACATAGTCCTCTGGTGGGAAGGAGCTAATGCTACTGTCAAGCACAAGCACAGTGGGGATCTTGTCTGAATAGAAATGGATTCTTTACCTTATTGCCCTTTTTGCCTACTGAGTACATGAAACTTGAGTAGGTTTATGTTTCAAGTCCATCTTCCGAATTACGTCTCTGATATCTCTACAAGGCTTCACTTTGTTCACTCAGCACAAGTTTAGAAAATATTTCAGGGGTGCCTGAGTAGCTCAGTGGGTTAAAGCCTCTGCCTTCAGCTCAGGTCATGATCTCAGGGTCCTGGGATCGATCCCCGCATCAGGCTCTCTGCTCAGCAGGGAGTCTGCTTCCTCCTCTCTCTCTGCCAGCCTCTCTGCCTACTTGTGATCTCTCTCTCTGTCAAATAAGTAAATAAAATCTTAAAAAAAAAGAAAAGAAAATATTTCAGTGTCACTCCTTACAACACACCAAATTACATGGACTTTGGTATTACCTATAATAAGATATTAATTTTTAATTACATGCAAAAAATTTACAGCAACATCATATGCATAAGGTTATAATTTTGGAAAGATGATTTCTTAATAAAGAAAAGTCTTCTTTGAAATCATTAATTGGGTTAGGAAAATGAGTGCCCATTCAATTTAACAAAAATTCACTGAAAACTGGCTATGTATATGGCACTTTCCTGAGTTTGCGTGCTGGTGCTAGGTGCTGCTGCTAGGTACTGGTACTGGTGCTGGGTACTGGGAAGGCAACAATGATGTTTCTATCCTCAAGAATCTTTTACCCTAAAAACATGCAAATAATCTATCAATATGACATATGGCAGAATGATCTTGATAAAAAGTAATTGTATGAATAACACAGAACAGTGAGGGAAAATCATTACTATTAATGAGAATCAAGAAAAGTTACCGCTTAGCTGAGCCCTGAAGAACAAGAATGAATTCTCAAGATAAAGAAAAACAAAACCCAAAAGGAACAACACCCACAAAGATGGGGATATAAAAGGGCACCTCGTGCTAGTGAAACAGTGTGTGATAATAACATAAACCCTATATCAGAATGTGTGGGAGGTAAATGTAGAAAGTGAGTTTACAGTTGGAGTAACATGCTAAGAAGTGTGGAGTGTTCTATTGACAGCAGAAGCACTGTGGAATGTCAAGAATGGAAGAACATGGCAGAGCTAAGTTGGAACTCCAGTCTACTCATCAAATTCTTCCTGAGTATCTTCACCATTCAGAGCCCTCCCTTTCAGGTTTCACTGAAACATCACAGCCTCAGTGCGGTCCTTGAACCCTATGGCCTGGTTTATTTGCTGTTCACCCACTTTCAGAGCACCCAGACCTTCCTTGTGATTGTGTGTTCAATGTCTCTCTTCTCTGCCAGGGTCCTATGCAGGTCCTATGGCAGCCATGTCTGGCATGTCTCTGGAGCCTCACACACCTATGGATACTCAACAAATGTTTGTTGAGTGAATGCAATGAATGAGTCATCCAATACAAAGGTGAAAAGGGCCTGAAAAAAGGCATTGAAAACACCGAGAACAGAGACAGGAGAGAAATCAGAAGAAAGAATCAAGATAGTGGTTGATGGGGATTGGGAGGTCTGTCTAAAGACAATGAGGTTTCAAGCCAGTGACTGGAAGTTTGTCTGGGCCACTACCCAAAAGAGAGCACTCAAAAGGAAGGGTGGAATGGGGGGAGTTTTCAAACAACATTTCTTACAGTATTTACTCATCACCATGCTTTTTCCTTTCTCCCTTCCCCCTTTCCTTGCTATGTAATGAAATTTAGCATCATAAATAATACTTCCTTATTCCCTACTTTACTGGAAAACTATCACACAAGGGACAGACTGAGTCAAACCCTTTGTTTTCCATTTGTCACAGGATATTATTTCCCCTGTTCAAATAAGCAAATGATAGCTTCCAAGTTTGTAATGACCTGTTAGAAAGAATATTGCAGTTTGATGCCAGCCAAATACAAAGGCATTAGTTATGGGTGATTGATGCTAAGCTGTTTTTCTGACACCAGCTGGGACAGAAACAGGTCAAAGACATAATCCATGTCCCCTCCCTTAAGACTAAGAGGGATGTTGATCCTTCCAGTCAAGTAAGTAAGATTATGTGGTTGATTCTGGTAACTGTGCAAAGTTTCTTGTTAAATATTAAAAAGAGAAATAGTGGGACACTATCTTGTTTAATCAATTAAGATAGAGGATTCCATCTGCCTGGATAATCAGTTATGGAGCTTTGACACAGGTGCCTAGGAAGATAAAATAGCTTAGACTTTGGGTCAAAGTTTGACCACTGGACACAGATAGGGCCAGTCCATTGAAGCAAAGGCTGAAGGTAGGTTGGGTTCTACAAATAACATGGCTTGGCTCTCAGCTCTTTTCTTGAATAAGGGTATAACTGTTTAGTAGATGAATAACTGTGTTCAAGTCCTCTTTAGTCCTCATAAAAATAATTCTTCGAGAAACCTAGACATGCAGATGTGGAGAATGAGAGCTGAGAGAGTTCTAAAATGAACCCTCTCAGGGTCCACTTGCTTCCCATTCTTTTTTGATTTGCCATAAAAATATAAAACCCTGGGGCACCTAGGTGGCCCATTCAGTTAAACATCTGCCTTCAGCTGAGGTCATGATCCCATGAGGTCCTGGGATGGAGCACTGCATCAGGCTCCTTGCTCAGCGGGGAGCCTGCTTCTCCCTCTGCCTGCACCTCCCCCTGCTTGTGCTTTCTCTCTCTCTCTCTCTCTCTCTGTCAAATAAACAAATAAAATATTTTTTAAAATATGAAATCCTTCTACCTGACCACAACATAGAAATTATAAGTGAGTAACCCTGTTTGTGGAAGCCAGAACAGCTTTTGACATAAAGATAGGTAGATCAAACAAAGATGAGGGAGGCTAAAGAGCTATAGTTTAATGTGTTCCAGCAGGGCTGGTCCCATCCACTCACTCACTCACTCACTTATTCATGACATGCCCGGGTACCATGTCAGGTCTGGAACACAGTGAGTGTTCATTTATTTGTTGAATGAATGAAAAAGAAAATTACTACGGGAAGCAACGCAATAAAGAACACATTTATGAAGATAATTATTTAAATATTTAATGTTTTGTTTGTAAGTACATGTTATTAATTACAGAATATGATTCTATGAGTTAATGTAAAATCCTAAGCTAAAGAAACAAAGGACTTTTTAAAAAATTAATAGACCCTTTTTTTAGGGCGGTTTAGGTTTGCAGAAAAATTGAGCAGAAAGTAGAATTCCCATATGCCCCCCACCCCCTGTATATATAATTTCTCCTATTATTAACATCTTGCTTTAGTATGGTATGTTGGTTAAAATGAGAGAACTTAAACTGACATATAATTACCACCCAAAGTCCACAGTTTACATTAGGGCTCACTCTTGGTATTGTACATTGGGTGCATTTTAACAAATGTATAATGACATGTATTCACCATTATAGTATCATATGGAATTATTTCACTGCCCTGAGAATCCCTTAGGCTTTACCTAGTTGCCCTTTCTTCTCCCCAGACTCCTGGCAACCACTGACATTTTAACTGTCTCCATAGTTTTGTCTTTTCCAAAATGTCATATAGTTTAGAATCATACAGTATGTAGCTGTTTCAAATTGGTTTCTTTCACTTTGTAATATGCATTTGAGTTTCCTCCATATCTTTTCATGACATTTCACCTATTTTAGTACTAAATAATATTCACTTGTCTGGAGACATCATGTTTGTTTATTCATTCACCTACTGAAGGACATCTTGGTTGCTTCCAAGTTTTGACAGTTATGAATAAAAATACTATAAACATCTGTGCATAGGTTTTTGTGTGGACATAAGTTTTTAGCTCTTTTGGGTAAACACCAAGGAGTGAAATTGCTAGATCGTATGGTAATACGATGTTTAGTTCTGTAGGAACCTGCCAAATTATCTTCCAAAGTGGCTGCACCGTTCTGCACCCCCATCAGCGAGGAGTAAGTGTTCCTCTTGCCCTGTATCCTTGCCAGTGTTTGGTCCTTTCATTATTGTGGATTTTAGCCATTCTAGTAAGTGTATAGTGGTATCTCATTGTTGTTTTAATTTGCATTTCCTGATGACATATGATGTGGAGCATCGTTTTGTATGCTTATTTGCCATGTATGTATCTTCTTTGGTGAGGTGTCTTGTTCAGATCTTTTGCACATTTTACAAATTGAGTTGTTTGCTTTCTTATAGTTGAGTTTTAAGAATATGTGCATATTTTGTGTACCAGTCCTTTATCAGATATGTGCTTTGCAAATATTTTCTCCCAATCTTTGGCTTGTCTTTTCATTCGGTTTTTTATTTTAACCAAACTCAACTTACCAATTCTTTCTTTCATTGATTGTGCTTTCAGTATTGTATTTAAAAGTCATAATCAAACTGAAGATTTCCTCTAGATAATCTCCTACACGATCTTATTTTTTTAATTAATCTCTATACTCAATGTGGGTCTCAAAGTCACAATCCCAAGATCAAGAGTCACATGCTCTACCAACTGAGCCAGCCAAGCATCCCCAAAAGTAGGTTTTGTATTTTTTTATCCACCCTGATAGTCTCTGTCTTTTAATTGGTCTATTTAGGCCATTCACATTTAAGTTGATATTGGTATAGTGGATTTAATATATAATATTTGTAACTATTTCCGTTTATTGCCTTTGTTTTTGTTTTTGATCTTCCACTCTTTTCCTATCTTCTCTTGTCTTAATTGAGCACTTTATATGATTGCACTTTTTCTCTTCAGCATATAATTTAATACTTCCTTTTTTTTTATTTTTTTAGTGATTGCTCTTAGGTGTGCAAATTTTCAACTACTATAAGTAAACTTTCAAATAACCATTTCAACTACCTACTTCATGAATAGTTCACATACCTCATATCAGAGTATTACACATTATCATCAGATCATCATATCAGAGTATTACACAGAATTGTTGCACATTTCACTTATCTATAACTGAACAATTTTTGCAATTATTATTTTGAACAAACTTTTGTTAGATCAATTAAGAATAATAAAAATAAAAGATCATATTTTACCCTCATTTTTGCCTTTTACCCCCATTTATGTCTTCTGTAATGTCTCTTCCATTCTTTATGTAGATCCAGGTTCTGGTCTATAACATCTTCCTTCTCTGTGAAGAGTTTCTTTTAACATTTCTTGCAAAGAAGACCTACTGTTGACAAATTCTCTCAATTTTTGTTTGTCTGAGGAAGTCTTTTATTTCTTTTACTTTGTTTTTGTTCTTTTTCCTCCACTTTAAAATATTTTTATTTTTTGTGATAAGTTATACATTATACATACATTTATACAGTGTGATAAAATATACATGATATGAAACTTATAGTTTAAGCACTTTTAAGTGTACATTTCAGTGGCATTGAGTATATTCATATTGTAGCTCAGTCATTCTCTTCTCCCCATCCATATTCATAATTGTTTCATCTTCCCAAACTGAAACTCCCATACCCATCAAACAATAACTTCCTCCATCCATCTCCTGACAACCACCATTCCACTTCCTATCTCTATTAATCTGACTACTCTAGGTGCCTCATAAAATGGGATCAGAAAGTATTTGTATTTTTCCTTTGCTTTTGCAGAATTTCACTGATAGGGAATCCCAAGTTGGTCAGTTTTTTTTCTTTCAACACTTTATTTCATTCCGTCCACCCTCTTCTTGCCTGCATCTCACAAGAGATGTCTGAGGTAATTCTTATCTTTATTCCTCTCTAAACAAGGTGGGTATATTTCCTCTGGCTTCAATAAAGATTTTCTCTTTTCATTGATTTTCTGCGATTTGAATACAATATGCCTAGATGTAGATTTTTAAATACTTATCCTGCTTTGTATTCTCTAAGCTTCCTACATCTGTGGTTTAGTCTCTATCATTAATTTTGAGAAATTCTCAGTCATTATTACTTCAAATATTCCTTCTTTTCCTTTCTCTTTCTTCTTCTAGCATTCCAATTACATATATGGTACAATTTTTGTAATTATTTTATAGTTCTTGAGTATTCTGTTCTTTCCTTAATTTTCTTTTTTTTTCTCTCTCTCTCTCCTTGTTTTTTTAGTTTGGGAGGTTTCTACTGACGTATCTTTAAGCTTTCTGATTCCTTCCTGAGGCATGACCAGTCTAATCATGCACCCATCAAAGGTATTCTCTATTTCTCTTGCAGTGCTTTTGATCTCTAGAATTGTATTTTATTTTTTTCTTAGACTTTCCATTTCTTTGCTCACATTACCCAACTGTTCTTGCATGTTGTCCACTTTCCAGCAGAACCCTTAGCATATTAATCAGTTATTTTAAATTCTTAGTCTGATAATTCCAAGTCTCCATCATATCTGAGTCTGGTTCTGATAGTTGCTTTGAATCTCAGACTGTCTTTTGTGCCTTTTAGCATACCTTACAATTTTTTGTTGAAAACCAGACATGATGTATTGGGTGAAAGGAACAGTATTGGCTCTAGCAGCAAACTTTTGCTCTTGGAAAGCTATGATTCTCTGTGTCTGCTTCCCTCTCCAGTTTGGGAGCAGTGGTTTCTCTGTGACCTCAACTCTCTGATAGATCTAAGAGGAGTTGTTGGTTTTCAGTTTGTTTAACTTTTTTCTTTTTGTCAGAACAAGAGTGATGACTTCCAAGATCTCTACATGTTGGACAAGAAATCTAGTTACCATTTGTTATCATAAAAAAAAAAATTCCTCTTGTATGAGCAGCCAATTAATTTTTTTAAAAAGTAGGCTCCATTCCCAGCATGGAGCCCAACATGGGGCTTGAACTCACTCTGAGATCAAGAGTCAGATGCTCAACTGACTGAGCTGCCCAGGCACCATGGTTTGGTTTGAAGATGAAGACGAGGATTATGTATGTGCTGGAAATGTCTCTTCTTCAATCTAAACCTGTGAAGGGTCTTTGCCAGTAAACCTGGCAAAAAAACCTGCACCCCATACCTAAATGTCTAGCCTCTTCTGGACACCTAGGAGACTTGCCCATGTGAGACCTCCAATTTCTAGAGACCATGTACATGGGATTGGTATGAAAGGAGAAAACAGAAGAAGGAAGAGCTTTTAGTGCAGAAGAGAATCAACACTACTTAGAGTTTTAGCCTAATCCTTTCATAAAATTATAGCCAACCTCATGGATTATGGAAAACTGGCTATCCAACAATAAACCTTTTCCAGCTTCCTTGTATCTTACTCTTCCCAAAGTTTATTCTTCCCAACTTTCCACAGAGAAAAAGAGAGATGCAACACCACGTGAGTCTGTACTTGTTTTAATATTCTAGTATCAGGTCAGTTAGAAGATTTTTCTTTCCTGGTAGTTGCATCTGAGAAGAAAGGGATGAGCTGCTGACCAGATCCAAGAAGAAGTGTAATCCCATGGCCTGGGTTGCAAAGGCAGTTCAATGCTGTCCAATATCAGGCACAAACGTATTGTCACCTCTCAGTAATTGGCATGAATGGAAGAACATACATATTATAACAGAATAGGATACAAAATAATGGGCCATCCAGTGCAGAGATGGAACACAAAGCTGTGGGATGAAACTTTGCACTAATTCAAAATAATTTAACTCATAGAGATTCAAAATAAATTAAAATTTTACTTTTTCACTACTTTAGAGATTTGCTAACAAATTACAGTGTAAAACTTCTTTGGAAAAGTATTAAACTAGAGAACAAACCTAAAATCTTTTAAAAGCATCTATGTGCATTAAAATGATGGTGATCGGAATGTTTGCATCAATTTCCTAAGAACTTCTATTAGGCAATACATTTTTGTTTAGTCCTATTTTTCAATATATTCTTAAAATCAATGGCTGTATGTCTTTCTAAGTACTTCAGAAACTTTCAAATAATTCAGAATGGGAAGAAAGAGACTAGGCTCAATTGATGAAGCTTTTCTATATATTAACATTAGGAAATAAGGGTCATTTATAATGACTTATAATATTTCCAAATAAATAAAGTGATACAGCAAAGACCCAACCAAGTAAGAATGGGCCAACTTTCTACCTTACTTCCACGTGGGAACTGCCCTTTTATTCTTTATTTTCCCTAAAAGCTGCTTTATTCTTTTCACATTTCATTCCTCAAACTGAATTATTTCATCCTAAGTAGTAGAAGTAACTAGGAACAAAACAGGATGAGCTAGGCAGGATTAACTGTGACAGGAGAAGTTCTTCAGAATATTAAACCACCTAAATCTTTACAGTGACAGATATGCAGTTTTAAATCAGCCAAATCTAAATGAAATAGAAGGAATAAAGAGATTCTGAGAAATATGTTTCAATAAATGAGGACAAAATAAATCCATGGGGCAGCTTTGAGCCACATGTTTTCCCCCAGCTTCTCCTCAAATGTTCCTCTGGACATTTTAAAGTCTCCCTGCAATGTCTTCAAGCTCAAATAGACAACCTGGACACTTATGAGCACAGGAGGCAGGAGCATTCCAGAAAGCCCGTTCCAAAGAGCCCAGGCACTGACTGACACAACAGTGAGTCTAGAAACAAATGGGGCCACCAAACCTCAAACAAGCACAATCCCAGCTGAGATTATAGAAGCTGTTTCCCCAAACTCACACTGCAACAACACCATCAAATTACAACCTGGCAAGACAAGAGAGAACCAGGCAAGGGTGGGGGAGTGTGACACGAAAGCAGTTTGTCAACTGTTGACATTTTTTTTGTTGAGTGAGAAATGTCGTATCGAAATAGCGTGGGGCAAAGTTTGAGATGTTATTACATTCCAGGCACTGTGATTGTCCTTTCATACAAATGGTCTCATTTAAGACCCCAACAATACTGAGATGCTAAAATATCCCCACTTTACTGAGGAGAAAGAGTAAGAATAAGACAGAGAAGAAGAAAGAAAGGGAAGGGGAGAAATCAGCTTTTAGTTAGCAGCTGCCCAGGTGCTGTCAGGAACTTTCACCTATTATCACATTTCATCTTCGCATTTTTAAGATGGCAAATTCACTTGTCCAGGATTCATTAACAAGTAAAAGCTGGGGCTGGGGCTGTAGTTAGGTTTTCCAAAGCCAGGATAGCATAGAGAGCACTCAGAAGCCTGACTAGCCAGCTGACACCTCACCCCACAGCTATGCACTGAAAAGCAGAAGGGTAGTGAAAATCACCATTGGAGAAGTGATGAAATACAGCATTGAGGGAGAGGTAAAATTAGAGGAACGAGAGAGCAGATGAGTGGAGGCTAAGGGGAGCTTCCAGGAGGGCGCATTCAAAGGTAGCAGCCTGTAGGGAACAATTATAAAGTTGGAAACTGAATGATACTCGGTCTGAATCTTAGTTCTGGCACCTAGCTGGGAGGCGTCTTAAGTCACAAGTACCTCCATAAGGACAGTATTACCTGCTTTGTGGGACTCTTGGAAGGTGGAGATAATGCCTGTTCCATGATGTTTATTAACAAATGACAAAAACATTATTATATCATCCTTGGAGTATGGCTGGATTTGGCTGGGAAGCAGAAAGAGGGACCTCATTGCTATTGCTGCAACTTTTAGGAAGCAGGAAAGCAGAGATCGTGGGGCCTTCTTTCCCATTCTCTTGCATTTCCTCTAATCCCACCCAGCACTCAGAATGTCTTCTCTGAAGCGATACTCAAGCTCAGCTGAAAATGTGTTCTGATTTGCTGCAAGCTGAGTTAAGAACCCCAGAGCCAAGTACTCTTGTCCCCAGGTGATGGAACCTGTGTGGACAAACCACACTACAAAAACTTGAGATCTCAAGTGCCTGTCTCAGAGAAGCCTCACTGACCTTGATCATCTACCAGAGAAGTTAGAAAGACTGTTACTGAAAAAGCCCACTTGGAAACTACTAAGTAGAGTTGGGAGTAGACCTAAAATAAATTGTCTGCTTTTATTTCACTGTCACAGTTAATGTGAATTTACTCATGTTGCCTTCTAATATTCCATGGTAAATTCCTTAACTCCTATCTCCATGCCCTCAACTCAAAAAACTGGTCATGCGCTACATTCACCTCAGGCCCTGGCCCAGAAACCTTCAGCTGGTAATACACCTGGACTGCAATGGTTATGTGTCATGTCAGGAGACTTATATTTTGCAGAATGGTCATGGGAAAAAAGTAAACAAACAAAACTCTATATAAGAAGTTCATTGCTCCCGAAGGATGTTTGTAGTTAATTCAACATCTTATCAGCAGGCAATTTCTTCTTTCCCAAAGGGAACATTCCTGGAAAAATGTCTCCAATATAGTCTTCATTATTTTTACAGAAAGAAGGAAGAAAGGCATACCCTCCAGTATCCCTAGTCTCTTCTAGTTTATCTTTTAATCTTTATTTTTCTTACAATCAGTATATCACATATTCATCATGAGAGGGGAGTAAGATTACTTATTAAAATCACCTCAAACAGGATAATAAATAATTGCTAACTTTCCATAGTTGTTTCTTTTCACTTGCATGGCAGACATTAAATTAGGGTGTTAACAAGTCTCCTCTGTATTCAGAAGCCTCTACTTTGCTCCCATGCTCTTGGCCTGTTTATGGTGCTTGTTGCCTTTGACCACTCTCATCATAGCCCTCAGTGCTGTACTGCACTTGCTTATCTACTGGCTGGCTCCTCAGCTGCACTGTTTGCCCTTGAAGGAGAAGTAACCTTGTCTACTGCGGTGGCCCTAAAGCTTTGCTGCCTTTGGTAGGTTTCATCTGCTGGGAGGAAAACTGAACCACCTGTGATGGTTAATTTTCTCCATCAGCTGGGCTAGACTACAGGGGCCAGGTGTTTGGGCAAACATGAATCTAAATGTTGGTTTCTTTGTTTTTGTTTTTTAAGATTTTATTTATTTATTACAGAGAGAGCACAATCAGGGGGATGGGCAGAGGAACAAGCAGATTTCCCGCTGAATGGGGAGCCTGACACAGGGCTCCATCCCAGGACTGTGAGATCATGACCTGATCTGAAATCAGATGCTTAACTGACTGAGCCACCCAGCTGCCCCAAATATGATTCTAAATGTTCTGTTAACATATTTTTTAGATGTGATTAACAGTTAAACCATAGACTGAGTAAAGTAAATTACCCTCCATAATGTGGGTCTCCTAATCCAATCAGTCGAAGGTCTTCTTGAAAAGACCAACATCCTCCAAAGAGAGAAATCTGCCTCCAGCCTGTCTTCAGACTCCAGCTGCAACATCAACTCTCCCCTGGGTCTCCAGTCTGCTGGACTGCCTTGAAGATTTTGGACTTGTCGGCTCCCACAATCATGTGAACCAATTCCTAAAATAAATTTAAACACATAAATACACATATATATATATACATATATAAATATATAAATACATATATATGTGTATTTATGTGTTTAAATATATATACACATATATATGTATATATACATATATAAACTATTGATTCTGTTTCCTTGGAGAATACTGATTAATACAACACCTCCTGAATACTCTGTCCCCACCCAGTCAGCCACACTACTATACTCTTCCCCTTCTTGGGCTAACCTTCTGTCTCTCCGTTTCTGTATTTTCTCTCCTGTTATTGGCTCCCATTCCTCTTTCCTGCAGTCTCAGTGTTTACAACTCCACCTTCTCTCCCACCCAACTCCTTCTTTTATAGAATTCACTCTTCCAAGCAGTGACCATATACTGACTCAATTCCACTTTAACACGATTGATTTACTCTATCAATTATAGAGAAACAGCAGACATGGTTTGTGTCTTAGGTGGGTGGTACTAAGGGTGGGGAAGGGGCAATGATACACGGATAAGTAAGGTGTGTGTTCTGTCCTGAAATTTGTTAACAGTTAAGGAAATAACTGCGAGAGGTAATAGGTGCATATACAACTGCAGCATAGGGAGGGCTGCTCATAGAGCATAGGGGCAGGGCCAAGGAACTGGAGAGAGTCCATGAGGGAAGATCCCTCTCCAGGAGTGAATGGGGAGAAACAAGTTTCAAAGAATAATTGCGGAAAAGCAAGTCCATGAAAGATGGATAGGATTTTTACCTCAGTTGGGAAAAGTGCAGGACAGTTTGGAAAATACTGAGTAAACAGGAGTGAATGGTAAACAGAGAGTCAGAAACAAGACTGAATTCCCAGATCTAGGGTTTCACTCCTGACATTCAGCCACACTTCACCAATAACGTTTCACCAACACCCCACAGTCAGCCTCACCAGACATCACTCACTCCCAAGTCAGCTTCCTTTGCCAACATCTCTTTTCGTCAATGGAAGAGAAATATGATTCTCTAGATCATTCAAGCTCAAAACTGAACCTCTGGACTCAGCTTTTTTGCCCTAGTGGTGATTATGTTACCAATGTTTTTCCACTTAACAGACCTTCAGTCTGTCCCCCATCCAGATAGCACCTGGCTAGGAGTCCTTTGGCCTCTGCTTGACTTCTCCCCTGATAGAAACCCACTGCCTGCCCATTCTGTTTAGTTTGTAAATGTCTCCTGTAAAGAAATGTGTCAGCTCCCACTGGGTGAGATCAACAGCTTAGAAAAGAGGGAAGAAGCATCCACCTCACTGAGACACCAAACTCGTATTGATAGTGCCCAAAACTACAATGGCTGTTGGGCAGTCACATCGCACTAACTCATAATGGACACGCACTTCATTACAATTGCCAGATTCAGTTCACTCCAAGTGGCATTGTACACCTTCTTTCTCATTTCACAGCTAGTTTAAATTCTTCTTCCTGACTGATAACCCCTGCCATGCACTTTGGCCCTACCTGACCACGTATTCCTAACACAAGCACTCCGCTCCAGCCAGGCCAGCCAGTCACTGCCCCCACCTGCCATCACATGAACACACCACATTCATCCCTGCTGCCACACACTCATGCCTGCCCGCAGAGTGTCCCAAGTGCTCTGTGCTCCCCCGCCCAGGCCATGAAACTGAGGGAGGGTATTGGTAACTCTCTGTACTATCTTTGCAATTTTTCTATAAACCCAAAACTGCTTTAAAATAAAAGGTTTATTGTAAAAAAAAATAAAAGGACTAAAACCACAAGGAGCCCTTTCACTTCATCTACTTGAAGAGCAACATGGAAGACTAGAGAACAATTGCAGAGTAGTAACCAGTACCTCAGGGAAGCTGCAGAGCTTCTGATGCCGACAGCCAGAAAGAGTAATGGCAGGTAGGCATGCTTTTTGATGACTGCTTCAGGGTGAGACCGTTGCTGCACCCCTTTCCAGTTTCACTAGCCATCACAGGCATACATTTTGTCCTCCAAAAAAAGCCCTTGCCTCATCACAGCAAAATCTACAGGGAACACAGAACTGCCAGAGTTGGGCAGCAACCTACATTTTGCACATCATAGGAACTCTGTATTTGTTGAGATAGTATTTGGAAGTCACGTTGTCACATTAAAATATCCATAATCGAACAGACATTTCTCCGGTGATATACAAATGGCCAACAAGCATATGAAAGGATGCTCAGTGTCATTAGACAGCAGGGGAAAGGAAGGCAAAACCACAATGAGATAATCCCATAACACCCATATGCTAGCTGTAACTTAAAAAAAGAAAAAGGAAAATAGCAGGTGTGGGTGAGGATGTAGAGAAAGTGAAACCCTCAGACATTGGTAGTGGGGTTGTAAAATGGTGCAGCTGCAATGGGAAATGGTCGGTTCCTCAATAAGTTAAACATAGAAGGATGACATGACCCAGAGGTCCCTCTCCTTTTCTGGTTTATACTCAAAAGAATTGGAAACAAGTGTTTATGCAAAAACTTGCTCATGAATGTTCACAGCAGCTTTATTCACAATAACCAAAAGGTATAAACAACGAAGCCATCTGTCAACAGATGAACTGATAAATAAAATGTGGTATCTACACCCATTAAAAGGAATGAAGTACTGACACATATGGACTTCGAAAACATTAACATAAATGAAAGAAGCCAGACACAAAAAACCATATATTGTATGACCCCCTTTACATGAAATATCCAGAACAGGCAAATCCATAGAGACGGAAGAAAGTAGATCAGTAGTTAACCAGGGGCTGAGAAATGGGAGATAACTGTTCAAAGGGTACTGGGTTTCCTTTTGGGTGATGAAAATGTTATAGAACTAAACAGTGGTGACGGTCGCACAACACTGTGAATGAACTAAATGTCTCCATTAATTGTACAATTTAGAATGGTTAAAATGGTGAGTTTATAAGTATTTTACCATAATTAAAAACCACAAGTGCCCTCCTTAATCCCACCAACTATTTTGCTCATCCTCCTACCCTCCTCTCCTCTGGTAAGTTTCAGTTTGTTCTCTGTAATTAAGAGTCTGTTTCTAGGGGTGCCTGCATGGCTCAGTCCATGAAGGGTCTGACTCTCAATTTTGGCTAAGGTTATGATGTCAGGGTCATGAGATCGAGCCCTGTGTCTAGCCCCACAGCAGGCTCCATGCTCAGCAGGGAGACTGCTTGTCCCTCTCCCTCACCCCTGCTCTCATTCTCTCTCTCTCAAATAAATAATTAAAAAAAAAAAAAGAATCTGTTTCTAGGTTTGATGTAGGGAAGTGTTGAATCATTATATTGTACACCTGAAACTAATGTAACACTGTATATTAACTATACTAGGATTGAAATGAAGTGAAATAAAAAGAAATACATGGGAAAAAATAAAAACACTACTATCTTTTAAAATATCAAAAGACAAGGAAGATCCATAACTAGTAAGGTTCCAAGTATGACTCTCAGACCATCTACACCAGCAATACTCAAGATAATTGATAAAAGTGAAAGTTCCTGGGCTCACCCAAGCCCCACAATTTAGATTCCCAGAAACCTGTATAGTATTGTATTATCCTTTTAACAGCATTTCACATGATCTCTGCACATGGATTTGAAAAATCAAACTAGAAAACTCTTAAGATGGAAACTGTCTCCTCTATGTCCTCCGCCTAATATAGGTTTGCTTGATATAGGCTTTTGTTAGTTTTTATTTAAAGGGAGCACACAGCTCTCTCCCTTTCAGGTGTCTGGGACTATGTCAGTTACAACGAAGAGTCCCTGTGCTGTATTTCCACCTTAGACTGTTAGTCTGGGCCAGCGGCCAAAAGGGGGGAATATGGGGTGGTGGCACTAGTGGGGAGTGGGGGCTGGAGTCTCTTTTGTTCTCTATGTAAAGGCAAGAGAGGTCATCCAGAGAATTTATAGAATTTCAAAAGACTACCTCACCATCACCCTTTCAAACCTCCTGGTATTGCAAAGGAAAATCCACACTCCACATATTCTGTGCGGATTAAATTTATGGCCTCTGGAAATCATCATTAAGATGGAGAGGGAAGATATCAATCAAATGAGTTTCATGTCACTGATTACAACCAGAACTTCAAAAGCCTTGCCTTCAGAATTGTGTGATACTATTAAGTGGACTGTAGGGTTGTAATCAGCTCAGAAAGTTTTTCCATGTTTGTCACACAGGTCAACAACCCAGTCAACACTCTAGGTGCCTTTGGTTCTCATCAGCATAAAATCCTTAACTTGCAGTTTTCAAGGAACATCTCAACAAGTCTGTACATTTATATAATCCATATTAAATTTCTGCTGCAATAGGACCATCTGATAAGTGAAAATTGGATGGGATTAAGCATTAAGAGGCAAAGCGAAAAGCCATAGGTAAACTGAATAGGAAAAGAGATACTTTTGCACAGTGTTGAGATAGTTCCCTTTGGGGAATCCGAGCAAATGTAACACATTCTTTGTGACTACTTTCATTCAAAAGTTCTTTCCTGGAAGGGTCCTGGTACAATTTCCATTGGTCCAGAAGATAAGAGTTCAAACGCAATGCTGCACGGAAGCAGCTGTAAGTAGTAGGAATGTGGGCAGTCATGCTGTAGGAAGAAAAGCCATTTCTAGGATTATCTGCTATGTTGCTGAGGCTTTGCCAGTCAATATGCATGTACTCATGGAGCAGCATCTACTATGTGCAAAGTACTTTAGTGTGGTGGGAATGCAAGAAAAGGCTTAAATTGTTTATAATTCCCGAAGGGGTTTACAATCTTTTTTTATAATTGAGTTATGTTACTATGCAAACAGATGTGCCTGGCTGGTGCATTTGTTTGGGGGAATGATGGAGAGACTAGAAAGGAGGGCAGGAGAGGACCAGCCAAACCCTTAAGGCTGAGGGAACATTCAAGGCACAGGCACATTAAGACAGCAAGTCTTTCTAATGAAAAAGCCTAAAGTAGGTTTTTGTGCGGCACCAACCTTACATTCAAGGACATTCCAGGGCCCACCCCAAAGTGTTTTAAACTTATCTGAGGCAGGGCAATTCTGTGAGAATCTTGTTCTCCTCAAAATATTTCGGGAGGTAAATCTTTATAGTCTTGGTTCATTTTTCAGGACCTTAAAGAGGCATCCTAAGAACCACCACTAATCCTGTTGCATGAGAGAAGATGACCCAACAACTAGCCTACGGTTTAGGTGTGGACGTTTAATTACCATCCAATTTTATGAAATAAGCAAGTCATACACTTCTTGTCTGATGCAGAACAGGTTTGAACCTGTGAAGTAGGGTCCCTAAACAGCTCCCAACATTTCCATCCCAGCAGCCCCTGCACCAGCCCCTGTGCCTACCCTGGGCATTCTGAGCCCTGTCTGTGAAAGGAGGGCGCCAGCTGGGTCCCTACGTGGCGCGCTAGGCTAGCAGAGGAAGCCAGCTCTGCTTCCCCTGGAGGAGGTGTCAAAGGATGGAGATAGCTAATAAAAATAACCTCTTCAAATCCTATAAATGATCATTAATTAATAAAGAACAACAGCCACTGTGCCCCCAGGCTGCTCTCTAGGAGAAGGCCCTGCACGGGTATCCAGACGGCTATAAGAAAGTGCCAGTGTTCAGGAAAAAAAAGGATGTGTCCTGGCAAAAACACAACCTGTCCCTAGCACTGATTCCAGCGAGTCCACCTTCTTCGAAAACCTCGCTAAGGGCTTCGGACCCAATCGCCCAGTCCCTTTCCCTGGGGCGCCTGGCCAGTACAACCTGGCTCTCGGGCCGAGTGGCCTCCCACCCGGAGCACGGGCTCTGCCAGCTAACCCCTGGAGTGGCCAGCAGACTTGGGCCGCCGCACCCTTTCAGGATCTGGTCGGGCCAGCCCCCAGAGCCCGGCGCCCCCGAGGAAGGGCCGGTCCTGCCACCCGTGCCCCCAGCTCCCTACACCCTCGAGGGTGGGCCAGTCCCACACCCCCAGCTCCCCGCGTCCAACCCTCGCTTTCCGCGCCCCTGAGGGAGGGCCCGCCTTGCCCCCCGCGCCCCGGGGCGGGCGCGCGGCGGAATTCCGCGCTCTCGCGCCTTGCAGCCCGCGGGGAAGCGTCAAGGCAGAGGCGGGGTGGGGAGCAGTTAAAAGGCGTTGCAGGTGGGAGCCAGGCCTGCACCCGAAGCCGAGCGGGAGCGCCGACTGCGCACTCCCGACACCGGCCCAAGAGTCCGCGGCGCCCCAACTGGACCTGCTGCGGGGTTGCGGCGGAGAGCGCAGTCTTGCGCGAAGAGCACCGAGGCCCCGGACCCCGCACCCCGGACCCGGGCCTCAATCCCGCGGAGCAGGTAAGCGGGCGCCAGGCACACTGCGACGGGGACGACGCCCCCTGAATGCTGGCGGCGGGCTCGCGGGCGCGGTGAGGGAGGCGGTGGGCGCGCGGCGCCATCTCGGCCCTTCCCCCGCAGCAGTTGCTTCGGAGAACCTCGAGCAGGTGAGGTAGGCAGCCTGTCTCCTCTCTGGCCCTTGTCGCCCTTGGTGGCGACCGCTCCAAGGTGGACCCTGTGGCCGCAGGGCATAGTCGCCTTCCGATCGCTGGGTGGCGGGCAGGGGTGGGTGTCCGCGTGTTGGGGTTGCCCAGGGCAACCTTATCTGCTGTGGATCCGCATCCTCAGGCGTCTGCTGGGGCCCCTGCCGGATTCCTGGAGTCCTCTGCGCATCCGGAGGAAAGAGGATGGACGGGTTTGACTTTTACCCTAGATGGTCCCCCTTCGACCTGCACAACAGGTTTTGTAAATACACTACCTCGTGTGTGTCAGTGGCCAGGGTGTGGACCCGTGCCCCTTTACCCTACTTCCTTTGCTGCATTTTGGATTTTTTTTGCTTTTATGCAACCCTGACGAAGTCCTGCTTGGATCTGGGGAAAAGGAGAGCCGGTTCAACCGGGCTAGTGGATAAGTCCCAGATAGAACTGACCCGTGTGGCTGCATGATGTATGCCCAAGGAACTTGGGAAACGCAGATGACAATAATGCAATTGCTGGACAATTACTGGACAACAATAATTAAGTGTCATTGGTGACACATGTCAGTTAAAAGGTGGAGGCACCAGAAGGTACTTCCTGTCTAGTGAAGGAGAGCAGTCCCAGGTGTTCCCTAGCGTGTGTTTTGACGGGACTGGCCTCCCTTTCTGGAGAGCAGGACTGAACCTCAGGTGAGTGGCTCGAATGCAGTTATGGAGGCTTGTAGGGGGTAGAGACCTGCAGCCACTGCAGGGACACCTAGTCCAGCAGCGACCACAGTGTCACCTAGGTGGAATCTCACTGTCAGTGTAGTGCAGGACTGAATGTTACCATGTATCATTGTTCTTTCCCTTCAGTAGACTTTATGCCGTAGAAGTATTTTCTTGCCCCAGTTCTAGTAGAATCTAACCAGTGTTCTAGAAGAAAATGTCCTGCCCTAATGCAGTTTCCTTAGAATTGCAGGATGCTGCTCAAAACTGCTCCTGTGGAGAGCTTTGTCTGTTGTTTGGATCAGGCAGAGTTATTGGGGTGTCATTTGAACCCTGCCAAGGAAAGGAGAAGGAAGTTATGAAGAGAGAACATCAACACCCTCTAGCCTGTGACATAACTGGGGTGGGGGCTGGGGGTGCAGGGTCCCCCATCACCATCCCGGCAGTGACCCAAACTGGGAAGACAGGAATCAGTCCAGCAGCTTCACTTGTGTTTTTATTTTAAAACCAATTCTGGTACTGGTAACAGTGACTTCATTTTCTTTTTCTTACTTTTTATGTTCTGAATTATAACAGCTTTAAGAAAGAAAAGAACTGCAGAAGTTCTGACTAAACAATTGAGCAGGGTGAAAGGAAAATTCTTACTTGCAAACCCTCACCATGCACTTTCGATTCAATCTGAATATTCCAGGAGTTATGAGTGGTTTGTAGACGTTAGTTAAAATGTTAAATAGAATAAAATTGTGGGAAAATAATTTTCAATACAAGCGTCTTGGCCATGAGGCCATAATCTTTCCAATGGCTGCATTATGATTTATTAAGATTTCTGTTTTACTTGCTTGAACTGTGAGAATGGAACCGGGTCTATGGAGTGCCTTTTCCTTTTTTATTTTCATGGTCATTTAACTCAAGCTAGACTTAAATCTTTGGAAAGGACACAGGTTTGCTTGAATGAACAGAGACTGCTTAATGGAAAATGTTTTAACTCTTGGACTTCTCAAATGGGTTAAGAAACACATGTAATTTTATGAATTGTCCATGTTTATATTTAGACTCCATACACAGAAAAAGTTCTTTCATTTTTATTGAGTTAATTTTGAAGAAGTACATAGATCCTAAATCCATTTTATAACTAGTTGTTACTCTAAAATTTTGAGTGATTAAATTTAAAAATCAGAGATAAGGTTGTCCCTTGGATGACCTGAGCTTTCTAGAGACAACAGACATAGATTCTTCTTGATTAAAGAGAGAGTTTGAGTTGTTTTTTTTTTTTTTGTTTTTTGTTTTTTGTTTTGTTTTGTTTTGGACTGCAAATTTGGGGGATAAGGAAGCGTATCCAATTTCTCAAACTCCCTTGCTCGTTTTCTCAATTGCTCAGGGAATGGGCTTGAGGTTTGGGATTGGGTATTATTACTATTTTGATAAAGCAAAGAATCTACACTAAAGATTTTGTTTTTATTTTATTGGTATTCAAAGTATGAAGCCTCAGGAAACTGGCAGTCTCTAGACTTCCCTCATAACAGTTATGGGGATAAAGAAAAACTACCCACAAAGGTCATGCAATAGACACATGGGAAGTAGTTTAAGAAATATGGCCACATCTACAATTTTTCCCTCAACAGGTGACATCGTCACTGAACTGAAACTGTGCGAAGATTTATATTCATGTCATTACTGTGCAACATTGGCTTTTAGGCAATCAAATGGTGTAGAAGAAAGCCTCAAGCCCTTGAGGAGGGAATCTTGCCTAATTCTTCTCCAGGCCAATAAGCTGTGAGTCCTTGGAAGTAAGGCCCAGATGTGCTTGTTATGCTTTGACATTGTTTTTTATCAATATAAAACCCCTCAACTACCTGAAGCTAATGTGGAAATCATGAGGAATGTGTTCTGTTCTCAGGTCTATCAAATATTCAATGAATAACTTTGAAAAGGTCATCCAAAGGGAAATAGAACTTTCTAGAAAGACATTTTCCACCTCTTGGTGTCTGCTAAGGGGTAAGACTATAATTTTAAAGCTTTAATTTTGGTTGTCATCAGTGAAACCAAAATGGCATTGTTAAGCAAAATAGTTATGATTAAATTCTTAAGTTTTAAAACAATCAAGAAATTTTATTACTTAAATTATTTGAGTTGTAAAAGGGAAGAACCATCTATCTTCATAATGCTATGTGTATCATCAGAAATAAGAGCAATGATTTACTTATTCTTAGAGCTAAGTATTCCAGACTGGAGCTTTAGTATGAAGAACGCAACATGGAGTTATTCACCATGATTAGATATACTACAAAACCAAAGACAGTTTATGATTGCAACTTGAAGTGTAACCACATTTTTTTTGAGAGAGAGAGAAAGAGTACACAAGCAAGGGAGGGGCAGAAGGAGAGGGAGAGATCAGCAGCACAGACCAGACGTGGGGACTGGAGGCAGGGCCCCAACTCAGAACTCTTGAGATTATGAGCCTGAGATCATGACCTGAGCGAAAATCCAGCTGGGCGCTTAACCCACTGAGCCACCCAGGTGCCATGAAGTATAACCACATTCTTGTTCGGAAACAAGAGTAGGGAACCTAGACAGATGTGTTCTTTCCTTAGAAGAGAGCGAGAGAGGCACCAGTTAAGATAAACCTCTCTGTTGGCCAAGAGTTAATATTTTACTTTTTATTGAAAAGGCTCCTCCCATTGGCTGCAGCCAGTCTAAAGCATGAAAGGAAGGAGGTATTTTGTTTACTAATACTTATTGCAAAGTGTTCCAACGGATGCAGCTGTTTTGGAAAGAAATTTTCAAAGAGCGTTCAGCCTTCAAATCTTCTACAACCCAAATGTTGATGGAAAGCTACCCCAGGAGTTATGTTTTTATAGGGAGAGGCAGGGGAGGGGAGAGTTGGGCCCAGTGGGCAGTCTCTTCCCCCTCACTAAGCCAGAAGTGGCTTCAACCCACTGAAAGGTCGGGCGAGGATGAATGGAGCTGAAGCTTCTAGTCCACTCCCTCTCTCCTGGGCTCCTCCAGCGGGAAGAGTATCCTGGGGGCAGCCAGGCATTTCCGGTGACTGCAGCAAAGTGTCAGGAAGTTTGGGGCAGTCCCTTTCTCTGACTGGCTCCTGACAGTAGTGAGGCAAGCTGTCCTTCTGCTCTTAGCACATGGACAATAATACACAGGACCCATATACATAAGACCCTCAGGAATGATGTGGACTAGACAGAAGAACAAAAGAGAAGCTCTCACTGTAGGAAACATGGGGTCCCATTCACTGAATGGCTTTCCAGCAGCGCGCTTAGGACAAGGGAGGGACAGAGAATATGGAGAGCTGCGCTTCCTGTCATTTCTACTGTGAGAAGTAATAGGGCCTTTGTTGCTCCTGCAGGAAGATACTGTAGATCAGGTGGCTTGTCTTTAGCCTGATTGTCTTGAGTGACTAGTAGGCTGGACACACTTGTATTTGGGCTTAATCACTCATTTTTCTTAGTGACCTAGGCATCTCTTTTTCTCCCTTTAAAGGCACAGGGGAAATTATTGATTTTTAGTGGAAGTCAAAAGTATTGTAAAATAGATTATTTTCTGTTCAGTTTTGCTACTTGGAAAGAACTTCAGAATGTGTAATTTGGGCATCCAAATTACAGCCAAATTTAATAAAAGCCAAAATAAATAAAACCACTGTCATAATTGTCCCTGTTTTTTTAAGAAGGAGAAGCCCTAGGGCAAGGGTGCCAACGACCCTGCTTCTAGAAAGCTGGGACCATATTCTCATGCGGAAATTCTGACCTCCTGACCTCTCCCATGGCTTCAGCCTCTCCAGATTCATTCAGACTGAGTTGTCCTTTTGCACCAAGTTGTTCTCTTGCACCTTGATCTGTTTGCTTGATAGAAGGGCAGATAATAGGTGACCACAGGTGTGCCCTTGTTCAGAAGCCTGTGGATAAAGAAGTCAAGGAAAAACAGCATTCTTACCTGTGGAGGAATTTAAATTCTCTGCAGTTTGGAGGGCTTAAGAAAATGTGAACTTTTATTCAATAAATCAAAAACTTGTTGATTGGGCACTTAATTAAACCAAATTGCAAGGGGGAATGTTTATTGGTTAATTAGAGAACATCTTTGTTTTATTAACAAGTAGGACTGTCCCCCTAGGTGAACAGCTGCGTAAAATATATTTAAACATCAAGATGTGTTTCTACCTCCTGAAATGTTTCCAGGATAGGAAACAATTAGCAACAATTAGGAAAATTTATTATAATGACTTTCATTATAAGCTAAAAATTAATTTTATAATTCATATTATCCAAGATGAGTTTTTATTTTTTTAATTTTTTAAAGATTTATTTATTTGAGAGAGAGAGAGAGTGCGGGGGTTGGGGGGCAGGGAAAGAGGAGAGAGAAACTCAAGAAGACTGCGCTGAGCTCGATCTCACAACCCTGAGACCAGACCTGAGCCAAAACCAAGAGTCAGTCACTTAACCTACTGTGCCGCCCAGGTGCCCCCCCAAGATGAGTTTTTAAAATCAAAGATATATTTACTGTGGACATTGAAAATCTCTTTCTCAGAAGGTAGGCACCAGCTTCACATCTCTCTTGTATCATGCTTTTAGAAATAATTTTTTAAATAATTTCTCTTTGATGAAGTAGGGGAAGAGTATCTGCCTTTTCTCTGTTATCAGGTAAAATTTTGCCTTGTGCTTTATTGTGCCCACCCCTTTCTTTTCTTTTGGTTCAAGTATCTTATTTTTCTTTCTTTTTCATGTTTTTTTATTTTACTTTTTTTTTTTAAAGATTTTATTTATTTATTTGAGAGCGAGAGAAAGTAAGAGAGAGCATGAGAGGAGAGAAGGTCAGAGGAGAAGCAGACTCCCCGCGGAGCTGGGAGCCCGATGTGGGACTCGATCCCAGGACTCCGGAATCATGACCTGAGCTGAAGGCAGTCACTTAACCAACTGAGCCACCCAGGCACCCCTATTTTACTTTTTTTTTAGGCTTAATTAATGATTAAATTTTTTGACATTGTTGTTACAAATCTGGGCCCCTCCACTTGTGTGTTTTCCGTCTTATTGTTGCTTGAAAATTTGAGCTCCTCAGTGCTGCTAGAAGGTTCTCCCTCCCTTAGCTGACTCCCTCAGAACTGTATGACACACTTATGAATTCTTGTCTGCCCCCCTACCACCCCAATGCCTCTTTTCAAGTCTTCAGCTGTGGGATTCCACCTGTCTTTTCATTCACTGAAAAAATTAATATGCTTCCCTAAAGTCTAGGCTAAATTAAAACTGTAATTTGCATTTTCTCATTTCTGCCACAGTGTAAGCTTTTGGCTCAATTTTAGTTTGGACTTAAGAATTCAAATGTTCTTATCATATTCTGTGTTAAAATTTTTCATACTCCATGTTATTTGAACAAGTTTTAAGATCTATAAGTATTTCGAAGTCCTTTATTTCTTTCTGGCCAGTGGAATTGGAATAGGCTAGTATGCACTAAATCCTTCAAAACTGTTTTTCTGGTTCCTTATTCCCAGCTCCACCTCCTTGGCTTTGGTGCTGGCCCGCAGCGTCTGGGAGCCCTGAATAGTCCGAGGGTGCTGGTTTGTTAAGTGCTGTTCTTTGACTCCTTCTTATGGATTATTCAAGGAAAGAATAAGCATCTGTGAAATTCCATGATAACTTTAACTAGCCTGTCTTCTGGTGACTTCATTAATCAAGTGAAAATATAGGCGCTGAAGTGCAGTCATGTTGTCTCTTCCCCGTTTTTTTCTTGTTATGATGTTATGTGCTCCCTCCTTGCATAGTAGTGATCTAACACCTTCAGCCTCATAGGATAGGAATGCATCTCTGGAAGTTGTCCCCTATGCCTCTAGCCATGAGCCCCTGTATCCCCCATCTGCTCTGCAGCTCTGTTCAGAACCTACCCAGTGCTGGGAACTGGACTGTGCCTTGGGATGCAAAGATGAAATAGTTAACATCTATATCCAGTAGACATTCAATAAATATTTATGGAAGTCTTGGTGATCGTTATTTACTTGGCTTGGCAATGTGGTGACAGGGAGGGGTTTTCCTATAATTGGGCTCTATATGCTTTGGCAAGAGGGGAAGACGGGAGAAACTCATGATGCAGAAATTTCTAGCTATGCCCCTGCTTGTGCTCCCCATCCCCACCCCCTCCACACTGTGTGCCCCTTACTTCCACTGCACAGTTCAGACAGAGGGGGAATCCGCGTACATCTATAATGTGGATGGTGACATTTTTCCTTGGGTCTATGTCTTTCTGAGAAAAAGGTGGTGTCTAAAAACCAAACCAAGGGCAAAGATGAATTTCTCAGAAAGCCAACTAAAGTGGAAGTCTGCTTTTCATAATACAGGACTAGCTGACTTTATTAGCATCAACAAAGGGTCTTGCTTCTGGGGCACATATTAGCCCCTCATCCAGAGGCTCAGTGCTGAGCATACCTGAAGGAGCTGAGGCAGCCTCCATTTACCCAGTTGTCTCAGAGAGCAACAAATGTGATGCAGAAGGCGCAGAGCTGTGGGCAGGACACGGGGCCGGAAAGGTCGGGGGTGAGCCTGAAGAGAAGCTTGACCCCAGTGTGCAGTCAAATACAAGAGAGTCTCCCTAAGACAGATCAATGAAAGGATTTCGGCGGCTCCCTCATCCCTTAAAAGGTTTGACAATTTGTGTAAGCCTGTTTTTCTGAAGAAAAAGTCTTCACTTTCAAAAGATTCTTGAGTTTTGTTTTTTTTTAATCCGAATGCTGATTAATTCTCTAGTCTTCTGTGGCAATGTAAGATAAGAAGGCATATGTTTGAATTGTAGCAAAAGTTCCTGTAGAAGTCAAGAATATTTTCTCTCAGGATGCTAAATCAGTGCATTAAGAGGGAGGGGCTCTGCACTGCTGGTTCCCTTCATCCATGCCTCTTGATGCACACGACTGGGGAGGGAAAGCTAGCATCAGCCCTGGTTACGGTGGAGAGCAAGTGAGCCCCTTTTGTAAAAACTTACAATTCTCTTTCAGAAGAGGACCTTTCAGTGGTATGTGACATTAGGCCTCCTAAGAGCACATGATTTCAGCAAATGATGTTATTCAAACTAGAAATAAACAAATATATTGCATAAACTAGCAAGAATTGGGGTCTATTCTCCCTTCCTAGTCTGCTGGGTACACAACATATGTCATTCCAATGATTATTTTTTTCTCTTCGATAAGCCATTTAGTGAATAAGATCTACCGTGGAACCTCTGTGATCCCTTGGGCAAAACGAAACTGGTGCAGTACTTACACACACAGTGGTTAAAAGAAAATTGGGAAATGTATTTATTTACATAAGTTCCTAGACTAATGTCAAACAGCGACCTAATATGTAATCTGAATTCAGCTGAATCAAGATGATCTGAAACCCCCAACAGTTATTTCTGGTTCAAATATGTTCAAATATTCTTAGAGTGGGTATTCCCTACTAGAAAACCTACAAGCAACCTAGGAGGTTGAAATTATAAAATATCACAGCATACTTTTTTTTAGACTTTATTTATTTATTTTTGGGAGAATGAGAGAGAAGCAGGAATGGGGCGGTAGGGAGCAGAAGGAGAGGGAGAAGCAGGCTCCCCGATGAGCAGGGAGCCCTTCATGGGGCTCGAGTTGAAGGCAGATGCTTAACCACTTAACCGACTAAGCCACCCAAGTGCCCCCCCCGCAGCATACTTTAAAAGAAATTTGCTTTGGTCTCTAATATAACTATACTATTTTATAAAATCAAGGAACTTGCCATTAATTAACCTTGGCTAATTTTTGTCTGTTTAGGAATAAGCCAACACAATGGACTGGGGTACCCTACACACTTTCATCGGGGGTGTAAACAAACACTCCACCAGCATCGGGAAGGTATGGATCACTGTCATCTTCATTTTCCGTGTCATGATCCTTGTAGTGGCTGCTCAAGAAGTGTGGGGTGATGAGCAAGAAGATTTTGTCTGCAACACTCTGCAACCAGGATGCAAAAATGTGTGCTATGACCACTTTTTTCCTGTGTCCCACATCCGGCTGTGGGCACTGCAACTCATCTTTGTTTCCACCCCGGCCCTGCTGGTAGCGATGCACGTTGCCTACTACAGACACGAGGCTGCCCGCAAATTTAGGCGAGGAGAGAAAAGAAATGAATTCAAAGACTTAGAAGACATTAAAAAGCAGAAGGTTCGGATAGAGGGGTCCCTGTGGTGGACGTACACCAGCAGTATCTTCTTCCGAATCATCTTTGAAGCATCCTTTATGTACGTGTTTTACTTCCTTTACAATGGGTACCACTTGCCCTGGGTGTTGAAATGTGGGATTGACCCCTGCCCCAATCTTGTCGACTGCTTTATTTCTAGACCTACTGAGAAAACTGTGTTTACCATTTTTATGATTTCTGCATCTGTGATTTGCATGCTGCTTAATGTGGCCGAGTTGTGTTACCTGCTGCTGAAAGTATGTTTTAGGAGATCAAAAAGAACACAAACACAAAGAAATCATCCCAATCACGCCCTAAAAGAGAGTAAGCAAAATGAAATGAATGAGCTGATTTCAGATAGTGGTCAAAATGCCATCACAGGCTTTCCCAGTTAAACATTTCAAAGCACTATGTAGCTGACTCGTAACAAAAGTGGTGCCTTCTCCTGAAGGTAATGCCCATCTAAAAATCCCTTCCATAGGCTGAAGACTTTGTCTTTATAAATAATACATAGATACTTGATACTTTATAAATAATACATAGATACTTGAGTTAACCTTTTGTAGAATAATTTTTTCATTAATATGCAGCAAAATCAAATATGTAGTCTATCTCTGAAGACTAAGACAGGATTACAACTGTTTTTCAAAGTTGCCTTTAACATGTTATGTGGACTGTCCAACATACTAGGTATTTCCTGAAAATTTAAGCATGTAACTGAAGTTGATAAAGAACATTTATGTAGAAATTGATACTTTGATTAGTAAAAGATATTTTTATAGGATTGAATGTTTTAGTTCTGACTTTGAATTTATATAAAGTATTTTTATAATAACTGGTCTTTCTTACATGGGAAAATATACAATGTTAGTTTTAGAATTATGCCATAAGTATCTAAATTTTGAACTTACAAAGAGTCTATCTTGTTGTAAATAGTGTTTTGCATTGTCTATTGACAAATTTATGAACTATCATGATACTCAAGGTGGAAGTTTTTCATTGTACAAAATATTTTTATTGCTTCCTGAATGTAGACAGAGCCGTATGGGAAGTAAGAAGCTTTTTAATACTAGACAATTTGCAATCATTGTGAACAGCTGACATGAATGTGCTCACCTCAATAAAGATTAGCCCCATTGCTTATGCCTTCATCTGCATTATGGGTTTCTGTTCAGTCTGGGCCTCCATGTGGTCATGATATGATATGATGATATGATATGATGAGTTGGTTGGGTTACTTTTGGTGGGCAGGCTGATGGTATGTGGGTGGAGTTGCCCAGTAATTCAACTCCCGACTCTTGCATCCTCACATCAAATGAGCAGAAGCTGAGCTTAGCAGTCCACCCAGTCCTTTGCTTGGAGAGGATTTGGCTGCTTTAGGACACAGAGTCAGTTCAGCTCTGATACAGAGGAGGTTGAGGAAGTCAGATGCAGTTCTCAGACAAAGCTTGCCTCAAAGGATTCATTCATTACCTGAGTCCTTCAGACCATGGTGACTGAGATAGACACGCAGCTTCACACCCACAGATGAGGAAACCTTTCTCTCCAGGGATTTCCAGATTGAACACAGATGCCTGGAGGGTGGGTGCTGGTGAGTCAGTCATAGATTGGTCACTCTGGAGTGGTAAGACACACACACACACACACACACACACTGAGTAAAGGGGCAACATTAGCATGGCATATTCTGCATGAGGAAACCTAATGAATAATAAGTGTCCACAAGAGCTTGTTGACACATGTCAACATGGCTCCGTGATTCCAAAACCTCTCTCCAGAAAAACAAAATATTCTCATTTTCTTCAGAGTCCAAGGAAAATTCCAGACATATCATTTCACTCATAAATGTCTCAGTATCAATCTATAAAAAGCAAAGATTAACTTTTTAAAACTACAATCTTACCATCCCATTAAAAAATCTAGTTAGCACTCATAATTCCTAATGTCCTATAATGTTCTTTTCTTTTTATTTATTTATTTATTTATTTATTTATTTATTTATTATTTTTTTATTTTTTTAATATTTATTTATTTGACAGAGAGAGAGAGATCACAAGTAGGCAGAGAGGCAGGGGGAAGCAAGCTCCCCGCCGAGCAGAGAGCCCGACATGGGGCTCGATTCCAGGACCCCGAGATCATGACCAGAGCCGAAGGCAGAGGCTTTAACCCACTGAGTCACCCAAGCGCCCCAATGTTCTTTTCTTTTTAAATAGCCAATAGAATGAGGATCAAATGAAGGACAAGGTGAAATACCAGGGGCACATAAAATAGCCTTAGTAGCAGTACCAATCTGTATCAGAAAGGAACTGCCTTCCCACCATGATCTTGGGATTCCTGTTCCACCTCATGACAACACTACCTAATCAGTCCCTCCTTTCTTATTTTCTATCTCTTTCTCTTCTCCAGTTGTTTTCTGCTCTTTGAACTCCCTAATGCTCCTTCCTTCTGGAACTGTCTCTCCATTCCATTGCACCAAGGTCAGGAGTGGTGGGCCACGCTTTCTTTCCCCATCCACTTCTCAGCACCTTTCATTTGTGCCCACCCTCACCATCGAACCCAAGCCACTGTCAGCACAATGACTTGCTGAACACCAAATCTCATGGCTCTTTATCAGTTTTCATCTTCTTAAAACTCTTCTTGAGACCTTTTTTGGATTCCAAGGCACAAGAAACTGCCCAACCTAAACTTGAGTCTCCGCCTCCAACAGCTCCTCTGTTTCCTGCATTGACTTCCCTCCCTCTCCTATCCCTTGAGAGAAGACCTTTCCTTTTCTCACCCTACCTTTGGCAATCTCATTTATCTGTAGTTACCCTGAGATAGTATCCCATTTTACAGAGAGGTTAAATAACTTGCCCAAAGTCACAGAGGTAATATGTAGCAGAACCAAAGTTCGAACCAAGTCCAGCTGTCTCTAAAGGCAGTGGCTTAACCACCATGTTGCACTGTTTCCCACAGCTCCATGCTGGATGACCACATATAATGTATGATGTTAAAAAATCCCACGCACTTCTCACCTAGCTCCAACAATGATCTATTCATGATTTTCACTTGCCCAGGAGACTCTCACCTCCTTATCCCCAACTCTGGATTGCTCTGAAGCAAATTCCAGACACATCATCTCATCAGTAGATATTTCAATATGGGTCTTGTAGGCTAGACTTAGTAGGCTAATCTTTTAAAACTAAAACATAATCCCACCATCACATTACAAAATCCAGTCATGGTTCATAATTCCCCAATTGTCTTGTACAGACTCCTCCCTTTTTTTCTTATTTTGAGATAATTGTGGAATCACCTGTAGGCATAAGAAATAATGCAGAGGTCCATGTGCACCTCGCACAGTTTCTCTCAATAGTAATATCTTGCAAAACTATATTGCAAGATCTCAACCACTGCATTGATATTGATACAGTAAAGACACAGAATATTTCCATCACCACAAGGATCCCCCATGTGATCCTTTTATACCTACACCCAATTCTTTCCTATCCCATCTCCACCTAACACATCCCTTTCTGATTTCTGGCAACCACTGATCTGCTCATTATTTCTATAGTTTTTTTTCATTTCAAGAATGTTATTATAAAAGAAATCATATAGTATGCAATGTTTTGAGATTGGATTTTTTTCCCCTCAGTGTAATTCTCTGAAGACTCATCTGGGTCATTGTGTGCACCAATAGTCTGTTCCTTTTTACTGCTAAGTAATGTTCCATGGTATGGATAGGCTTCACTCGCTGAAGGACATCTGGGCTATTTCCAGTCTGGGGCTTATATAAAAAATATGAACTTCCATATACAGGTTTTTCTGTGAACATATTTTCATTTCTTGTGGCAAATATTCAAGAGTCTAATTGCTGGGTATATGGTAGTTGCACATTTCACTTTTTAAGAAACTATCAAACGGTTTTCCAGAGTAGCTGCACCATTATACATTCTCACCAGCAATATATGGGTAATCCAGTTCTTCCTCATCCTTGTCAGCATTTGGTGTTGTCACTATTTTTTATTTTAGCCATTCTGATAGACGTGTTTAATTTGCATTTCTGTAAAGGTTAATGAAGTTGAACATCTTTTCATGTGATTATTTGCTATCTCTAAATCATCTTCATTTTCTAACTAGATTTTTTTTCTAACTGTTGAGCTTTGAAAGTTCTTTATATATTGTAGATACTAGTCCTTGGACAGATAATAATTCATAAATTTTTTTCCACTCTAGCTTTTCTTTTCATCTTCTTAACAGGGTCTTTTGCAGAGCAATAGTTTATCATTTTAATGGCATCCAATTTACCAATTTTTTTTTCTTGTATGGATTGTGATTTTGGTGTCAAGTCTAAGAAGTCTTTGCCTAATCCAAGATCCCAAAGATTTTCTATTTTTTTTTTCCTAAAAGCTGTATAGTTTTACACTTTACATTTAAGTTTGTGGTCCATTATGTGTTAAGTTTTATATAAGGTCTGAAACTTAAGTTGAGGTTCATTTTTTTGCCTATAGACAGATGTCCGGTTGCTCCAGCATCATGTGATGAAAATGCTCTTTCCTTTATTGAGTTGTTTTTGTATTTTTGTCAAAAATCAATTAAGCATATTGGTGTGGAGCTATTTCTAGATTCTCTGTTCTGTTCCACAGATCTGCATGTCTATCCTTCCACCAATACCAGATAGTCTTGATTATTATACTATATAAATAACCCTTGAAACCTGCTAGAGAGACTCCTCTCACTTTGTTCTTCCTTTTCAAATTACTTATGGCTATTCTAATTCCTTTGTCTTTCCACATAAAGTTTAGAATTATCATGTCTATGTTTACCAAAAAATCTTGCTGGGTTTTGGGTAGAAATGGCATTAAACCTGTCTATCAATTTGAGGTGAATTGACATCCTCACTATGTCAAATCTTCCTATCCATATACACAGTATGTCTCACTATGTATATCTTCCTTGATTTCTTTCATCGGCATTGTGTAGTTTTCAGCACCTGAATCATGTAAATGTTTTGTTAGATTTACTTTTAAGTATTTCATTTTCTTTGATTGTAAGTAACTTTTTATTTTAATTTCAAAGTCCACCTGTTCACTGCTAGTATAAAGAAATAAATGGTTTGGGTTTGGGAGTTTGGTATTGTTTTTTGTATTTTGTGATCTTGCTGAACTCATTAGTTCTAGAAGATTCCTTAGAATTTTTGGCATAGACAACCATATCATCTGCAAATAGGGGTAGTTTTTTTATCTTCCTTTCTGTTCTATGTGTTTTTTATTTCCTTTTCTTGCCATACTGCACTGGCTAGAACTTCCAAAACTGTGTCGAATATGAATGATAAAAACAGAAATCCTTATCTTGTTCCCAATCTTAAGGGGGGGAGGAATTCAATCTTTTACCACTGAGTATAATGTTAACTGTAGGTTTGGTTTTTTTTTTTTTTTTTATGTTTTTTTCAAATACTTTTATTTTATTTTTTCAGTGTTACAAGATTCATTGTTCATGTACCACACCCAGTGCTCCATGCAATACGTGCTCTCCTCAATACCCACCACCAGGTTCGCCCAACTCCCCCCCGCAAAACCTTCAGTTTGTTGCTCAGAGTCCACAGTCTCTCATGGTTCATCTCCCACTCGAATTTCCCCCAATTCACCCTTCCTTTCCTTCTCACAATGTCCTCCATGTTTTTCCTTATGCTCCACACATTAAGTGAAACCATATGATAGTTGACTTTCTCTGCTTGACTTATTTCATTCACCATAATCTCTTCCAGGACCATCCATGTTGATACAAAAGTTGGGTATTCATCCTTTCTGATGGAGGCATAATATTCCATTGTATATATGGACCATATCTTCTTTATCCATTCATCTGTTGAAGGGCATCTTGGCTCTTTCCACAGTTTGGCGATTGTGGCCATTGTTGCTATGAACATTGGGGTACATGTGGCCCTTCTTTGTACTGCATCTGCATCTTCGGGTAAATACCCAGTAGTGCAATTGCAGGGTCATAGGGTAGCTCTATTTTTAATTTCTTGAGGAATCTCCATATTGTTTTCCAAAGTGGCTGTACTAACTTACATTCCCACCAACAGTGTAAGAATGTTCCCCTTTCTCCACATCCTCTCCAACATTTGTTGCTTTCTGTCTTGTTGATTTCGGCCATTCTAACAGGTGTGAGGTGGTATCTCAGTGTGGTTTTGATTTGAATCTCCCTGATGGCTAATGATGATGAACATTTTTTCATGTGTCTGATAGCCATTTGTATGTCTTCTTTGGAGAAGTGTCTGTTCACGTCTTCTGCCCATTTTTTGACATGATTATCTGTTTTTTGAGTGTTGAGTTTGAGGAGTTCTTTATAGATCTTAGATATCAGATCTTTGTCTGCAGTGTCATTTGCCAATATCTTCTCCCATTCCGTGGGTTGCCTGTTGGTTTTGTTGACTGTTTCCTTTGCTGTGCAGAAGCTTTTTATCTTGATGAAGCCCCAAAAATTCATTTTCGCTTTTGTTTCCTTTGCCTTTGGAGACATGTCCTGAAAGAAGTTGCTGTGGCTGATGTCGAAGAGGTTACTGCCTATGTTCTCCTCTAGGATTTTGATAGATTCCTGCCTCACGTTGAGGTCTTTTATCCATTTTGAGTTTATCTTTGTGTATGGTGTAAGAGAATGGTCAAGTTTCATTCTTCTACATATA
>CM052883.1:71666241-71707427 GCA_028534135.1 Potos flavus
TAAGAGAATGGTCAAGTTTCATTCTTCTACATATAGCTGTCCAATTTTCCCAGCACCATTTATTGAAGAGACTGTCTTTTTTCCACTGGATATTTTTTCCTGCTTTGTCAAAGATTATTTGACCATAGAGTTGCGGGTCCATATCTGGGCTCTCTACTCTGTTCCACTGGTCTATGTGTCTGTTTTTGTGCCAGTACCAAGCTGTCTTGGTGATCACAGCTTTGGAGTAAAGCTTGAAATCAGGCAATGTGATCCTCCCAGCTTTGTTTTTCTTTTTCAATACTTCCTTAGCAATTCGGGGTCTTTTCTGGTTTCATACAAATATTTTTTCTCAAATACTTTTATTTTATTTTTTCAGTGTTACAAGATTCATTGTTCATGTACCACACCCAGTGTTCCAAGCAATACATGCCCTCCTCAATACCCACCACCAGGTTCACCCAACTCCCCACCCCTCCAAAACCTTCAGTCTGTTGCTCAGAGTTCACAGTCTCTCATGGTTCATCGCCCCTACGATTTCTTCGAATTCACCCCTCCCTTCCCTCTCACAATGTCCTCCATGTTTTTCCTTATGCTCCACACGTAAGTGAGACCATATGATAATTGACTCTCTCCGCTTGACTTATTTCACTCAGCATAATCTCTTCTAGTCCAGTCCATGTTGAAACAAAAGTTGGGTATTCATCCTGTCTGATGGAAGCATAATATTCCATTGTATATATGGACCATATCTTCTTTATCTATACAAATTTTAGGATTGTTTGTTCCAGCCCTTTGAAAAATGCCAGTGGAATCTTGATCAGGATGGCATTGAAAGTATAGCTTGCTCTGGATAGGGATAGAAGGAACATTCCTCAACTTCATAAAATCTATCTATGAAAACCCCACAGCGAATATCATTCTCAGTGGGGAAAAGCTGACAGCCTTCCCTTTGAGATCAGGAACACGACAAGGATGCCCACTCTCACCACTCTTGTTCAACATAGTACTAGAAGTCCTATCGACAGCAATCAAACAACAAAAAGAAATAAAAGGTATTCCAATTGGCAAAGAAGAAGTCAAACTCTCTCTCTTCGCAGATGACATGATACTTTATATGGAAAACCCAAAAGACTCCACCCCCAAACTACTAGAACTCATACAGCAATTCAGTAATGTGGCAGGATAAAAAATCAATGAACAGAAATCACTTGCTTTCCTCTAACAATGAAAATATGGAAAGGGAAATTAGAGAATTGATTCCATTTACAATAGCACCAAGAACCATAAGATACCTGGGAATAAACCTAACCAAAGAGGTAAAGGATCTGTACTCAAGGAACTACAGAATACTCATGAAAGAAATTGAAGAAGACACAAAAAGGTGGAAAAGCATTCCATGCTCATGGATCAGAAGAATAAAATTGTTAAAATGTCTATACTTCCCAGAGCAATCTATACTTTCAATGCCATCCTGATTAACTGTAGGTTTTTAGAAATGCTCTTTATGAAATTGAGGAAGTTTCCCTCTATTTTTATTTTTCTGAGAGTTTTTATTATGAGTGGGTGTTACATTTTGTGGAAAAAAAGCTTTGCAGTAAATGATATAATCATGTGATTTCTCTTTCTAAGCCAATTAATATGGTGGATTATATTAACTGATTTTCAAACATGGAACAAGCCTTGCATCCCTGGAATGAACCTCACTTAATCACAATGTGTAATTCCTTTCATATATTACTAATTCCATTTGCTAATATTTTATTAAAAATGTTTACATCTACAAGGGAAACAAAAGCAAAAATGAACAATTGGGATTTCATCAAGATAAAAAGCTTCTGCAAGTCAAGGAAACAATCAACAAAACTAAAAGGCAACCTGCAAAATGGGAAAAGATATTTGCAAATGACATATCTATTGTCCAAAATCTATAAAGAACTTATAAACTCAAAATCCAAAAAACGAATAATCCAGTTATGAAATGGGCAGAAGACATGGATAGACATTTTTCCAAAAAAGACATCCAGATGGCTAACAGACAGGGAAAGATACTCAACATCACTCATCATCAGGAAAATACAAATCAAAACTATGACGAGATTCCAGCTTACGTGAGATTCCACCTGTCAGAATGGCTGAAATTAACAACACAGGAAACAATATAAATATTGGCAAATATTCAGAGAAAGGCCAACCCTCTTATACTGTTGGTGGGAATGCAAACTGATGCAGCCACTCCAGAAAACAGTATGGAGTTTCCTCAAAAAATCAAAAATAGAACTACCTAATGATCCCACAATTGCACTATTAGATATTTACCTAAAGGATACAAAAATACAAATTTGAAGGGGTACATGCACCCCAGTATTTATAGCAACATTAGCTGTTACAATAGCCAAACTATGGAAAGAGCCTAAATGTCCATTGGGCTTCAACAATAGCCAAATTATGGAAAGAGCCTAAATGTTCATTGACTGATGAATGGATAAAGAAGATATGGTACACACACACACACACACACACACACACACACACACACACTGGAAAATTACTCAGCCATCAAAAAGAACGAAATTTTCCCATTTGCAATGATGTAGATGGAAATAGAGTATATTATTCTAAGCTAAATAAGTCAGTCAGAGAAAGACATATATATCATTTCACTCATATGTGGAATTTAAGAAAGAAAACAGATGAATATAGGAGATGGAAAAAAAAAAGGGAAGCAAACCATAAGAGACTATTAACTATAGAGAACAAACTGAGAGTTGTTCAAGAAGAGTGGGTGGAGAATGGGCTAAATGGGTGATGGGTATTAAGAAGGGCACTTGTTTTGATGAGCACTGGGTGTTATAGCTAAGTGATGAATCACTAAATTCTACCCCGAAACCAATATTACACTATATGTTAACTAACTAGAATTTAAATAAAAACTCAAAACCAAAAAAAAAAAAAAAGAGATAGAGAGAAAAAAAGAATTTTTACATTTATATTCCTGGGGATGATGGTTCTTTGTTGTTTTATTGGGGTTTTTGGGGGGAGGGCTTGTTTTGTTTTATTTCATTTTGTTGGTATTGTCTTTGGTTTTGGTATCAGGCTAATACTAGCATCACAAAATTAATTGGGAAGTGTTTTTGCCTCTTTTATTCTCTAGAAGAGATCATGTAGAATAGGAGGTAATCCTTCTTTAAATGTTTGGTAGAATTCCCCACTGAAATTATCTGGACATTTCTTGAGGTTTTTTGGTTTTTGGGTTTTGTTTTTGTTTTTTGTTTTTTTTTTTTTAATTCAATTTCCTTAACAGTTGTAAGGCTTTTCAAAGTATCTGTTTCATATTGGATGAGCGGCAGTAGTTTGAGTTTTTTGAGGAAGTGATCCATTTTGTCTAAGTTGTAAAATTTATAAATATAGAATTGTTCATAGTATTCTCTTATTATCCTTTTGATGTCTATAGGTGATATACCCTATTGGATTCTGATATTGGTAATTAGTGTCCTCTCTCTTTTTTCCCCTTTGTTAGTCTTGCTAGAATTTTTGTCAATTTTATTGATCTTTTCTTTTTTCTTTTTTTTTTTTAATATTTTATTTATTTATTTGACAGAGAGAGATCACGTATAGGCAGAGAGGCAGGCAGAGAGGCAGGCAGAGAGAGAGCGGGAAGCAGACTCCCTGCTGAACAGAGAGCCCGATGCGGGGCTCGATCCCAGGACCCTGAGATCATGACCTGAGCCGAAGGCAGAGGCTTTAACCCACTGAGCCACCCAGGCGCCCCTTATAGATCTTTTCAAAGAACCAGCTCTTTGTTTAATTAATTTCTATTCTTTTTCCATTTTCAATTTAATTGATTTCTGAAGTTATCTTTATTATTTCTTTCCTTCTGTTTGCTTTGGGTTTATTTTGCACTTCCTTTTCTAGATTCCTGAAGGGGGAGCTTATTGATTTGAGTCTCTTCCTCTTTTCATATATGTATTCAGTGCTATACTATTCCCTATCATCACATTTTTAGCTATGTTCCACAAATTTTGATATGCTGTATTTTTTAATGACATTGTCTTTTTATTGAGTTTTGAGTATTCTTTTGAAGTTGCAATATTTTCTTCTTTTTTAATTTTTAATTTCAGTATAATTAACATATAGTGTTATATTAGTTTCAGATGTACTGCAAACTGGTGCAACCACTGTGGAAAACAGTATAAATTTCCTCAAAAAATTAAAAATAGAATTACCAAATGATCCAGTAATTCCACTACTGGGTATTTACCCAAAGAATATGAAAACACTAACTTGAAAAAATATATGCAGTCCTATGTTTATTGTAGCATTATTTACAATAGTCAAAATATGGAAGCAACCAAAGGGCCCATCAATAGATGAATGGGTAAGGAAGATGTGGTATATATATATACAATAGAATATTACTAGACCATAAAAAATAATGAAATCTTGCCATTTGCAACAACATGGATGGATCTAGGGGTTAAATAAGTCAGTCAGAGAAAAACAAGTACCATATGACTTCATTCACATGTGGAATTTAAGATATGCTGTGTTTTTTATTTTCATTCAATACAATGTATTAACCCATCGTTTATTTACAAGTATGTTTTAGTTTCCAAGTGTTTGGAGATTTTCCTGTTATCTTTCTGTCATTGATTTCTACTTTGATTCCAATATGATCAGAGAACATTCTCTTTATTATTTCAACTATTTTAAATGCATTGAGGTTTGTTTTATGGCCCATTTATTAAGAATGTCTTTTTATTCTGATGTTTTGACATCTGTGGCCTTACTAACTCTGGTAAGACTGCCCCTCCCATGGCTAGCTAATTCCTAAAGATAGCAAACAACTCCCCAGGAGTGCATCTTTCATAATCAAACAAACCAATCTAAAACCAATAACCTCAGCCATGTTTTTTACCAGGCTTTCAAAGGGCTGGGCCACTATCTACCTGCCCTAATTACCCCAGGGCCAGATACCAGACAACTGGCTGAAATTTTTCAAACTAGCCAATCCTAAGACTGTTTACCCTGCCTTGCCTTTCCCACAGAAACAATAATGAAGAGTTTTGCCCATGTTTTCTTTGCACCCCCACTGTCTCCTGACTGACCCTGGTGTTTCCCCATGTGGCCCTGCATGGCATGCTATATCTCCTATTTCTAGAGAGCTGTGAGTTAACACTTCTTCCTTCATGCCAGTCATTTCCAAGTCTGCATGTCTTACCTTACCTAATAAAAACAAATCCTGAATACATTTAAAAATAATCCAGAACAGGGTCTCTTTTGGCATATGTTCCATGAGCACTTGAAAAAAACGTATATTCTCTTGTCCAGTGAAATGTCAATTAGATCCTACCGGCTGATGGTGGTGTTGAGTTTTTCTATATCCTTGCTAGTTTTCTGCATAGTTGTTGTATCAGTTTTTGAAAGGTGTTTAGTCTCCAACTTTAATTGTGGATGTGTCTATTTCTCCTTTCAGCTCTATCAGTTTTAGCTTTGTATATTATTCAGTTCTGTGTTTAGTGCATACACATTTAGTATTGTTATGTCTTCCTAGTCAGTTGACATTTTTATCATTATATGCTGCTCCTTTTGTGTCTGGTGACTTTTTTTGCTCCAAAGCCTACTGTATCTGATATTAATATAGTCATTACTGCTTTCCTTTGATTGTTTGCATATGTCTTTTTCCATCCTTTTATTTTCAACCTACCTATGTCATTATATTTGAAGTGAATTTCTTGTAGACAATATCTGGTTGGATCGTGTTTTATAATCCTTCCTGTCAATCTGTGTCTTAATTGGTGTAGTTAACCATTTACATCTAATTTAATTGCTGGTAGTTTAAAGCTTAAGTCCACAACTTAAGACACTTATTTTTGTTTTCTGTTTCTAATGCCTATTTTCTATTTTGGTTTTCTTTTTCCTGCTTTCCTGTGGTTTTCTAAAATGTTTCTTAGCATTCCATATTTAGGGGCGCCCGTGTGGCTCAGTTGTTAAGCATCTGCCTTTGGCTCAGGTCAAGATCCCAGGACCCTGGAATCGAGCCCCACATCGGACTCCCTGCTCAGCAGGAAGCCTGCTTCTCCCTCTCCCACTCCCCCTGCTTGTGTGCCCTCTCTCCCTATGTCTCTCTCTGTCAAATAAATAAATAAAATCTTAAAAAAAAAGAATTCCATATTTATTTACCTAGTGGTTTTGCATGCATCTTCATATAGCTTTTTTCGTAGCTGCTGTAGGTATTACCTTACATATACATAACATCACAGTCTGCTTGCATCATCATTTTACCAGTTTAAATATAGAAACCTTACTTCCCTTCCCATTTCTTTACCCATCTATAATTGTCTTAAATACTTCCTCTGCATACATACATCTAGAATCACATCAGACAGTGTTATAGTTTTTGTTTCAACTGTTAAATTTAAAAAACTCAAGAGGGGAGCACCTGGGTGGCTCAGTTGGTGTGTCTGACTCTAGGTTTCGGCTCAGGTCTTGATCTCATGGGTCATGGGATCAAGTCCATGTAGAGTTCCATGCTCAGTGGGGGGTCTGCTTGAGGATTCTCTCCCTCTGCCCCTCTCCCCACTCACATGCACTCTCTCTCTCTCTCTCTTAAATAAATAAATCTTTAAAAAGAAGAAAAAAGAAAAAAGAAAACTCAAGAGAAGGAACCCCTATTGTATTTACCCATATTTTTGCTTACTCTATTCTTTCATCCTTCCTGATGTTCTCAAGTTCCTTCTTTTGTTTCTTTTCTATATAAAGAACTTCCTTTAGCCATTCTCTTAAGATATGTTTGTTGGTGACAAATTTTATGAAAGTTCTTTCATCTGTGAATGCCTGGATTTCCTCTTTATTCATGAAGAATATTTTTGCTGGGATTAGAATTTTTGGTCAACTTGAAAAATATTGTGCCAGTTGATTCTGGCATCCATGATTTCTGATGATAAATCCTCTATAAGGATGCCTGGGTGGCTCAGTCAGTTAAGTGGCTGCCTTCAGTTCAAGTCATGATCCCAGGACCCTGGGATTGAGTCCCACATTGGGCTCCTTGCTCAACAGGAAGCCTGCTTCTTCCTCTGCCTTCCACTCCCCCAGCTTGTGCTTGTACACTCTCTCTGACAAATAAATAAAATAATTTTAAAAATCCTCTATAATTTGGATTGTTTTTCCTTATAGTAATAGATGTTGTTTTTCTCCAGCTGCTTTCAAGATTTTTTTCTTTGTCTTTAGTTTTCAGAAGTTTAATTATGATGTGTTCTGCCATGACTTCTTCAGATTTATCCTGTTTAGGACTAACTTCTTGAATCTGTGGGTTTATGTCTCTTGCTAAATTTGGAAAGTCTTCAGCCATTATTTCTTTGAGCACTTTTTTTTAGTCCTGCCCTCATTCTTCTCTCCTCTGGTACTCCAATGACACAACTGCTAAAGCTTTTCTTATAGTAATACAGGTCTCTGAAACTCCATTTTTTTTTTTCATTCTATATTCTTGGTTTTGTTCTGATCAAGTGACTTTTATTATTTTGGCTCACTGATTCTTTTCTCTTTTCCATCCCTTTGCTATTGAGGTCACCCACTGAGCTTTTTATTTTGGTTATTATGTTTTTTAGTTCTAAAATTTCCATTTGGTTCTTCTTTATGTTTTTTTGTGTGTGTGTGTGTGAGGCTTTCTATTTCTTGTTGAGGCTTTCTATTTTTTCATTTGTTTCAAACATGTTTGTTATTGCCTGTTGGGAGTATTTTTATCATGACTGCTTTAAAAGTTTTTAACAGATATTCTAGCATTTCTGTCATCTTGGCTTCGGCATCTATTGATTTTTTTCAGTCAGTTTAGATCTTGTTGGTATGATAAGGGACTTTGCTGATCAAGGTATTTAGTATGTTCTTCTATCTTTTGTATTTTCTATAAACTGATAATTAGACTTAAAGGCTTCAGCAGACTTTTTTTCTTTTCCGAGAGTGTTCGATAGTTGATGTTGTATATTCCCACCAGGAGGCACATAATGCCTGGTTGTCTCTTTATGGTGCTGTCAGCAGCCATTGATGGCCATAGTTTAGCTCCTTTAATTTATTACAGGTTGCAAAATGGATTATTCTAATAATTTCAAACTATCGCTTGTACTAACTAAGAGGCTCCTAAGAGTCAGGTCCTTTGTTGACTGTCAGGAGACAGACTGATGACTGAGATATCCTGACTCTCTATAGTTTAGTGGAGGAGCTGGAGCTACAAAATAATGTGACAATGCAACAATGGTGATGGTGATAAACCAGGAGTCATTGAAATTTGTTGGTGGGGGGCAGCCAACACATCTGGGCAATGTCCTGAAGAAGGTGAATCTTAAAAGATAGTTAGAAGTTAGGCAGGAGAAAGGGGAGGAATGGATATTTCTGAAAGGCAAGTAGGAAACAACATAGCATATGCAGGGAGTAGCAATTTAGTGAGGTTAGCTCCTGAACTCCCAGGGAGAAAACAGTGACAACTGAACCTGAAAGTGGGCAAGGTTACCACTGAACACAAAGTAAAATCCCAAATCCTCTCACATCAGCATGTACTTCCAAGTTTCTCTTGCTGATGTCTCAGTGCTCCCCATCTTCAGGCTGCCCAAGCGCCCACTCTGTTTCCTGAGGACTGCTTATTTATCCTCACCTCTGGGCATCGCATCAACTTTCTCCTGCCTGTCCCTTCCTCCAGCCTTTCCTTCTAAACTAGTTCAAAGTCTTCATTCCCAAGATTCTCCCTGCCTAGCCCCAGGCAGAACCACTCCTTCCTCACCTTCCTCCCCAGGGTCAGCCTGCGGGTGTTTGTACTCCTGGTCTCATTGCTTCCCCTCTTGGATGCGGGGGCTTCTGGATGGAGGAGAAACCATTCACTTTACCCCCAAAACATGTCTCTTCAAATAGTGAGTGCCACTAAATGTATTGAATTAATTGGGGTCTTAACTACTAATACCTCTTCTCTGGGCTTTGTAGCATAGCTGTTGAAAAGGAAAGAAGGCTCATTAGCTTGCCATCCTGAGGGAGACCCAACAGTAGCTTTCTGAAGCCCTACAAACAACTTCCCCAACTGCCAGAACTGCCGTTGCTATGGTTTCTCCCACCCACTAAGAGTACTTAGGTGAATGCTGATTGAAGAACAGAGTGAGGCTGGCCAAGGCCTTTTCAGGTCATTTTAAGAGGGGGAAAAAGTTGGTGAAATAACAGAATGCCTTGAAATCATTCAGATGTCAGAGTGCAGTGAGAAAAAGTCACCAAAATGAGAAATTAAATTAATTGTGAAACCACAGCCAACAACATTAACCAACCTTAGAAATGTGAAGATACTTGTTAACCTAAATTATTTCTGGATATGATTCATTAGACAGACACTAAAATGATTTATTTTCAGCTTTTCTGCTAACATAAATTTTCAATTTATGGATTCATGGTTAATGTGGTATTTTAGATTATAAGGTTTTTTAATTTATTCATTTAAGAGTGAGAGAGAGTGAGAGTACAACTAGGGGGAGGGACAGAGGAGAGGGAGAAGCAGATATCCCACTGAGTGGGGAGCCCAATGGAGGACTGGATCCCAGGACCCTAGGATCATGACCTGAGCCGAAGGCAGACACTTAACTGACTGAGCCATCCACTCACCCCAGTATTTTAGATTATAATTAGTACTCAGCTATAAGTAATTGTTTCTTTGTATATCATGTTACTCTTATCCATCTCTTATTAACTAAGAGACTAGTTTCCTATTCAGAACATATTAATACAAGACAGTGTATACAAGACTGAGACAGTCCCTTTTGACTGGTAATCAGTATCTAAATCTTCAATGTTCAGAAAATGGAAGGCATAAGTTGAGAGAAGAATTAATCATTTCAGGTTAAACTTCAGCCCTAAAAGAGACCTATGAGTGGTCTTCTAGATTCTGCTCAGAGAAAGGGGATGCCCAACATTCATCAGGAACTAATATTTAGGTTCAGTGCTAATACCAAAGAGATGCTCGTCATTCAAAATGTGCCACAATCTCCAATTTACTTACAAGATATTTGGGATTTGAAATTTTATATTGTGCCTCCTCCCCAAACATGACTGTTCTAACACAAACAGAAGATGGATAAACTCTCATCAGTTGGAGCTATCATTTATAGGATCAAGATCTTAAGTTTCCCCTGAAGCACATCTGTCAAAATAGTGCTAAGTCCAGTTACAAAATCATAAGGACCAAATTAATATAGACTATAAACCATGGGTCCTCAAACACACAGCCCAGGAATCTGTATTTCTAACAAATCTCTGAGTTTCTTTTTATATAGGCAGCCTCAGTCCAGGTTCCCATGGCGCAGCAAACCTTTCAAATGCCAGTGGGCCTAAGAATTGCCTGAAGTCATTTAGAATGTTTGTCCACAGAGTCTAATTTGGTCAGCCTGGGGAAGTAGGGGATCAATATTCTAAGTTTTCTTTGGTTATCCTCATACTGGTGGTCTTCAGAAACACAGACACACGGCATTTCAAGTGGGCTCTTTGAAAATAGCTGTGTCTCCCTGAAATATTTCCACTCTGGAAATGCATCTATAAAGTGTGCTATGTTCAGCCACAGGTTGATTAAAACTGTCGTATAAACACTATAGATTGACTTGCCCCTTTTCAGCCCCTATGGGCTCAAACATGAGTTTGTCTGTTCAGCAACTTGTTCCACACAGGGAAGGGGAAGAAGCTCAGGCACTCACACCTGTGTCAGCGGTTGCCTTGGTCTGTCCAGCCCTGAGCCTCAGCTTTTCAGTGGATGGTGTCCCTCATGGTCAGTCTATTCTCCAGGCTACTAAGCAGCTTTCTCAAATACCCTGTGGTCACCCATCACTCTCCTCACAAATAAAACCACATTAAAGACTTCTGATAAATTCTTTTCAGGATCTACTTTCAGTCTTTATCCTACTTAGCTTTCTGCTTCCTTTGGTGCCACAGGCCTCACTTCTTTTTCTGCCAGCTCCTTTGCTTTGTTTTCCTGTGGCTATCTTCTTTCTCCTCTCTTTCAAAATGTTCTCCCTTATCTTCTCTGATATAGACAAAAGGTCAGAAGCCAAGCCCATCACAAGGTGAGAGCCCAGTGTCCCAGTTTGCTCTGTGTCAGAGTGGCTGTACCTCTTGGATTTGCAGACAGCATTGGATATAGATACCAGGCAAACCTGAGGCAGAGTGCAATTATTTCAGTGAAGGTAGTTGCTCAGGTCACATAGTCCCTCAAATGATAGAGGTAGGTAGACTTCTGGCTCCAGTTGTTTCTTCTTCCAACTCTTACTTCCTCCTTGATGCAAGTGAATCTCTTTAAATTGAAGATCCTAATTTCTCAAGTGTCTACTGCAAGCCAGGCACTGCACTGGGCATTGTACAAGATGGGATGTAAACTTTGATCTTACAGAAGTGAAAATAGGCTCAGAGGGCTGAGGCATTTCACCTCAGGCCATGAAATTGATGCAGGAAAAAGCAAAGACTCAAAATTGGGTGTCTCTCACCCATTCCCCATCACCCTGCTGGGAGTGATGGACAGAGTGGACACCAAACCTCAGTTCTTCTTGAAGGCATTTTCCAAGACCCTGTCTCATTATCTGCCCTCATACACTATACACCCCAGTGCAAAGACCTGGTGGGAGGAAGGTGCACAATAGCAAGACTGAAAGTGACCTGCATAGTTTGACAACAGCAATGGCTTCTTATTGTTAGTAATGTAACCATTGGATAAAAATAATGCTCAAAGGACATCATCATTAAAAATAGAATATACAAACATGTATTTTATCAAAATAGCAATTATTTCTATTAAAGCTCATGATTCAATAAAAGAAAACCTATACTCTTCAATGAGGAAAACTTAGCAGACTATCACAAATAAGTTTCACATAACAGATCATTTGAAGTAATAAAAATTTCTAAAATTTTATCAAATGATATTTGTAAAAAAACATTTTTTAGAAAGTGTGATCCAGATTTTTTAACATTACCTACTATACAGTTTCAAATAATCAAGCAAGTTATTTCTGGCTCAAGTAATGGTGGGTTAGTTTATCCAAGACAAACCTTACTTCTGAGAACATGTAGAGAAGTTGAACAATGTGAGAAAACATGTGTGAAAACCTCAGAGAGCTACCAGAGTAGCAAAGACTTGAAGGGCCAAGATTCTGGCCAGAAAAGATGAGCCAGAAAAGATGAGCAGGGAAGTGAACCATTTTATCCACAAGGCATTCGCCAATTTGCAAAACAAAGCAAAACAAAACAAAAACAACAAAAAACGCAAAATCAAAGTTGAAAGGCTGAACAGAATTTCTGGCAATCTCATGGGGCTGAGAGAATGAAAATTGAATCTGGGGGCCCACCAGAGGACAGGTTCTAGTAAATATCCCACCCTTTCAGTCTGGACCTCCAAAGGGCTTCCTAGGAGTAAGAGCAACCTGAAATCAGACAACTCACCAAGACTGAAGCCAAGTTTGAATCAGTTCAGTCTTTGATTAGATTGATGGTTGCACCTACCATAACTGCTTTTCAGGCAAAAATAAATGCTCTCCAGATGAATTAACATCAGTCTCAGGTTCTAAATTCTGCATTCAGATTTATCTTCCTGTCAGCCACCATAGGTTCACTTACTACTCACAGTGCTGATCTTGAACCCTCTCTTCATTTCTGACACCTTGGAACCTCTATGTCTTCATTTCTTCACTTAGTTATTCATCACAGTTTTTAAATAACATTTTGTTGAGAATTATTACATCTGAAAGGGGAAGAGAAAACTTCTAGAATAGGTCCTACTGACATGTTTCCAGAAGTCCAAATCACCTGGAAAAATCTTTTGCCTCAGTTACCAAATCTCTTTAATTCAAAATACATAATTTCTTAAAAAGTCTTCCCTAAATACTGAAGAGATATCTATCAAATACATTCTTATCTCTTCTTTCCTTTCTTCTATGTTATTTCTTACTATTTCTATGATACGTGAAATAAAACTCAAAACTACCAATTTTTCTACTTGTTACAAGGTTTTAGAAAACATCTAGGGGAAGGGATCAGTACTGATTCTAGCCTAGGTTTCAAGAAGCTTCCCCCTACCCCGCCATGTACTTCTTTCCCCTGACTTCATACACCCATCCCTCTGTGACACCTTAATTTATATTTTGGACAGTAATTCGCAAGAAAAAAATAAAGGACAAAGAGAATTAAAGAGGATACAATATATTTTCTAAAAATAAAAGTTTTAGGAATTGATCAATGACAAAAATCCTCCATCAGGCAATTCATATAACATGTTTAATGTAACTTTTATGAACCCAAAACCCAACCGTGCTAGCACCCTGATCTTGGACTTTCAGCCTTCATAGTTTCAAAACTGTGAGAAAAAAGATTTGTTTTTTAAGCCACTCAGCCTATGCTATTTTGTTATGGCAGCCCAAACTAATGAAGATAAAGGGTTTATCTATTTTATTAACTTTTTCAAAAAACTAAATTTTAGCTTTGATTTTCTCTATTATTTGTTTTCTTTTTTTTTTTTTTTTAAGATTTTATTCATTTATTTGACAGAGAGAGATCACAAGCAGGCAGAGAGGCAGGCAGAGAGAGAGGGGAAGCAGGCTCCCTGCCAAGCAGAGACCCCGATGCGGGGCTCGATGCGGGGCTCCATCCCAGGACCCTGAGATCACGACCCAAGCCGAAAGCAGAGGCTTTAACCCGCTGAGCCACCCAGGAGCCCCTGTTTTCTTTTTTTTTTTTTTTAAGATCTTATTTATTTACTTGAGACTGAGAGAGAGCACAGAGGGAAAGAAAGAGGCAGACTCTCCACCGAGCCAAGAGTTCGATTCTGAGCTCAATCCCAGGATCCTGAGACCACAACCTGAGCTGAAGGCAGATGCCCAACCGACTGAGCCACCGAGGTGTCCCTCTATTATTTGTTTTCTAATCCATTGATTTCTTATTATTTTTAACTTCTTCTTCTTACATTGTCTCATTTTTTTCTTTTTTTCAAGCTTCTTAAGGTAGAAATGTAGATAATCAATTTTAAACTTTTCTTTTTCTAATATATACACTTAAAGTAAAAATTTATCTCTTAGCACTGCTTCAGGCGCATCCTACAAATTTTGATGTTTTTCATTTTCATTCATTTTATTTATTTGAAAGGTCTCTTATGATTTCTCCTTTTACCCATTTATGTGTTGTTTAATTTCCAAATATTTGGTATAGAAAATACCAAATATGTATAGGTAGGTAAGTAGGTAGATAGATATAGAGATATAGAGATGATAGATAGATAACTAATTTAATTCTGCAAAGGTCAGAAAATTCTATTCTTCGAAATTTAATGAGACATGTTTCATAGTTCAGTATGTTTTCTCTCAGCAAACATTCATGTGCACCTTAAAAAAATGTATGTTATGCAATTGCTGGACATAGCGTTCTATAAAGGTAAATGAGGTCAAGTTGGTTGATTGTATTGTTTTGATCTTCCATATTCTTGCTGATTTTTGTATAATGTTCTATCAATTGCTCTGTTATTCTATTAATATGGATTGATCATTTCTCTGGTGCTTTCAATTTTGCCTTATATAGTTTAAAGCTCTGTTATTTAGTGCATACACAGTTAGGATTGATGTCTTTTTTTTTTTTTTTTTTGACAGAGAGAGACACAGTGAGAAAGGTAGCACAAGCAGGGGGAGTGGGAGAGAGAGGAGCAGGCTTCCTGCAGAGCAGGGAGCCTGACGTGGGGCTCGATCTCGAGACCCCAGGATCATGACCTGAGCAGAAGGCAGACACTTAACGACTGAGCCACCCAGGGGCCCCAGGATTGATGTCTTCTTGATGAAATGACACTTTTGCCATTTAACTTGTCTTTTTAATTTGTCTCTTTAATTCTGGTAATCTCCTTGTTTTGAGGTATACGTTGCACTAGCTTAGCTAGCTTTGAGGTATAGTCACTCTAGCTTCCCTATGATTTGGGTCTGCATTTATTTTTCCCAACGCTTTAACATTCAACCTACCTGTGAGTCTGCTTCTATTGACTGCTGCTGTTATTTTTTTTCTGATTATGGGTCTCATTTTCCTGTTTCTTCACATGCCTTGTAATTTTTCACCCAATGTTGATTTTTCATATAAGAGAATTTCCAGGGGTGTTTTGTTTTTGCTTTTCCAGTGAGTGCAAGTCTTTTTCTCTGACAGATGGCTAGAATGAGGATTTGATCATTCAGATTTCATCAAGAATCAAATTGATCTGGGACTGATCTGTAGTGTTAATTAAATTGAGTGTACCTCTGATATCTGATGAAAACAAGAACATTTCACTTTGCCATTCAGTCCAACCTTGGTTTCCTACATATCCATTGTGGAGTGCTAGTCTCTTCTATCTTGTCATTGTTTGAACTAGGAGGAGGTTGAGATGCAGACATCATATAGTCTTCGCTCATTTTGAAATTCAAACACTGAAATTGTGTAATTCTCTGTTTTCCAGCCTTGCCTACACTGACAATTTTGCTGTAACACTGGGGGTAGGGGATGAGGATGGGGAGGTTGATTGTTAAGCCACGCCATTTATGTTTGCATTTGCGGTGATTCCAAATTCCAATCTATCTGGCAACCCATACTGTTATTAGTGTCTTGACTGTCCATAAAGTCTATAAAGTCTCTTCATCTATAAGAGGTCTGCTTCACCACAAACCAGGAGCTTTCCTCCAGACATGAAAGCAGTTGCAGCTCTCTGATCACCATCATTTCTATAAGTCAGTTCAACAAAGTTTAATTTATCCACTCTTCTTTGACAGTTGCCAAAGACTTTCATTTTAGCAGGTTTTTTGTTATTGTTACCATAGGATTAATGGTATTGTGTATGCTACATTTTAATTGGAAGCAGAAGCCATAATGCTATTTGTAATAGCGAAAGACTGGAAACAATTCAAATAGCTATTATTAAATGATTTTTAATTAAATTATTATGTAATCATATAAGGAATACTATGAAGCTGTGTGAAACTCTTAGAGGAAATTCTTTATATATTTGTATAATAATATTCCCATGGTATATTAAGTTAAAAAAGCAAAGTGCAAAATAGGGTGTACAATGTTCTACCTTTTGTATAAAAGAGGGAAGAAAAGACATCTATATTCATATAGATTTAAGTCACATACACATTCATATCACCTTCATATATATAAATTCTGAAAAAACACAAAAGAAATGAGTAAAAATGGTTACCTCATTGTTTTTCAAATGTCCTGATTCTTAAGACTCAGTTTTCACATCTGTACAATGAGATTAAAAATACTTTCCTCAAAGAGTTATGCAATAAAATAAATACAAAACATTTGGCTTACTTCAGGATATCAAGTTCTGGATAAATGATTAACACAATGACCTTTGCATTGGATTATTCCCAGAGATTCTTTCATTTATGTTTATGTGTTTTCGTGTGTCAATTACACACTCTAAATTAGTCATTCAGATCTACTTCTTTCCTTTGGTGAATTATACACAGTGACTGCGTCTTTCCAAGGCCTATCCACCTAATAACCTAGCACGCAGTATCATATAGCCTACAAGAAAAAAAAAAGAATGTTTCCCATCACATGGTGATTGAGATGATGATGTCAAGATCCTCCAAATTGACCAATACCATCTCTGCTAATGGTACAAAGTACACACAGGAGCCTGTATATCACTAAAGAGAAGAACCTAGTACTCTAAAGTCCTCACCATCACTGATTTATTTCAAAGACAGTAAAGAAATCATAAAAGACATAATGTTCATTGCCTCCTCTTTCCCAGAGCACAATAATTCAATCCGTACTTTTGACATTAAAAGTCTCCATCTGGTTCTTTAAGTACATAATCCATTAAAAAAGACTAACCCATGGGGCACCTGGGTGGCTCAGTTGGTTAAGCATCTGACTCTTGGTTTTGGCTCAGGTCATGATCTTAGGGTCGTGAGAAGAAGCTCCCCACTAAGCAGGGAGTCTGGTTCCCTTCTCTCTCTCTGCTCCTCCCCAGGCCCTCCTTGCACCCCCCTCAGTTAATGTACTCTCTTTCTCTCTAAAATAGATATTTTTTTAAAGGCTGATCCATGACTTTTGAGCATATCAGACATTAAAGCACTATATCTTTTTTTAGACAAATAATTTTGTTAAGTTAGTAAAAGACCTAGCCAAATGTTGCTCTTGATTCTCAACCATCCCATGAACCCAGTGTACTCAGATTGGAGAGGGCATTCACACAGCATACTCAGATAGGGAAGAGAGCACTGGAGAAACAGGTCTAATGGAAGGATGTCATTTACCAGCCTGAACTAAAGTTCTCAAGCAACCCAACCTCCAGTAACTCTCGTCAGCTTGGAGTTTCTGGGGCCACTGCGCTGTGAGCTCAAATAAGGCACCGCAGGGCTAGAAGGCTGCTCTTAGGGCCTGGATATTGCTCCTCTCGGTACCAACACCACTTCACCCAGGCCACAGTGATTTGTTTGTTGCCTGGAAATGGAATAGAACAGCAACTTTCCAACTCGTTGTGACAGGGATCTACAGCAAGAAGTACATTTTACATTGAGTCTAGTACACACATGAGTATGTATCAAAACACAGGAAATATTTCACAAAACATTTCATAGAATGCTAATTAACCCTTACTAAGAGCAATTCATTCTGATATTTTCTATTCTGTTCTATTTCATTTAACTCCGGGAGGAGGGGGAGGAAAGGACAAACAACACTAGACTTGAAGAAAATATTATTCATTTTTCTCCCATTATCTTCTAAGTATGTGCATTTTACAAAAACTTCCCGGCAAGTCTTCCCAGTGCCATCTACTGTGCCCTCTGGGTATTGCAAGTGCCTTTTTTTTTTTCCTGGCACAGAAATTTTTTTAAGCATGAGATTAAGTCAGAGAACTCTACACACCAATATGTGCTTCTTCGCCCAAAGTAGAAATGGCTCTGAAACAGTTTAAGAAGTTTAGATTAATAGCTAACCCGCAAATCCAGCTCTGAATTCTAAGACCAAAGACTTCATCTCCAATTCCAAAAGAGGGGCTTTCCAAGTCAGAGAACATCCACGTGATTGGGACCTCAGGAGCAAAACTGACCATACAATCAGTGGCTTTGAGAGTGACAAACTTAAATTCAGGACATTCTAGACTAGCATTTCACAGAAAGCCGCTGTGGCCTGTCAAATGCAATATAAGCAGGGAATCTCTCTATAGTCCTTTGTCAAACCTATGCCTGTAATTTTTTTTTTACTAAAGCAACTAATGAGTGTTTACTGTACCCTAACTTATTCCAAAAGCTCTTTAAGATGATCTATAACACAATGTTGTTGTAATACAAACTAAAATGTAGAAATCACTCTGTTCCTTTGGGAATGATGCAGAATTTCCACTTTGACAAGTCACCACAGTTTACAGAGCGTAATTTTTATATTCACAAGACGTAAATTTTCTCTACCAGTTTGCCTAGAGAGTTATAGCTTTCAATTCATTTCTGACCAACATGTGCTTTTGATACAAATACATTTGGAAGTGTCTTTGTAATTGCTCCACTGTCTGCTTAAATAATCATAAAAGAGCTACACCGCTGCTTAAATAATCATAAAAGAGCTACACCGATATTTTTGCAAATAAGAGCATATGCTTATCCAGTAAAACCACTGCCTCGCCACTGAGACATATCCAACAACATGAATTTTCCCCCAAATATTTTATGTGTGAATATAAGAATAGAATGAAGAAAATGGAAAGGCTTATAACAGTTTTAGTCACAACTCAAAAGCTGGAATTTTTATTAGATGCCTTTAATTTGAAAGTGAAGAGAAGAACAACTAAATTACCGAAGCCTGAGATCTTTTCTCTTTTTTTAACTCTTTGAATGTAACAACTGATTTTTTTTCCTAAGTGATTTGACATTAACTATTTTCAGGACACATAATGAGGGCAGGGTCAATGATGCAGAGAGAAATCATAGTGAAATAGTGTTCTCTTGTAATAATTATTCACAAAAATTTAAAAGGCTCACACTGGGACCACTCCTGTCTTAAAATTATATTATCATAGGTAAGTTGTTATTACCCAGATACGCCAAGGGTTCATTATATCTTCAGTTTCCAACTGCAATTTTGAGGAAGGCTGAACTTTCTGGATTTTTTGTCAATTATTAATATGATTAATATTTCAACAGCAAAGTCAAGAAAGTAAGTGTAGACCAGTAGCTAATGGTTCTAATAACTAAGAGCTAAGAGACATTCAATGATTCTAACTTGCTCTAAAACTGCCAAGGATTAGGACAGGGGCTCCATTCTTTCACAAGACTCTTCTTGTCCTGAAATATTTTCTGCTATCTCCTACATATGATTTGTGAATCAGAAATTTAACCGAGACATTTTTATGTAGATTCAGATCATCCTTCCCAGAGGGAATCCAAGGGGCTGCCCCATTAGGCAGCTGGCAAGCAATCATCCATTAAAATGTGTTAAGAAATAACATTTTTCTCACACTGATTTCATACAGAGGAGCACCTTTTTTCTTTCTGGTTTATTTAAAACACCTGTCAAATTAAAATCCCAAATGGCTTTAAATATTAGCATTTCACCTTTTAATCTGACAACTGCATCACTTTAAATACCTGCAAAAAATTTCAACTCGATTATAAACACCTGGGATTTGCCTGCTTGCTACCAAGCACGTACATAAAAATATTAGTTGTATGTATCTTTGACACTTCAAAGTGACAAGGGGTGGCCTTAACAGCTCTTCATCAGTTAATCATCAATAGCTACTCGATAAGTTCCTGCTTCTTCCTGGGAATTACTTCATTTGAGTTCAATTATTCCTGGGAATTGTTTCATTCATGACAAATTTTTCCTGGGAATTGCTTCATTCAAGACCAATTCGGGAGACGCCAGAGTTTTTTTCCATAAAACCAAGTCAAAAAACATTTCCTATATTGTTCAGTGCCTACAAATTAATAAGACAAAGGTAGGCCAATCAAGCAGCAGGCTCACCCTGAGCCCCTGTGATGTTCTGTGGTGCTGGGAAGAGGGCAGAGCTTTCTCTAGGGCCTGGTATGTTCAAAGATGAAGATATGTGAAAACAGGGCAACCCTTTAACAAAATGATGCTTTTAACCAAAAAGAAAAAAGTCAGCAATATGATTATGCTATTCACAAAATTATTACAGGATTTACAAAAATACTAATTTGTGCTTTGATTTGCTAATTGTCTAAGCTCATGTGGAAATAACTTCAAATATCCAAACTGGAGACCCTTTTTCCATCTTACCTCTTCTTCTCTTCCTCCTCTACTCTGGAGGACACAAAAACATATATTTAAGATTTTCTTCTTAGAGGAATCCAAGTCTGGTAAGGAAGAAAACACCAACACACAGAAAAACAACACAAATCACATAAAACAGAACAAATTCAGGTTACGACTTAAGAGCTGTAGGAAGTCTAGCTATTTAGCCCCAAATAGGAGTAGCTGTGATATACAATTAGCCACACACTAATTATGCAAATCAGGAGACTAAGTCCGGAAAACACGGAAAAGGAAGTTGAACAACAACCTATAATCAGAAGACAGACACTAAAAGCTAAGGTGAAATTTTTCAGTGTGGGAAAGTGAGTCAACTTTCAATCCCCAAACCATCTGTACCAACAAGCTTACTACAATGGTTCTAGACCCTTCCTTCATTCCAGCCCAGAGTTCTAGACAGCGCTGCCACTGCTGCCTCAGAAAAAAAAAAAAAAAAAATGAAGGGAGGGCCTAGAGGCCAGCTCCCCACCATCCATCCCATCTGAAGACACCTCCCACCTCAACTCTGATTTGTGCCCAGACCCAGGAGGTTCCTCTACTCCACCCAGCTTTGCCTTGTAATTTTCCAAAAAGCCGATTCAGCACGTCTCTCAGATGGACCATGTAAGGGCTTTTGTCAGCTCTTGGGGCTTTGTCTCTTCATGGACACTCCCTCATAGACTAAGACTCAGAGCTGGAAGGTGGGGTAGTAACCGCGGGAAAAAAAATTCACCTTCACCCATACAAGAATGGCCTAAGTTGGCCCATGGCAACAGCGCGCCAGTTTTATGAGGAAAAGTCAATGCTTTCACGCTAATGGTGGTAATCATGGGAAATCCATTTCTGAGGCTAGATCTCCTCTGTCAGGATGAATCATCATCATCTTTGCTTCACATAAAACTCACCTAAGGAAAGGTGAGCATGAGAGCAAGCATGCCTGCACTTCCACACTGGCTGTTCTTTGCAGGAATCATGAACAAAGTTACCTGAGCAGGTACCTCAGCCACTGAGGCTTGACGCTCCGTCACCAACGTAGACAGGCCTGCTCTAGCAGTTTTAATTCTCCATCCACTGCATCCCAAGACATCAAAATACCCAACGAAATGTGGACAATGAGACCTCATAATCCGAGATCAAGCTTCCGGACAAATTGAGCAGCCCAGGATCTTCTCCAAAAAGCCTATCCGCGCTCCCCTTTCATGGTGTGTGTGCGCGGGAGAAAGGGGATGGACTGTGAACTTCATTCATACTCTTTCTTTCTTTCTGAATAATCTGGGTCTCCCCCACCCCAAATTGAGTAACCGCCTTGTGATTTCCCACCTGTGGAAGCGAGGAAGAAGTGGGCAGGGCCCAGGCGCCGCGCCCTCTGCGGCGGTGCAGACAGATGGACACCCACATCCAGGGCCCTGGGAGAAGCTCCGTGCCAGCCTTGGCAAGAGCAAAACTTGTCTCCCCCACCACCTCCAACCCTAGCCCTTGGCATATTGTTGAAAATGGTCGAATCAGAAAGGGAATTCAAGGAGGCGTTGGCTGAGTTTGCCTTTGCAGGGAGAAAGAAGCAGGAACTTGACCATTCCCGGTGGCCCCACCTGCTCGCTCACTCTGACCCCAAATTCCAAGGAGGAAACAGACCCTGTGCCACCCTGCTGCAGCGGAGAGCCTCGCAAGGAGCTGGAACTTCCACGGCCTTAACTGATATCTTCAAATCGTTGGGAACGTCTGTTTTTCTAATAATTAAAATATATATATATTAAAGCTAAGCTTTAAACACAATAGTACTGTCGAACTAGTCCAAGTAGAAATAACAATAACGGCAACAACAACTATCCTTTAACCCCACCCATCCCCAAAACTCAGGGAGCCGAGGCCTGGGGCTTTGCATCCTGTTCAGGTCACTAGGCTCAGCCTCCCGCGGCTCTGACCCCGCGCAGAGGGACTGGGTTGGCGAGGGGGGCCAGGGGCGCTTGGGGACCCAGGGGAATTCAGGCGCTCCGGGGTGCTTGGGGCACTACGGGGCCCAGGATCTCCGGTACCTCGAGGGGCGATCGAGGGAACCGGGTCCTGGGGAAGCTCTGGCTACGGGGGCGGCCCTGCGCGCCCCGCCCGCAGCACTGGGGGCGGCCGGGCAGCGAGGAGCCGCCCCCTCGGTAACTTTCTAAATAGCTTCAGGGAAGAGGCGGAGTGTGGGGTGCGGTTAAAAGGCGTCGCAGGGGCAGGCAGGTGTTGAAGACCCAACGCGCCCGGCGCGCTCGGCTCTCCCGGACTCCTAGCCAGTCGGCGGCGCCGCAGCCCACAGCGAGCGCCGAGGCGGCCCCGGCCAGCAGCAGCCTAGACCCCGCGGGAGCGCACAGCCGCCACTCGCGACCTCGCGGAGCCCTCTCTCCAGTACAGGTGAGGCCGCGACGCCGGCGCCCGACCCTCAGCGCTCCGGGACCGCCTGGCCTGGGGGACCCCGCGTCGGGAGGGACCCCGGGACGGCCTGGGCTAGCGAACCCGGCACCGGGAGGGACCCCGGGACGGCCATCTGGGGGACCTGGCCGCGGCCAGGGAACCCGGATCGCCCCAACTGGACCCGGCGTGCACTGAGGCCCCTGTGCGGTCCTTGTCCCGGGCAGTCGCGACAGCTGACCTGGGGCGGGGGGGCAGGGGAGAGCGAACTTCGGGAAAGGGAGTTCCTTCGGCCGAGTTCTGAAATTTGAATCGGGCTGTTCCGGCCGGATTTGCAGCGGCGCGCCGGGGAAGAGGACGTGGTAACAGAACCCCAGAGGCAGTGATCTGGTTCGGCGCGCGAGGCGGGGGAGGGGAAGCCAGCCAGCCAGCCGGAGAGAGTTCGACCTCGGCGTGATTGTCGATAATATTTCTCCCGGGAAATTCTCGCACAGCCGCCGGGTTGCTCTAACTGCAGCCACTAGAAGTTTTTAATTGGCTGAAGGCTTAGTTCATGAAGAAAAATCAATTTCATTTCTTAAGCAGGAAGCCTTCACAGAAGGAAACTGACCTTTACCTCCTCGCACTGCCTTTGCAAAGAAAATCAGTCAGGTCGAGGTCCGGCAGAGATTACCTAGAACTCCCTGCCCATGTGAGCACAGAGACCCAGACTGCAGCCTAAATCTGAGTTCAGAGTTTGGTTGCTTCTCTTTCTCCTAAACAATCAAGAACGCTTATCTCCAGGTGGGCTTTTCCAGCTGGAAGGAAAGCTTTAGGACATTTGTTTACAAATGAGGTTGCGTGCAGCTGAGAAATGTGCTTTTTAGGATGGTTACTTTAACTCGTCAATGCTCCCTCGGTGAAGAGGGGAAATAAGCCTAAATGGTGTGTGTCTTTCAGTTTTCTGACAGCCCGACCCGTATGACCATGACCATTTACTTGTGACTCTGTCTTGAGATGTTTGGTGACAGCCATGTCCCCATTAGCCCTTTGAGTCTCTTTCAAAACTAGCATGCTCAGTCAGGCGCAATTACAGACACCTGTGAGGCGGTGGGGGCGCTCTGTGGGAAGGTCAACCATCCAGAAAGTAAGGATTGCGAAGAAGTTAAGGGGTAAAGAATTCTTTTTGCCTTTTCTGCAACCTGGTGATTCACCTAGTGCCTTCCCTAAAGAACAGAACTAGCTCCTCAACTCACTGCAAGCAATTACAGGGTGGTGTGGGCCAGATAGGAGCCTGCCCATGACCCATCTGCCAGGTCAAGAAAGGGAAGAGAGCAGCTCCCCGGATGCTTTGAATATTGAGAACAATTCCAGCCTGCTCGGTTAGTCCATCTTGAGCTATTACCTCTATCTCATTCGGGGAGCAAATTTTAGTTTGCTCCTTTTCCTAAAAGGATCTTTAAAACAGGTAGTTGCAACTCAACCACGAGTTTTAAAAAACAACAACAATACAGGGTGTGCTTCAAACTGAATTTTTTTCAACTGATGATGATTGGACTGGCTTACAGAAGAATGTGTGATCTTTGGTACTCTGGAAGAGGTAAAGGCATAAGCCCCACCCGTAGGTTTTTAACCCGATGTATTGAATTAAACCATGGACAGTTTAGTTCAGTGAATGTTCTGCTTTCCAGTTGGTAAGTGCTGAGGAGGAACAGGACTGTCTAAATTTCATAAAAATGTTTGGTTAAAAGATGAATTTTGGTTCACCTAAGGACCCCCCAGACAGTCTGTGTCTGACGAGTCAGGGCTGAACTGGGACTAAATCCTGGTGTCTTCCAGTTTATGTGTCTCCTGTTCAGCTGAGTAGTGCTAAATATTTCTCGAGCACATTTCAATCTTACGTAGTTTTCCTGTCTGTGACTCGTCTCCACACCTCTCCTGCCTTCTCGGGGCAAGGTGGCATTGGATGGCTTCAGCCGGACCTTGCTGCCCCACAACAGAGACCAAGATGAGGCACAGTGATGAAAGGTGTTCGTTCCAAACCTGCTTAGGAAGTCCATCAGGAAACAGGACCCAACTTGCTCAAAATGAGGAGAGAAATTAACCTAAGAGAAGGAGGATTCACTATCAGCTTAGAAGGGGTGGAAAACAGATCACTCACCAGAATTGTAGAGAGGTGGCATCCTGTTTACAAGAGGGGTTGATTGAGACAGACAGGGTGTAACTATGAATACGCGAAGACACCTCCTATCCTGGGCCGAGGAGAAGGCCTCTGTCTCATGAAACATTGATCCACAGGCTTCTCCAAATCCCTTTTCAGTGAGTAATACATTACCCCAGCCGGCTTTGGTTCTGAACTTCAATACAGTGACTCACCCTGTAGGACCAGTGATGGGGGGAATCACTGAGTTAAATATTCTGTCATTTTTCTTAATGTGCCTCTTTAGAAACACTTCTAAATTAAAACCAGAACCCACAATAAAAATGTATAGTTACAACAATTACCAAACAGATATCCCTCAGTACTAACCGAGCAATCGGTCCCAGCATGGCAGTGAGGACCACCAATCCATATAAAAAGTTTGCCAAAATCCATGCAGAGTAGCTTTGCTCCATAGACAGACTGATTCTAACCTGTTCCTTTTTATGTAGAAAAAGGAAGTGAAGCCTTTCGTGAAATTTTAACTTGAACATAAACTTTACCATTGGTACCAGTCATTTCACTGCTACATCCCAAGTCCATAAAAGTGAACTGAAATATTTTTAAGGAAAGTGGCACGAGGGTACCTAAGTGGCTCAGTTGATTAAGTGTCTGCCTTCGGCTCAGATCATGATCCCAGGGTCCTGGGATCGAGCCCTGCGTCGGGCTCCCTGGAGAGCCTGCTTCCTCCTCTCCCTCTGCCTGCTTGTGCTCTCTCTCTCAGATAAATAAAATCTAAAAAAAAAGAGAGAGAGAGAGAGAGAGAGAAAGAGAAAGGAAGGGAGAGAGGGAGGGAGGGAGGGAGGGACTGACTCTGCAGGAAGATGTCACATTGGCCTTTAAGGCAAGGCTGGCCTCAGCTAGTATCAGTTCCAGTGGTACCGTCCAAAACTTGGGGCTAACAGGCAGATGCAACAGCTGAGTGCTAATGGAGTGCTGAGTAACTCAAGCAGAGTCTGCAGAGAGTTGGGTCAGCACTAATTAGTCCCTTTAAGTTGGTGAGTACTTTTGCTTGTGGTGCTCCTCCCCCACTCCCCAAATCTTTATTATGTGCTAAACATCATGTGAATTATTCAGGTGAATAAGCTACTCTTTATTAGAGAACGCATACAAACATGTTCCAGGTGGTTTGAGAACTACACATCTAATCCTACAGCAAACTAGCTTGGTTTTGCTTTCACCTTTTTTGGTGAGGTTGTGTAAGAGTTAGTGTTTGCTCAAGAAGAGATTTAAGACTGCTGCCTTACCAGGGACCCAGAGAAATCTCCCAAATTCTGTCCTGACTAGTCACTTCTGTATTGTGTTCACTTTGTCTTTTCCAGTGCAGACCGCCCGGAGGAGAAGATGGATTGGAGCACACTACAGACTATTCTGGGGGGTGTCAATAAATACTCCACCAGTATTGGGAAGATCTGGCTCACAGTCCTCTTCATTTTTCGCATTATGATCCTGGTGGTAGCCGCAAAGGAAGTGTGGGGAGATGAGCAAGCTGATTTTATCTGCAACACTCTACAGCCTGGGTGCAAAAATGTGTGCTATGATCACTATTTCCCCATCTCTCACATCCGACTCTGGGCCCTTCAGCTGATCTTCGTGTCCACACCGGCTCTCTTGGTGGCCATGCACGTTGCCTACCAGAGACACGAGAAGAAAAGGAAGTTCATTAAGGGAGAGATAAAGAGCGAATTTAAAGACATCGAAGAGATCAAAAGCCAGAAGGTCCGCATCGAAGGGTCACTGTGGTGGACCTACACCAGCAGCATCTTCTTCCGGGTCATCTTTGAAGCCGTCTTCATGTACGTGTTCTATATCATGTATGATGGGTTCTCCATGCAGCGTTTAGTGAAATGCAACGCGTGGCCTTGTCCCAATACAGTGGACTGCTTTGTTTCCAGGCCCACGGAAAAGACTGTCTTTACGGTTTTCATGATTGCAGTGTCTGGAATTTGCATACTGCTAAATGTCACTGAATTGTGTTATTTGCTAATTAGATATTGTTCCGGAAAGTCAAAAAAACCAGTTTAACACATTACCCAGCCAGTAGATAAAAGATAGGGAGAAAAGGATGAGGCACAGGTGCTTTGCTGTCCAGGCACATTCACCAGCATTTCTTGAGATCAAAATTCTTAAACGCAACCATTTGAAACTGCTCTAGATCTCAGTGAAACTCCAGATGCTTCCAGCAGAGCTTTACTATCCTAAAGCTTGAAAACAAAGGCATAATTCTATGCCTATACTGATTTGTACTACAATTAGTTCCAGTAAAACCCCATGCTGGTGGGGGTTATGGGTGTAGGTACTCTCAAATTTTAAATAAAGGACATCAGCATTTGTTTCTTTCTTTGAGGAAAGAAGAGAAATGCCGAGTTCTAAGGAGGACACTGAGAAGTTTGGGTTGATTCCCTTAGGGCTCCCTTTGCCGTATTCCCCGAATTAAAGGTGAACATAGAGATCCTTGATTCTTTTATTCGCTTGGGAAATTTTAGTCTCTAACAATGGGCAGGGTTATCTAATGCTTCAAACTCTGTCATGTATTTTTTTTTTTAATGAAAACTTTAAAATGGGGTATGTTCTTTTGATCTGCAAGATGTTCTGAAACCACTAGATGTTCCTCCTATCTCAAAGGCTCAGATTATGATATGTGTGCAACTAGACACTACCACCGAATTTAAAATACGGCCTTTCAGTTTTGAATAATTTGCAGTGCCTGAGAAGTTGTTTGCTCTATTAATTATGGTATGTAGCACGTGAAAGCATTTCAGCCTCTCACACGTGAAAACACCTAGAAGTACTTAGTGATGGCTTATAATAGCAAAGGGCCTCATTTCCAAAATTTAGGTGTAATTTTGCATAGGAAATATGGACTGGAAGGACCACCAACCACCACCAACTTCAGGCTGGCTCAAGACACCCTTTTTCCTTTACAGTGTTTGCCTTTTCCATTACTTTGGTAAATGGTAGGAACACTGATTTAAAGAGGTTGCTTGGGAATATTTTGTTGCCACAGTACAATTTAATGATGCAAAACAAAATGGGAGGAAGGGTATCAGTGTTAAAAGGTTTTTAAAGAACAAATGGAAAGACTAGACTCTAAATTCTGATGATTAAAAATGAGTTTCATCTACTTCAGAAGTTTGTTTGCTTCCCTCTTCAGTATCCAGTTTTCTTAAGTGAAAATAGAATTGATAGACCTTTGTTTTTAAATAGAAACTAGAGTTTAGATATTTAGCAGCTGTATAGGACAAATTGAACCCTAATATTATCATTGTGTTTGACATGGTTTCCAAAAATGGTACTCAACGTACTTTAAAGAAGGTAAACATTTTCCTGTTGCCAAGAATAGCATTGTAAAAACATTTTGTAATAATAAATAGTAGCTTTAATTACATGCTTGTAATTAAAATAATTTTGTAATGTCTCAAATGTCATTTAAAATATTAAAATATAATTCATATAATAGCTATTTAAAATCAATTACAGTTTTTAATAGAAGAGCAAATTTTAATTTCATCTGTAGCATGTTTTGTATGTTAATATTTTCTATTTTGTAACCCCAAATGGGTAAGTTACCAGGGTATCTGTCCACCATTCTGAGATTCTTCTGTCCACTTACAGAAAAGTCTCTGTTATAGAAAGCTTGACAGAGGAGGGAGAAGGAGAGATTATTTTTGCCCAACCACATGCTCCCCTCAAACAGGTTTTTGACAAACACACGTGCAGTGTGATGCATGGACTGGCTTTGTAAACTGGAGAATACCAAGTTTGGTTCATGTGACCATTTTGGCTCCTAGAAGAATCATGGAAACTGACACTTAAAAATGTGATTCATGGTGAAGTCTGGCCGAGGCATTAGAAAAATTCTATAAGGTGTCTTTTCTAGGGGATTTTCTTTCTGTATATTTGTATATAACCCAAAGCTGGTCTTGTGAATCTGCTTTTTCTTTCTTAGTGCCCACTTCTATGGGAAATAAGTCTGACAGGTCAGCCTGTCCCTGTGTCTGTGAGTGTCTGCCTCTGGAAGGCCTGCCTGGCCCTCACCTGCTCTCCCCTAGTCGCCCAGCAATGGTTCTGCCCTTTCAGTAGAATGAGCCTTCAGCCCAGGGACCTCAAAGTGTTTTACACATTAATACTTAAGAATATATTTTTTAAAGATTTTATTTATTTATTGACAGAGAGATCACAAGTAGGCAGAGAGGCGGTGGGGGGGGGGGGGGGATGGGGGGAGGAGGAAGCAGGCTCCCTGCCAAGCACAGAGCCAAAGGCAGGGCTCGATCCCAGGACCCTGAGATCATGACCTGAGCCGAAGGCAGAGGCCTTCGGCTGAGCCACCCGGCTCCCACTGAGCCACCCGGGCGCACCAATACTTAAGAATATTTTTATGGAGAACCATACACCATACATTTTTTAATGGATTTAAGAGGACAAAAAAACAAGGGTGCCTGGGTGGCTCAGTGGGCATCCGATCTTGACTTTGGCTCAGGTCATGGTCTCGGGGTCATGGGGTGGAGCCCCACATCAGGCTCTGCTCGGGGGGGTGGGGGGGGAGTCTGCTTGAGATTCTCTCCCTCTCCCTTTCCCTCTGTCCACCCCCCCACTATCTCGCTTTCTCTCTCTTCAAAATAAATAAATCTTAAAAAAAAAAAAAAAGCGGACCAAAAACAGCCAACTTTCATCCAAGTAATAGAAAAGGGATAAGAAATAGTCCCTGGCCATCTTCCACAGTGTTCTGCTTGCAGCCTGTTAAAACAGCACATAATTTTTTAAATAGATGTGTTCACTCTTGAAAGCTATGAAGATTATTACTCTCAAGGTTTTAAAAGACTGGGTCAAAGTAATTACAGATTACTGTTGACCACTTTTAAGAACTTAGAGAGCAGTCTGGCCACATGCCTGAAAATTAGAGCTTGAACTCTGAACTTGAATTTAATCCTCAATATATATCTCAAATTCATCATTTGTGCTAGGTAAGAAAAAGCTTTGCTGGTTGGTTGATTGGTTTGTTTTTAAAGATTCCACCAAAGGACCTTGTGTCCGGTTGGTTGCATCAAGGCCACAGCCTCACCGACCTCACACAGGCCAGCCTCCAGGAGGGCCTCAGCACTGGCAGTGTGTCAATGTATGTGACCTTGGGAGCTTTCAAAGTAGCGGGTGCAGCCCAGCTGCTAATTCTACCTGGTACGAGGTTTATTAGTAAACTGGCACTTGTGGTCTCAATTCTTCTGTAAATATACAACTGTCAAAAGGTGGATTGCAAATGGTATGAGTGAATCAGGGCCGATTCCAGAGGACAAAGGTAGTATTCTCCAGGGTGGTCTGGCCTGAGGTGCCCATCACTGCTATCACTGACCTCAGCAGTCAACTAGACAGCCACAGGCAACACGCTGAGAAGGGTTTATGGTGAGTAGGCTGGAGCTCACTTATTTCTCTGGACCTCAGTTTTCTCATCTTAAAATGGGCTTACTGAATACTACCCAGGTTTACTGGCAACCAAATAACAATAATTGACATAAAAACTTTCTATGTCGTAAAATGCTAAGTAAAATACTGCCATCTCTTTTCCATAAGATAGATCCCAAGCTGGAAAGATGATCGGTGGTTTTTTAGATAGAAATGACTCCAGCAAAGCTTGATAAACTGGCCACTGGAAAAAATGCACATTTACACAAAGCCTGAACTAAGCACAATACAGAGGGAGGAGAGACTAGCCACATAAGACGGGAGAGGAGGGCCTGGGTGCGAATATCACAGCACAAAAAGGTAACGGCAATGTTGCTCTAGTGAAAGAAAAGTCCACAGGGCCATAAAGTTTCCATTCATCTAGTTAGAGTCTCTATGACCAAATGTTTTATGCATATGATCTCATTTAATCCTCACAGCTGCCCTGGCGAAAACAGGCTTTCAGATAGTACTCTTCCTATTGAACAGACAGGGACGGCGCCCCTCAGGGAGATAACATCCTACTTAAAGGCCAATAGCAGACAGTCCTATCAAAGGGTGGGTTGAGGTGAACTTCTAGAATTCCCCCAATGCACTTATTTCCGGAAGCTAGTAGCCAAAACCATAGGGACTCCCCATCTTCCCCAGTGTTGATAGGGTTAAGGAGGAGTCCTGACTTCTTGAGACATTCCATTCCATTCCTGTGCATCTTGAATTATTCATTTACTCAGCCAATATTTACCAAGTACCAACTGAGTGCCAGGAACCACTGGGCACCAGGACGGCAAAAAAAAGAAAATCTCTGCCTTCATGTTGAAGGAGGCAGACTACAAACAAATCCCTGTCGATTGTATATGCTGCAGATAAGTGCAACGGAGAAAAACAAAAGTGCATAACGGAAATAGAAAAGGCTAGGGGCCATGAGAATTGCTGTTCAGTATAGGGTGGTCAGGGAATGCCTCTCTGCTAAGAGCCTAGAATAAATGGAGAAGCAAGCCAAATGGATATCTCAGGGCAGAGTCGCCCAGGGAGAGAGAAAGGCCCGGACACCAGAGGCAGGGAGAGATGGGAAGAGATGAGACCAAAGAAAGGGGGGATAGTACAGACCGCGTGGGGCTGGAGGCCATGAGAAGAATTCCCTATTGTGCTGAAATCTGCCTGTTTATAACACCAGCTCACCAGCATCTTTTCTGCCCTCTGGTGGATCCAAAGTAAGTCTATTTTCCACTTAATAACCTTAAATAGCTGAGAACAGATCCAAGTTCAACCCCAACCCCAAGTAACCCTATGTTACTTTCCAGCCTCATAGCTCCACATTTCCCAGTCGGTCATACATTCGTTCATTTGATATTAAGCAACTACTGTGTACCAAACTACCAGGTACCAGTAAATAAGAGAGAATAAAACACCTGGCACCTGGGTGGCTCAGCTGGTTAAGCATCTGCCTTCGGCTCGGGTCATAATCCCAGGGTCCTGGGATCCAGCCCTACATCGGGCTCCCTGCCCAGTGGGAGTCTGCTTCTCCCTCTTCCTCTGCCTCTCCACTCATGCTCTGTCTCTCACTTTCTCTCTCTTAAATAAATAAAACACATTCTCTAACCTCTGGCAGTCAAGCAGTGGTAACAGTGCCAGGAGTTTTCAGGCTTCTCCTCAGGACAAGGAGTATACTCTTCAGTACATCAGTGTCCTCCAGAAGGGAGATGTGGCCCTCCAGCATGGCCCAGCATTGGGGCGACTGTTCTGGACACACTGACTCAAGTAAGCTCTTTGAATGCTCATTACCTTTCCTCACCTTCAGTTACAAAACCACCAAGGTGATTTATGTAATTACAGAATTAATATATAAATATATTTGCACTGAAAATTAAATACAGAAGTAAATAAAATCGAATGTGAAAGTCTCATTTCATAGCCCTGCTTAGAAGTATTAACTTCTCCATGTATATACATCCAGTCTTTTCTCTATGTGATTGCAGTTACTTACACACAAATACACACAAACATACACAACCACTTTGCATTTCCTAAATATTTTTTTCTGTGATAGCTTCTCATCTAGTAATATGCCTTGGAAATCTTTCCAGGTCAGTATGTATAGATCTAACTTGTTCTTTTTAACAGATATACAGTATTCCGTAGAATGACTGGGCCATTAATTGTTGAACCATCGCCTTGTTCATGAACAGTTGCACTGGTTCTAAGTTTTCAGACTACTCCCTCTCCTCTTTCCCTCCCACTGCCCCACCCCCACCTCCTACTAAACTTTGTAGTACATATCACGTGGATTTTTCAAACCTAAATGCAGGCCTCTACATTTTCCCTGTCAAATTTCATTTTGCTGATTTTGGCTCATCCCTCTAGTCCATCCAGATCTTTCTGAGCCCTGTATTCAGATTATTGGCAACTCCTTCCAACTTTATGTCATCTGTCAGTTTAATTAGCCTGCTTTCTCTATAGTTTTTTAAGCCAATAAAAATGTTGAGTATGGAACAACCACCCAAGATTTCCTCCCAGCTCAACATCAGTTCATCTTATCAGCATGACTTGAGTTTGGAGTTTTAAGGATAAATGTACTTAGCTGCATCTAATTCACAAGTTTCCATCTTAATGGTAGGGATATTATGACAAACTTTGTGCAGTATCTTACAAAAATACTTAAGAATATTTACCATTTCATTATCCATTTTAAAAACCCATCTATTAGCTCCTCCTATGTGCAGAGCATTGTTCTAAGCCCCTGGCAAGAGCGAAGATGACTTTAAAGGGTCACAGCTTAGAGGGAAGATGTGTATGAGGTGGTTACTTCACAAAACAGTAGGGTATGGAACCAGCTGGATGTGACAGGCACACCAAAGCACCACAGAAAGAGTTCAGGATGTGAAATAGTTTCTTTTGGGGACCCACGTAAACAAAAAGCTAAATCATGAAAGATGTCAGTCTTTTGCCGTAAAAAGACCTGAGACTAGTGGTTAGTTTGGCTGTTTCCATTTCTTTGAGAAGCTAAATAACTTACCAAAGACTTCTTCTACTACTTGATGTTTCTCAGAAGCCCTTAGTCCAGACTAGAACTCCCAGAGACGTGGAAAGTTTCTCTCTGCTGCCGTCTGCTGTCAACTGGGGTAACTACAGGGCGTGGCTTCTCTCGGTGATGGCGGGGATGTGAGTGGCCCGGGGGCGCCCGCCAACATCAGTTTTCTTTAAAAACCCCTACACCTAAACAGCCACAGTTACCTCTTCATAAAAATCTCATTGCTTCCATTGCTCTGAGATTTTGTTTCCAATTTGTACATATTCAGCTAGTGTTGTTTTGTTATGGTAACCATAAAAAATTCACACATAAACATATACTATTTCCTCTCCTAAATATTATAATAAGCAGTATTAGCAAACTTCTATAACCTCATGGTTATAGTCAGTGGTTTTTCCCAAGTTTCATATTTAGGTTTTCCCTCAGGTTTCTCAAAGTATTCCCTCACTTGAGTTTTGAAATCTTACCATCTAGGACCATAAATGCCAGGGTGAGATTATTTCTTACTCAACGCTTATCTATGTGGATAGGTGAATCTCCTACTTAAATTTTTTTTTAATTCATCATCTAATATTAATGCAGCAAATCTTTAAAGATTCAGGGTTGTAAGGAAGTATCTAATTTTTCAGGTTCCTTATTCATCACAATATCTCCTTTTAAAAACCTGAAAAAAACGGGTTTAGGGCAATTTTGAGTCACAGTAACTCAAGAAAGCATGACTTTTTCCCATTTGCCCTGCCTTTTCCAAAAGAAAGAATCTCAATTTGAATAGATATTTGAATACCTATGTTCATAGGAGTATTACTCACAATGTCAATAGGCGGGAGCAACCCAAGTATCCATTAGCAAAGGGAAGAATGAACAAAAGGTGGCACATACATACAATGAGATATTATTTGACTTAAAAAGGAAGGAAATTCTGACACATGCTACAACATGGATGAAACTTGAGGACGTTAAACTAAGTGAAATAAGCCACAAAAAGGCAAATTCTGTATGATTCCACTTTTATGAGACACCTAGAACAGTCAAATCTATAGAGACAAACAGGACGGTGGTTTCCAGGGGCGGGGGGCAGAGGGGAATGGGAAATAATTGTTCAATAGGTTCAGTTTGGGATGACAAAAAGTTCTGGAGATGGGTGATGGTGTTGGTTGCACGATAATGTGAATGTGCTTAAACATGTACACTTAAAAATGGTTAATATGGTAAATTTTATGCTACATATATTTTGCCATAACTTTTTAAAGTGAAAAAAGGAAGATCTCTTTTCTCAACACAAGAGACAATGGATGGTATTCATTGAAAGACACCAATCATGATCACAGCATGTTGAGAAGTATTTTGAACTCAGACACACATCAAACACTGTTCATGTCTTTATCCTATTTTATTAGTGCTATAATGCACCAGGATAAATTCCTAAGCCCATATATAATTAACCATAAACATTAATAGGACAAGTCTGAACACACAGCTGAGTCTTTCCCTGCCCTATGAAAAGCAATCATGTTCAAGTCTGATCAAGTCATTTAGGAAAGAAGTACCAGAAAATTACTCTTCCTCGAATTCAAGTGACATGCTAGAAGTGACCTTTCCCAGTCTCAAAAATATGTAGAGTGCTCTCTGTAGCAAATACCAGGTGGAATATTGTGAATAAAAATTGTCAGGAATAGTGATAAAAATGGTGGTGGCGAGGGGAACCTCCCACGGTCAGCTCTTAAAGGCTCACATTTCTCTGAGTTCCTCTGTTGTTAATTCCCCTATCAACTTATTTCCTGAAGCTGGTATGAATCAGAACTCATTATAGTAATCTGGTCTAGTTTTCATTTCTATCCCAAACAGAAGCAGAAGTTTTAATAATAATCATATCCTCTATATCCACAAGCATATGGGGGATTGGAAGAATTTGCTCTCAATAGCCAGCAAACTTCCAGCTGTATAAATGGTACAACAAATTTAATTTTTCTCATAGGATTTTCATTCTTAAGACTCTTTTACTACCTTTGAGGGGCACCTAGGTAGCACAGTTGGTTAAGTGTCCAACCCTTGATTTCAGCTCATGTCATGATCTCAGGATTGTGAGATCAAGCCTGGAGTTAGGCTCTGCACTGGGCATAGAGCTTCCTTAAGATTCTCTCTCTACCTCTCCCTCTGCCCCTCCCCCAACTCCCTCTCTCAAAAAAAACAAAAAAAAAAGAGTCTTTTACTACCTTTGGGTTTCTAAATACATACCCCAATGCTGTAGGAAGTAGCAAAGTCAATGTCTTTATGAAATATAGGGAATGAACACCTGTTGTCTTTGTCTGTCTGTTTGTTTTTCAATGATTTCCTTTTGGCTCCCTCTGCTTTGTGATGAATGTTTTGTTTATTGACCTGGGAGGTCGTCAAGGGTTTAGCTAAGCTACTGCAGGGTACTGCTGCCTCGGCATCTATTTTGTTTGGCCAAGTGGCCTATGGGGGCCTTAAGCTGACCCTAGCCCCTCATGCAAGCCCATGTCCTCAACGGCAGCTGCAGAGTCACAGGTAAAAATGTAAGTTCCCAACATGACCTTCCCAGCCTTGTGGTAGTCTCCCTCCTCCCAGGGCCTTCCCCTTTTGTGTGCCCTACATCACACCTCCACAGAGCTTACCAAAACCTGGCTCTTTTTGGTTTGAATTGACCAATCTAACCTTAGCCCAGGATCCCCAAAACACTCTACTCATGGACCCTAATAAAGGTATGTGCCCCAGGTCCTGCCTCTCTCTCTGCCTGTACTCCATCTCAACTTCCCCATGTGGCCCCTCAAGGTGTGCTGTGCATATGCCTCACGACCTGTGGGTAATAAGTTTCTCTCTCTCAATTTTTCTTGTGGTCTGTGGTTGAATTGCAGCTCACCATCTGGCATGGCGTGCTCCATTTAACAAGTGTTAATTTAACAAAGTCAGAGCAGAGTTAAGATTTGGTCCTGTCAAAAAGGATGGGGGGAGGGAACAGACTAGAATTGGCGAATGGCCAGCACTTTTGATTTTATGAGTCACTTATGCATGTGCATAGTACACGAAAGCCCCGCAGGCTCGTGAGAAAACTCAGTTAACTCCAAGGATGAACTAAGTGAAAGAACACTAAACACTTCTAGATTCACCAACTCAGTCACAGCAAGGCTCTGCAGGAGTTTTGGGTTTTTTTTAAGATTTTATTTATTTATTTGACAGAGAGAGATCACAAGTAGGCACAGAGGCAGGCGGGGGGGGGGGCGGAGGGGCAGGCTCCCCGCTGAGCAGAGAGCCCGATGTGGGGCTCGATCCCAGGACACTGAGACCATGACCTGAGCCGAAGGCAGAGGCTTTAACCCACTGAGCCACCAAGGTGGCCCTCTGCAGGAGTTTTAAAAGACCCGTAAAACTCAGTCCTGGGCTCTGAGACCTTGCAGAGGAAGATGAGAACAAAAGAAGAAGGAATGGTCACATTCCCTGTGAGGTGAGATGAGATGGAAATGGGGGGAACACATTTCACGTAGAGGAAGGACATGAGTAAAGGTGAGAAGGGAAAAGGAAGAAGCTTAGGTGTGTAGTAGAGGGTGCTGGACGAGGGCGGGAAGGTGGCTGGGGCTGGGCTGTGGAGCCCGTAAGCAGAAGGGTAAAGAGGATGGAGTTTGTTCTACAGGCTGTGGGAAGCCCTTGAACATTTCCGAACTGGAGAAGCATGCAATCCAAGCAGGGCTCCAGAAGGATAACTGACTCCAAGATGGTTGTAGAAGAAAGACTGAAGGGAGACAGGTGCATTGTTTGGAAAGATACTGGAATAGTCAGATATAATAATATGTGGCCAAATTAATTTAGTGAAAGAAAGGCAGAAATACATATTAAATATGGGCACCTGGGTGGCTCAGTGGGTTAAGTGTCTGCCTTTGGCTCAGGTCATGGTCCCCGGGGTCCTGGGATGGAGCCCCACATCGGGATCCTTGCTCGGCGGGAAGACTGCTTCTCCCTCTCCTTCTATCCCTCCCCATCGCTCACGCACTCTCTCTCTCTCTCAAATAAATAAAATCTTAAAAATAAAAAAGATATATATTAAATAATCTATTAGTAATAATCATGACTTTCCAACAGATGAATTTGGAGAGTGAGAGAGAGAATAAGACCCAAACATGACTAACTTTCATGCCTGAACAGTAGAAATTAAAAATAAGAAAGTGGGCAGAGACTCTGGTACCCTCTAGGTAGGAATGTACAATTTCTTGAGCTGAGTTCATGTGATATAAACGATTCACTGTAGAACGAATAGTACAAGAACAGCTACCTTAGTTTCTTTCATGACCATTAGGATTCTCAAGTTAAAAGATCTTAAAGCATGTGTCATCCTAAAAACAAAACACAAAAACCATGAAAAACCCTCATGCTTATTTTCAGAGAGCTCCACCTCCAAAGTTTTGGATGGCAGCCCCAGCAGTTTTGGTTTGGGTTCTGAGCCCCCTTTAAAATTGATAGTGTGACCTAATCAGAGGGTGTATTTAAAGTCTGGGTTGGATAAAAGGATACATAGCTATTCTGCCACACTGTCATTGACTACACCACCACCCAAATTGGAAAGATACACCCCTTTGGGAAAACTACCAAAGCTATTCACAAGCAGCTTTTTAATGGTTTATCATCAACATCAATAATACTAGCTAATACATGCAAGCTGCTTCATAAGTTTTACCTAACACCTTTACTTCTATAGATTCATTTGAGTCTTACACACCCTTTGAGTTTGGTGGTATTATTCTGGTTCACAGGTAGAAATTAAGTTTAGAGAGATTAACAGACTTCTCCCATGGTTATACAACTTATAATAATTACCAACATTTGCATTGACTTTTTAAGTATTCAGACTAATTTTTTTAAAAATATCAGTATGAGAAAGCTCTTGGCAGGGTAGCCGGCACATAGTAGGTCTCCATAGAGCTAATTGCTCCTTCTCCTTGCCCACATTTTTCCTCTACACTGCTATTAACACAGGAGGGACCCCCACGTTACAGATGAGCAAACTATGCTTTGAAGTAAGACAGCCAGCAAGGGGCCACATTGGGATGGGAAAGACCTTAGCCTTTTGTGACCTTCAAAGATATAATTAAATTTGAATATATGCCCAAGAAAGCTTTTATGTAACCGGTAAATTATTTTAAGCTTCCCTAGTATTTCAACAACTGACACTCAACATAAGGACATTCCCCATTTTTAAAATGGAGGAGCACCAGTGACTAAAACTTGTTTGGGAGGGAAACAAACTTTTCAAAAAACCCCGCCATTACAAGGTCAAGAGTATGTGCATTTGAATTCTGAAATATTTGTGCCAAGACTAATAGAAGGAAGCTGATTTTATACCAATCCATACACTCTCACTTCCTCCTGTCTGGAGGAGGCAGCCACACTGGCAGAAGGAGGACAGCAGGAGGGGCCTTGTGCTCAGGAGCCCCAATAAAGTGCAGACCAAGTTGTGCTTATTAAATAGCTCCTTGCACCTGGGGCACACCCTAATTTCAGATCTCAGGCTGGAATGATTCAACATGTGGAAGGGAGGCCTTAATTAATGAAAATGCTGGGGTGTTAAAGGACGTGGTGGTGATTCAGCAAGCGTTTTTACTTCTGAGTCAGACCCAATCATAGGCAAGACTGGGTTAGGATGGGTTTTTTAAAGGGTGTAGGGCTCATCTTCAACAACCAATGAAGAAGCAGCAAAGTCCTCTGTGAGGAAGGAATAATAACAGGTTGGTGCATTTAACTAGGTGTAGAAGTGACAGGGGAAGCTGCAGTGATGGTGTCCAGGCCCACAAGCCCTATGCCCTGCCTAGATGACAGGCATGGATTAATGAATACTTGCCAATGCGTGCTGAGGTAGACCAGCTACCAGGCACTGAGCCCAGGGGGTGAACGAGACAACCAAGGTCCAGGCCACAAAGAACTTGGTTGAGCAATAGACCCGACAAGGAGTCCAGGGTGAATTTTCTGGAATATCAGCAAATCATGTCAACCATACTACTGCTGTGGCCTAAGGACACCTTACGTGATTCAGCCCAAGCCCAAGCAGTTGGAGAATAGGAGATCCAGGACTTCCCAACCCTAAATTCTGGAAAGAGGTGTTCCTGTCTCCTTCCCATTCCACTTACTCAAACGACACCTACAAAGCATTAACATGTGTTGATTCTCCTCTTAAATGCTGAAGTGCAAAGGTGAATAAGGCAGCCTGTACTGCTGGCAAGCCTTCCACTGAAATTGAAAAAAATAAGCCAGAAGGGCAACTATCACTCAATGCAAGACATGCTCCAAGTGAGAATCCATCCGAGCACTCCTGTCTCCATGAGGGTGCTCCTGACTGAACAGCATCACAAGTGTTCTCTCCCTCTCTCATCTCTCATCCACGTCTCTCCATAAGAGGAGAGACTTAACTCACTGGGGAGTTGGGAAGATGAAATGGGCCCAGTGGAGCTCAGTGCCCTCTGGCCACTCCAGTTTGGTCTGTCTGCAGGCCAAGGGGTGCGTTCTGGCCTGCTCTCTGCTGTGGGGTAAGCTGACCTGGCGGGCTGTGCCCCTGCAGAAGAGTCCAGTAGTCAATGAGCCAGTAGCTAATTCTATCCATTTTGGAAAGAAGATAGAAGTTTCAAAAGCCATCTTATCCTGCCTTTATAAAGCTGACATTTTGATTTCCATCTGCTTATCCTGTGCATTATTTCTCACCTGGTTCTGAACTTGGGAGGGGTGCTCAAGGGGTTCCCCTCACCAAACCCTAACGTAGACCTAGGAGTAAGCAAAACTTCATGAAAGTACAAAGCCAACCTCTCCCTTCCATTCAGCGTCAAGTGTCTATTGAATCTATATCCACAGAACAAAGGAAGGAGTCGTTCTCTCTCCCTCAGATGCCTGGGGATGCTCGATGGTGGCATGCTTTGAAAAGAGCCTGGAAAGATGCTGGGTGAGGAAGAACTGTGTGCCCAGTAAATGCCAACCACAGGACTTCCTTCGGAGACCTGCTCACTTCCTATACCCTTGCCCAGAATCAGGGTCAGCATTCCCTAACTAGAGTTCACAGTCACCCTCCTCTAATGCCCCTTATGGCCACTGAAAGACCTTCTCGATTTCTCCCATTGTCTTTATTTTCCCAACTTCAAGTTCCACCATTTCTGGAAGACTCAGAGTCTTCCTGTCCATCACTTTAGGAGATTCTGGTGTAATCGAATGATGTGCCGACACCGTGATGTCACACAGAGTAAACGTCTACTCTAATGATCTCCACCCACCTTTTTGGGTCATGGTCACATGACGTGGAGCATTCTTCAATACCTCTGAGAGGTTCCTCTCTGCCTGGAACTTGCTTTGTTTGGGGGAATTCCTGGCCAAAGAGATACAGAAACACACCTCTTTCTTCCAACCCTCAAAGTAAAAAATAGGTTAGTCATTGAGAAAAAAGTCTTTTTTTTTTTTTTTTGGCAGAAGACATGAACAGACACTTCTGCAAAGAAGACATACAAATGGCTAACAGACACATGAAAAAATGTTCATCATCATTAGCCATCAGGGAGATTCAAATCAAAACCACATTGAAACCACAAAACCTTACACCAGTAAGAATGGCCAAAATCAACAAGAGAGTGAACAACAAATGTTGAGAGGATGTGGAGAAAGGGGAATCCTCTTACACCGTTGGTGGGAATGTAAGTTGGTGCAGCCACTTTGGAAAACAGTATGGAGATTCCTCAAGAAATTAAAAATAGAGCTACCCTATGACCCTGCAATTGCACTACTGGGTATTTATCCCAAAGATACAGATGTAGTGAAAAGAAGGGCCACATGTACCCCAATGTCCATAGCAGCAATGGCCACAATAGCCAAACTGTGGAAAGAGCCAAGATGCCCTTCAACAGACGAATGGATAAA
>CM052883.1:71707527-71804096 GCA_028534135.1 Potos flavus
AGAATACCCAACTTTTGTTTCAACATGGACTGGACTGGAAGAGATTATGTTGAGTGAAATAAGTCAAGCAGAGAGAGTCAATCATCATATGGTTTCACTTACATGTGGAGCATAGAAAAAATATGGAGGACATTGGGAGAAGGAAAGGAAGGGTGAATTGGGAGAAATCGGAGGGGGAGATGAAACACAAGAGACTGTGGACTGCGAGAAACAAACTGAGGGTTTGGGAGGGGAGAGGGGTGGGGGACTGGGTGAGCCTGGTGGTGGGTATTGAGGAGAGCACGTATTGCATGGAACACTGGGTGTGGTGCATGAACAATGAATCTTGGAACACTGAAAAAATAAAATAAAATTTAAAAACAAAAAACAAACAAAAAACCCTCTTATTTCTAAGAGACAAAAAGAAGCAGAGAGTTTTTAAGTGATCTCTTTATTTTCTAACTCAGAAGTCATAAAGAAACACTCACATGAGGAGCACCTGGGTGGCTCAGTCAACCAGTTAAGTGTTGGACTCTTGGTTTCAGCTCAGGTCATGATCTCAGGGTCGTGAGATGAGGCCCACATCAGGCTCCACACTCAGCATGGAGTCTGCTTGAGATTCTCTCCCTCTTCCTCTGCCCCTCTCCCCACCCCCCATCTTTCAATAAATAGATAAATAAAATCCTTTAAAAAAAAAAAAGGAAACAGTCACATGAGGCACCTAGAATAGCTAATTCACAGAGACAGAAAATGTAATAGTGGTTGTCACGGGTTGGAAAGGGGGAATGAGAAGATGACCCTCCTGGTTTTTCAGCTCTCTAATGGCTAGGTTTCAACCTCTAACTGTCAACAATGTCAAAGGGCTGAGTGGACTGTAGGGCCCCCACAGCTTCCTACTCAACCCACTCAGGAGGCCAAGTGCTATGGATACCATTCAGGCAGTGGTGTGTCCCCCTCCTCCAGCTCATCACTGACAGTGTTAACATCCAGTTACCATGTCCCATGCCTGTGGGGCTTGGAGAGGTGAACATTCTTCACCCTCCGACCAAGATATTCCAAGTGTGAGATTTGCAACCCTTCTCAGCACAGGAGGTAAAGCATTAGCTGAAAGAATGCTCCAACCTGTTCTGTTCCCTTGTTATAACTTACACAGAGTATCTGCTGGGAATTGAATGGTCTAATCCATACCATTTCAGCCTCTCCTAATAGCACTCCATCATATTCAACTTTGTCACATGGCAGATGCCCAAGAAAGTCCAAGAGTTGGTACACTCAGCTTCCACAGTTGCTAGTCCCTTAGATCTCCTCCTCAAGAGCCTCCCAGTCCTCCCTGCCTTCTGCCCTTCCTAGCTTCATACCTCGCCACACAGACCCTATCACCAAGACCACAACCCCTCAACTCACTGATCTTCAGACACACTCAGCAAGGTGATCCCCAGCAATGAAATGACTCACTATGCATTCTCTCTGCACACCTGTTCCAGCTGAGGAAAATTGTACGACTACACTTGTTACCTTCAGAGCAACCTGGCACTAACAGTCTCTGTGTGACCTGGTTTTGTTTAGCAGTCCTTTTACTCATTCCTGGCAGGGCTCACTCTTGTGAATGACCAGTCTCTTGGTCCTGGCTCTTTCTGGGAAGATGAATTAATTCCATCTCTTCACTTTGGGGTCCACGTGCATGGGTGGGGAGTGGAGGATGATCCTCCCAGGATTTCTGGATTTCCTGTCGCCTGAGAGATAAAGTCCTGCCTCACAGGTTTGTCATCCAAGGGCCTTTTGCATCTGATGCCAGTCTATGCTTCCAAACTCATCTTTTCTTGCATCCTTAGTGAAGTTCTTCACGCCAGCCCAAATGATCTCTTCCTGGACCTGTGGACATGCCCCATCATCTTTTTTATCAATTGTACTAAGATACACACAACATGTCATTTACTATTTTTAAGTGTATAGTTCAGTGACATTGAGTACATTCATATTGCTGTGCAGCCATCAGCACCATCCATCTCCAGAACTCTTTTCATTTTACAAAACTGAAAAGTCCCCATTAAACAGCTCTCCATCTGCTCCCCGTGGCCCCCAGCAACCACTATTCTATTTTCTGTCTCTATGAATTTAATCATTTGAGGTACCTCATATAACTGGGATCATATAGTATTTGTATTTTTGTGGTTGGCTTATTTCTTAATATAACTTACTATAACTCCTTCAGAGTTCATCCATGTTGTAGCATATTGCAGAATTTCGTTCATTTTTAAGGTGAGTTCATTGTAGTTTATTGTATGTATATACCACAGTTTGCCTAACCATTTGTCTGTCAATGGACACTTGGGCTGCTTCCATGTGTCAGCTATTGTGACTAATGCTGCTATGAACATGGGGGTACAAGTATCTCTTTGAGACCCTGCTTTCAATTCTTTTGGGTATGTACTCAGAAGTGGAATTGTTGGATCATATGGTAATTTCATTTTTAATTTTTTTCCATGATGGCTACACCCTTTCAAATTCCCACCAATAGTGCACAAGGATTCCAATTTCTCCACATCCTTGCCAGCACTTGTTTGTTATTCCCTAGGTTTGTTGTTGTTGTTGTTGTTAGTCATCCTAATGGGTGGGAGGTAGTATCTCATTTCTGCTTTTGAATTTCCCTAATAGGCGATGTTGAACATCTTTCCATGTGTTTATTGGCCATTTGTATATTTTCATGGAGAAATGTTTGTTCAAGTCCTTCAAATTTGTTTTGCTTTTTGTTGTTGAGTTTTAAGAGGTCTCTATATATTCTGGATATTAATCTCTTACCAGATACATGACTTGCAAATCTTTTCTCCCATTCTGTGGGTTTCCTTTTCACTCTGTTGGTCATGTTCTTTGATGCACAAAAGCTTTTAATTATCAAGAACTCCAATTTGTCCATTTTTTCCTTGTGTTTCCTGTGCATTTAGTGTCATATACAAGAAATCACTGCCAAATCCAATGTCATGAAGCTTTAGCCCCATGTTTTGTTCTAAAAGTAACAGTTTTAGTGTTATATCTTTGATGCATTTTGAGTTAATTTTTGTATATGGTGTTATGTAAGGATATTAACTTCATTCTTTTCATTTGGGCATCCAATTTTCCAAGCACCATTTGTTACAGAAACTGTCCTTTCCTTACTGAATTGTCTTGACAATCATCAAAAATGATTTGGCCATATTTGCAAGGATTTATTTCTGGGCTTTCTAATTTGTTCCATTGGTCTATATATATTTATCTTTATGCCAATACCATGTTGTTTTGACTACTGTAGCTTTTCAGTAAGTGTTGAAATCAGGAAGTATGAGTCCTCCAACTTTGTCCTTCCCTTTCAAATTTGGTTTTTTGTTTTTGTTTTGTTTTGTTTGTTTGTTTGTCTGTTTGTTTGTTTTTGAGTTCCTTGAGATTTCATATGAATTTTAGGATGGATTTTTTTTACTTAATATCTTTTGCTCTTTGCCTTTGCTACTTTTGTGTCCCTTATCTTGGCCTTCCTTTCCATCTATCATTCAAATCATTCAAAATCCAGCTCAACTCCTGCCTGACTATTCCCACTCAAATTGATTTATCTCTCCTCACACTCCTACTTCATTCATTTCCTGTATCACTCATTCAAGACAGCATCAGACTCTTCTCACAATTCCATATCCCTCGATTCTCAATTGTCATCCAAAGTAGGCCTTTCTGTTAGTCTTTCTTGTAACACCATGTGTTTTTTCCCTCTAAAGCACCCATCATGATTAACAATTAATTTCTAAGTTATTTCTCATACATGCAGAGCCTAAGACAAATAATTCTTTCAATTTTAGCATCTCTGAAATAGAGCTTTGTGTCTTATAATTGAGGACATCTTACCATCATAATCATAGTTTTTATTTTGGTGGAACATAAGTAATGGTATATTTTATAATCAATGTTACTTTCCATTTGATGAAACACAGGATATGTCTCCTTGTGTATTTACCTGTTTAATGATTGTTTCATTAGACTGCAATAGTTCCAAGAAACGGGTAGCTGAGTGGCCCAGTCAGTTAAGTATCTAACTCTTAATTTCAGCTCAGGTCATGATCCCACATCGGGCTCTGAGCTCAGCGGGGAGTCTGCTTGAGATTCTCTCCCTCCATCTCTCTCTACCCCTCCCAATTCTCTCTCTCTCTCTCTCTCTTTCTCTCTCTCTAAAATAAATAAATAAATCTTAAAAACAAAAAAGTTCCAAGAAAGCAGTGGTCAGCTTCACTCATCATGGCACCCCTAGGCCTTGCTCAGTCTCTTTGACCCAGCTATTTGGTGAATTGACGAATTGTAAGTTCTTCGAGGCACCTAGTAAATACATTAGCTTCCCCAGAAGTCCCACAACTCCTAGAACAGCACTACCTGTACTCGGACATTTGCTGAGTGAACAATTTTCAAGCTAGAGAGCATCTGGTATCTTACTGGTCTGTGCTCTCTGACAGAAATAAAAGGATTAAACATACCTCATTCTTTTAGAGGAAAAAGCAAGGTAAGACCTGTCAACAGAACCCAATGGCTTATGCTTTCTTTTCTTGGCAAATACCTGACCTGGTCTTGGTAAACAGAATGCTGTTTCTGAAATTTCTACACACACATAACCTTTCATTTTGCCTTTGTGGCAATACAATTTTCCTTGGGGATGTTACAAATCAATCATTTAAAGGTGATATTTTTTTCTCAAGAGGGTTAATGATATTATCTGTTAAGAAAATGACACACACTTCTATAGTCTTGGTAGCTGTTAACTATTTATAAACACACTGTCCATTCATAGCAAATAAACAAAATCTTGAATAAGCAGGAAATGCAGGAAATTACATTTGTCCTCTTGTGAGGGGTCAGTGAATCCTGGTCTGGGTTCATCAAGTGTGAATACACAGAGGCAGAGTTTGGGTCAGAGGAGCACAAATTCTTCAACAACTGCCCTACTAACAAAAGGCAACTTACAGAAGAGCAAAAGGAAGAAAGAGGGGGACAGAGATTCCCTTAACGGAAGCAAAGGTCTTTCATTTCTACCTGTTTATTCTCTGCCCAAAGTGAAATATGAGGCTACATTTTGCAGTTAATTCTTTCAACACTTGAAGAATTCACTAATTATGTAAACACCTCTATTCAGAGTAAGCAGCTTTTGCAAAGAAGAGGAAATAATGACATCTAGACCAGTGCTTCTCAAACTATCTGTAGTGAAAAGTTATTTTTTTCCTAATCTCTTGAAGACTGATACTTTTGTAGATTATAATATAAATGTCATGGCAATGACAAATTGCTACAAAAGTTTCCAAGTAATAATAATGAATGCCATTTTTTGAGCAGCAATTATTTACCAGCGCTATATTCAACTCTTTCCTACAGTGGGTCACCTTGAATCATCTTCAAAACAATCCTATGTGGATAATCTCCAATTTGCACCAATTTTGGCACATGAAGCTTGCCCAGTGCTAGAGAGCTGATGAGGGCAGACCAGTGATTTGAACTCGGACATTCTCTTAGTTATTCTGAAAAATATACTTGTGTGATAATTGCGGTGATGGAAGGGAATTTGTCAGCAGGGATTAACTGGAAAAGCTTGCCCGGCACCATCTCAGCTCATTCCTGACACAGTTGGCAAAGGGTGGGGAAGGAGGTCTCACAGTGGGGGTGGGAACAGAAGAGTAATCAGTGATAAGGAACTAGGTGAGGGAACTAGGACTAGGTGAGGGAAAGAAGAAATTACACATTAGGCAAAAGGAAAATTAAAATGACAGGATTGGAAAAGGGCAAGTGAGAAGAAAATGTAGCCAGTAGAGACCAAAAAGGAAAAGACTAGAAAAGGAATGAAAAGGTAATCTGTGAACAAAACCCATTTAAGCAACACTATGAGGAGCAGTGCCTCTAAACTTCAGTTCCAGAAGTTTTATGGTGCTATCTATCCTTCCTCTAGGACCTAAGGTTATTTTAAGGAGATGGATCAGGAAGTTCAGGACGCACCCATCCCTCTTCCGTCTCAGTCTCACTCAATGCCTGCTGCGCAGAGTCAAGTCTCAAGAACCTCAGGCCTCCCAGGGGATGACTCAAAGGCACACCCTTTCTCCTCCTCCTGTACCTTACGAAAGAAGGCTCAGACGTTCTTTTGACAAATTTCCAAAATCAGCTGGGTCAGCAAATGGGTTTTATTTAATGCTTTGACACACTGTGCTAACAGAGTCTTTATTAGATCTGAACTCATCCCTTCCTTCCAGAAGGCTATCTTCCACCAGCCCTGCACAGATACATTCCCTGACCAGGTTTTCAAAGGCATAGCCCCTACTCGAACACTCCAGCTACTTCTACCCTTACCCTGCTGGATTTCCAGCAGCACGGACCATCACATCCTGAGGTCAGCCACTTCCTGGCAACTCCAGCAGGGCATATGTAATGGATTGAAGCAAAAACTATTCTCCAGTAACTTGTCCTAGGTCATAGTTGTCCCTTTGGAGGGCACACAAAACAAGCCTAAACTTTCTGGGATACACACACACACACACACACACACACACACACACACACACACACACACTACTGTTTAAGAGCAAGGGCTTGAGAGCCCGCAGACTCATATTAATATCCTTGCTTTGCCACTTACTATCTCTGTAACCTTGGGAAAGTTAATTAACCTTCTGAGCCTCCATTTCTTCACTGGAAAACTGGGGACCCTATGAACCTCACTGGGTTTCTATGAGGATTTCTTTTATTGGGGTATAATTGACATTACATTATAATAGTTTCAGGTATACAATGTAATGATTCAATATTTGTTTATATTGCAAAATGATCACCACAATAAATCCAGTTAACATCCATCATTATACGTAGTTACAAAATTGTTTCTGTTGTGATAAGAACTTTCAAGATCCATTCTCCTGGCTACTTTCAAATATGCTATACAGTATAATTAACTATAGTCACCGTGCTGTACATTATCTCCCCATGGCTTAATTCATTCTATAGCTAGAAATTTGCATCTTTGGACCTCCTTCACCCATTTTGCTCATCCTTCACCCTCTACCTCAGCATGAACTGTGGGGGTGGGGGTGGTTTTATGTGTCTTTTCTTTTTTTAGATTCCACATATAAATGAGATCATGTAGTACTTATCTTTTTCTGCCTGATTTATTTCACTTAGAACAATGTCTCAAGGTTCATCCATATTGTCATAAATGGCAAGATAATTCATCCCTTTTTATGGCTTAGTAATATTCCTTTGTGTGCGTATGCATATGCCATATTTCCTTTATCCATTCATCCATTCCATGGACATGTTGTGAGGATTAAATAAGCTAATATAAGGGGTGTAGGGGTGGCTCAGTTGGTTACCTTCCAACTCTAGATTTCAGTTCAGGTCATGATCTCAGGGTCATGAGATCAAGCCCCACATTGGGCTAAGCGAAGAGCCTGCTTAAGATTCTCTCTATCCCTCTTCCTCTGTCCCCCATCCCCCTGCTCATGCATGTGCTCTCTTTCTTAAAAAAATGAGCTCATATATGTAAATTTCTTAGCCCTGTGCCTGGCACATAGCAAGTACTCATCAAATGGACTAAGAATCTCCTCTGAGTCCTTTCTCTTAGCCAAATATCCTCGTCCCTTCAACTATTCCTCATACTTTGTGGTTTTCAGTCCCTGCCCCATCTTTTTAAATGGGTCAGCCACCTTTTAAATGGACAATGTCTCATTTAAACAATGCTTTGATTCGACTGTGTCCAAAACTAACAACACTCCTTGAAATATGGTCCAAACAGCAGAGGGTGGAAAGACCACACCTCCTTGTTCTGGATACTGGCTTTTAGTAAGTCTACCTCTGCTGGCACAAGACGTTTTCCATCAATACCATCCTATTAATACAATGGACAGGTGCCGCTATTTGCCTTGATTTGTTATCCGTGAAATCTTTTTTTATACATAAAAAGAGAAACTTACACTTATACCTCCTAAAAGGCATCTTTGTGGATCAGCGACCATCTTAGATGGAAGGAAATCTGAGCCACCTCAGAGGACATCAGGAATTGGGATAGAGTGAAAGATTTCAGACAAGTGACCAGGCAGGAGTACTGATGCGGGCTCCAACACTTGAGACCCACGGGTGTGGGAAAAGGAGTGGCTGCCCCCTCTTGACTCAGCTGCAAGCTATGCCCCAGGAGAGTGGGTTTCATAGAGGCAAGCAGGTAGGGAGGCCATATGTACAGTGGGTCACGAAACACTCAGGAAGGGGCTTGTTACAGGTGTGGTTGGTGGGGGAAGGGGAAATGGTAGCAGGGAGGAAGTGTAGCCACATGTGCAGGTGAAGATGAATGATCCCTAGGCTTTTCCAAAGAGGTCTCAGCTATAAAGCTGCAGCCTCATCTGGTGAGAATCCATTTTCCAGCTGGCCAGGGGAGAAGTGACTGGCTGGCACGAAATGCCTTTTGATAACACCTGCAGTGGTTCCCAGTAATTTGGAGGGGACAGACCACTTTCCGATTATAACTTTGAAAGCCCCTCATGTTAAACACAGTCCTGAGGGAGCTAGGCTGAGTAAGAAGGCTTGACTGGGGATGCCAGAACCAGGCATCCAGGTTCACATGTAATGAGGCTATCTTGGCATACCAAATGCAGCACATGCCTGAGCAAACTGTTTGAAATACCCCGTATGCTATAACCAGGAAGGGCAGAGGAGCCAAAACAGAAAATAACTCCATAACAATAAATCTCTTCTGAGGCAAATTCCAAGGTTTTCATCTTCATCGTACAGATTGCTGTCCTGTTTCTTCTGTCTTTAAGACTTCGAACTGAGACATATAATCCATTTTCCACTGAAGAATTTTGTCCTCTTGAAAAGTCATTTATCCTTTCTCTGTCTTGGTTTCCCTAATTTTCAAACAGGCAAAAATCATCCTAGAACCACAACCTGGCAACTTAACAATGCTAATGGTTCTAGATGTTACCAAGGCTCTTCCTAATTTATAAATGACTAAGTTCATTCTTAGTCAACCTCAGAAGTCTCACAAGTGTTAAACAAAATACTAAGGATCCAAAGATTTGGGCTCGTAAGCTACTTACCAGCAGTGGAAAATGTTTGCAAACCATTTCACCTCCACAACTCCATTTCTTCCTCTGTAAAATGGGAAATGATCTCTACGCTTCTTTCCTCACACTTTTCTTGTGAGGCTCAAGGAAGATCAAGCACCTTGAAAACAAAGCAACAAGGAGGTATAAATGGTTATGTTTTTATTTTCAGAAATAAGCCAATTCTCAACCAAGAGCATCTTTATTTCTGAAGTGCATCAAGCACCAATGCCACCTGATGAAACCAGCAGGCAAGAACTGCTACACACTTGCCCATCTACAGTTTATCAACCTTTTTCCCACTTGCTTTAGAAATCATGCTAACTTCCTTCAACCTGAAAAGATGAAACTCAGTCACTGTCCAAGCTCCCTGTCATAACTGCTCCCTCCCAGTAACCACTCTATTCACAGTTTTTAGGGTCATATAGAAAGTGTGGGGGGTCTTTTTCACTTTTTAAAAATTGCGGTAAAATACACACCACATAAAATGTACTGTTATAAAACCATTTCCAGGTATACAGTTCAGGGTCATTAAGCACATTCACACTGTTGTGCAATCATCACCATTATTGACGCACAGAATTCTTCTCATCTTGCAAAACTGAAACTCTGTCCCCATTAAACACTAACTCCCCATTCTCCCCTCCCCGGCCCCTGGCCACCCCCTTCCACTTTCTGTGTCTATGAGTTTGATATTCCAGGTACCTCATATAAGTGGGATCATATAGTATTTGCCCTTCCAACTGGCTTATTTCCCTTAGCATTACTCCCTCAAAGTTCACATGTTATAGCATATTGCAGAATTTCCTTTCTTTTTAAGGCTGAATCATAGTTTGTTGTATGTATATACCACCATTTGCTTAACCATTCATCTGTCAATGGACTTTAGGTTGCTTCCATGTGTCAGCTATTGTGACTAATGCTGCTATGAACATGGGGTACAAATATGTCTTTGAGACCCTCCTTTCGATTCTTTTGGGTATGTACCCATAAGTGGAATTGCTGGATCATATGGTAATTCCATTTTTAATTTTTTCCACAATGGCTGTACCCTTTCACATTCCCACCAATAGTGCACAAGGATTCCAATTTCTTCACATGCTTGTCAACACTTTTATATCCTGTTTTTTTGTTAGTAGTCATCATAATGGGTGTGAGGTGGTCTCATTATAGTTTTGATTTGCATTTCCCTGATGATGAGTGATGTTGAACATCTTTTCATGTGCTTATTGGCCATTTGTATATCTTCATTGGAGAAATGTCTATTCAAGTCCTTTGCCTATTTTTGAGTCAGGTTATTTTTTAATTGTTGATTTTTGAGACTTCTCTACTTATTCTAGACATTAATCACTTATCAGTTATATAATTTGCAAATATTTTCTCCCATTCTGTAGATGGTCTTTTTACTCTGTGGATAGTGTCTTTTGATGCATAAAATTTTTTTAATTTTCATAAAGTCCAATTTGTCTATTTTTCTTTTATTCCTTTGCCTTTGGTGTCATATCCAGGAAATCATTGCCAGATCCAATGTCTTGTACTTTTTGTCCTATATTTTCTCCTAAGAGTTTTATTATTTTAGCTCTTATATTCAGGTCTTTCATGAATTTTGAGTTAACTTTTTATACAATGTTAGGTAAGGGCTTAACTTCGTTCTTTTGCATGTGGATCTCCAGTTTTCTCAGCACCATTTGTTGAAAACTATCCTTTCCCCATTGAATGGTTGTGGCACCCTTATTGAAAATCATTTGACCATATGTGTAAAGGTTTATTTCTGAGCTCTGTATCCCATTCCATTGCTCTGTAAGTCAGTCTTTATGCCACTATCACTGTGGCTTTGTAGTAAGTGTTGGAATCAGGAAGCATTTGTCCAGTCTTGTTCTTTTTCAAGGTGGTTGTTGTTTTCTTGTTTGTTTGTTTGTTTGTTTTGGTTCTTCAGATTTCCTTGAGATTCTATATAAATTTTAGACTGTGTTTTTCTATTTTTGAAAAAAACAATGGGTTTTTGATAGGGATTGTAGTGAAAATGCAGATTACTTTGGGTAGCATGGACATTTTAATAATACTAAGTCTTCCAACCCCTGAACGTAGAATGTGTTCACATATTTTTTATGTCTTCTTTAATATCCTTCTGCAATGTTTTCTAGTGTTCATTGTACAAGTCTTTCACCTCCTTGGTTAATCCCTAAGTATTTTTTTTTTTGATGCTACAGTAAATTAAATTGTTTTTGTAATTTTCTTCTCAGATTGTTCATTGTGTATAGAAAAGCAACCATTTTGTGTGTGTTGAGTTTGTGTCCTGCTATTTTGCTGAATTCATTTATTAGTTCTAATAGTTCCTGTGAGTGTGCGAGTGTATGGAATTCTTAGGATTTTCTCATATAAGACCACACTATCTGGAAACAGATAACTTTACTTCTTCCTTTTCAATTTGAATACCTTTTGTTTCTTTTTCTTTCCTAATTGCTCTGGCCTGAAGTTTCAGTACTATATTGAGCAAAAGTGGTGAAAGTGGGTATTCTGGCCTTGTTCCCAACCTGAGAGGAAATGCTTTCAGTCTTTTAACATTGAGTATGATGTTTGCTGTGGGTTTTCATATATGACTTCTAGTATGTTGAGGTAGTTTGTATTCCTAATTTGTTGAATGTTTTTATCATGAAAGGGTGTTGAATTTGTCAAATGATTTTTCTGTATCAGTTGAGATGATCATGTGTTTTTTCCTTCATTCTTCAATGTGGTGCATTGCACCCATTGACTTGCATATGTTGAACCATTCTTGCAGTCCTGGAATTAATCTCACTTGGTCAATGCTGTATAATCCTTTTAATACGCTGCTGAATTCTATTTGCTAGTACTTTGTTGAGGATTTTCACATCAATGTTCGTAAGAGATATTCATCTATGGTTTTCCTTTCTTGTAATGTCTTTGTCTGTCTTTGGATCAGAGGAATGTTGGCCTTATATAATGAGCTAAAAAGTGTTTCCTCCTCTTCAATTCCCTCTCCCTCTGCCTGCCACTCCCCCTGCTTATGCGAGCTCTCTCTCTCTCTCTCTGTCAAATAAATAAAATAAAATCTTTTTTTAAAAAAAAAGAAAGAAAGAAATTCAGCAGAGACTCACACAGAAGAGTTCTGCTCCTAATTGCCCAAAGGACACTTAACTTGCCTCCACCACATATGTGTCTGATTACATCTCTTAAGAAACGTGTACAGAACATTTATAATTGTGCCAGAAGCATTTAAATTATTATGCTTTTTTATTCACTATTATTGCCTTCATATGAAGTAACTATGTTTCAAGTGCTTATTTGTGAATCAACACTTTGTAATTCAGAACAGATTGTAAATTCCTCCAGGGGACAGACTGGCACAGAGACAATGAATTCTTTGGGTGGAGAAAGTCCTCACCTCCCTCCAGCCTATGGTCTCATATGAACAGAAGTTTAATAAATAGTAGTTGAATTAATTTACAAAAATACTATAAAAGATATGTATATTTCACAAAGTAATAAAATACTATGCATTGCCAAGTGGTGTAAGTAGATAATGAATGATGCCGTCTATACTAGTAATTTTAAACTAAAAGAAAAAAGTCAAATTACAGGGTTTTTTAATGCATCTTAAACTTGGATGCTTAAAGAAAAACACTATTAAATTCTGCTCTCATATGATCACAGAAAAGATAACTGTGTTACTCTGGGCTGCCTCCCTTAGGGAGGATATAAATATTCAACAAATATTTGTTGAACTTTCATTAACATGTATAAAAAGCAAAGATTTATGAGGATTCAATTCAGACTCTGAAAAGTAATTCCAGCCCCGACTACCAGGGGGCACCCTAAGCAAGCACACTGAGTGGCTAGTAGAAAGGAAAAGAGGTACGTTCCTAGCTTGGAGAGCAACAATGCAGTCAAGTCTCTCTCCACTGTATACCTTTTTTGCTAGAAATATTACTAGCTGTGGAAATGGGACCTGTCAAATGAGAATTCAGCTTTAATCAGTTTGGCATACATGCGTATGTACATATACATGGACATTTCCCCCTGAAATTATCCTAAACACAATCTTTCTTGAAACTAAATGAAAAGTAAACAATCTTTACAAATAAAAAGTGTATCATATAATTAAGATCTGTTGTCTACCTAGAAAATATACAATGTGACAGGTGTAGTAAAGAAATCACTGTTTTTTAAATTCTACTCGTCTTTACACACTATCATTTTTAATGTTTTTATTGTAGTAAAAATAATAAAATTTAAAATTTTAATTGTACAGTTCTGTGGTATTAAGTGCATTCACAATGTTCTGCAACCACCATCACCATCTGTCTGCACAACTTTTTCATCTTCTCAAACTGAAACTCTATTCCCGCTAAACACAAATTCCCCATTCTCTCTTCCCCCAGCCCCTGACAACCACCAATCTACTTTCTGTCTCTATGATTTTGACTACTCTAAGTACCTGACATAAGTAGAATCATACAGTATTTGTCTTTTTTGGACTGGTTTATTTCACTTACAAACTTCCAGTTACAAAATAAACCAGTCACATGGACGAAAATACAGCATAATGTATTATAGTCAATAATACTGTAATAACTTCGTATGGTGACAGATGATAACTATATTTATTGCTATGACTGTTTCATAACGTATATAATTGTCAAATCACTATGTTATATACATGAAACTAATAATAATATTGTATATCAACTACAGTTCAATTAAAAATAAAAATAAAAGAATGCCTGGGTGTCTCAGTCCTTAGGCTTCTGACTCAACTTCCACCCAGGTCATGGTCTCTGGTAGTGGGATCCAGCCCTGCATAGAGCTCTGTACTCACCTCTCTTTGACCCTCCCCTCTGGACTCACACACACACTCTCTCTCTCTAAAAATGAATAAATAAATCTTTAATAATAAATAAATAAAATAGAGAAAAATATTTGAAGACCTTATAGAGCAATATTTCTCAATTAAAAAAAAAACAACAACTAAGTCTACATGACCACCATCTATTACATACATACACCTTCAATTCCTACAAGGAAGTAGATATTTTAGATTTGCTTTCAGAAGCTTAGTTTTCTTTCGTCCCTGGGATAATGTTAAGTTCCAATCACAACTGAATCAGTAAATTCCCTAGGACAAGCACATTGCTAATCAGAACAGATCTCAATTCTAATAAAGGTGACCAACGGAAGCTGTTCCATGGAAATTTGAAAACAATCAAAGACTCTAATCTTGCCACATTCTTGCAATAAATCCACCACTCATAAAGGGAATTCTTTGATCATTTTCAGCTTCTAAAATGGCCAACAAAATTCAGCCAACTAATATTTATTAAATATCTTGTCCGGGCCAAGCCCCACGCTAAACCCTGAGGATGCAAAAGCAAACGCTGAGGCGTGGAGGGAACTGCGCAGAGTCCGCTGAACCCGAGCGGAGACAGTAACAGGCAGGGACGGGATTCCTTCCTTGCTCGGCGGCCTTTTGTAGTTGGTTTTCCTTTGAAGTGTATGCAGTACCAACTCTGTGGAGGAAAGAAGATCTTAAAACCTTCACCCCAGTCTGGGCAAGCAGACCAGGCCTTGCTCTAGCATCTGGTCACTAGCACCAATGAGAGGGAGTGACCTGCAGGAACACCTTCCCTGTCACCTCGGGCAGGGCCAACTCTCAAGTGCATCGGAACAAGGTCTTTAAAAACACACACACACACACGCACACACACAAAAGAATCCCTGTGACCGCCTGCTAAATTAAGTGTGTTTGACGGGAACCAGGCTCGCGGCCACTATTTATAGCTCCTCGGCTCCTTTCCAGCCTCTGCCCCGGCGCGGCCCTCGACAGCATCCACGCTGCGGCCCTGCCTCTTCTTTGGTCGATTCGGCCAGGTTACGTGGAAACCCCCTGCTCAGTGGCCCCAGCCCCGCGCTGGCTCTCTAGAATCGCGTCCCCCGGCGGTGGGGGAGGCGGCAAGACGCCCCAACGCCCACGCACGCCCCACCCCCCGTTCAGGAGCACCCCCAGAGCTGCGGCTCCGCCGTGCGAGGGCAGGCGGGAGCTGGATCCTGGAGCGGGCGCACGTGCGCGCGAGAAGCACTCCCGGAGCCGACAGGGCCGAATCAGTGCGCCCTTCGCTCGCCCTCGCCCCCCTCCCTCGCCGGCCTCGTGCTTTCAGTGGAGACAGACACGAGGCCTGCGGGAGCCGGGCGGCGGGAAAGAGCTCCACATCCTGAGCAGGGGGGCGCTCCCGTGGGTGGGGCACGGGATGCAGGTGCGAATGGGAAAGCCGGACGGTTGCAGAGCGACGGGTGCAGATGCGGGTGGGAATGAGGTTACGGTTGCGGGGAGAGGGGTGCAGGTGCGGTGTGACGGTATGCGTGGTGTGGTGCAGGTGCAGGCTGGCGGGACGTGATGGGGACTGCGGGTGCGAGTTGGGAAGCGGCTGCGGGTGGGTGTGCAGAATGGAGAACGAGGGGCCGGGTGTGGGTGCGGGATGAGAATGCGGGGCGCCGTAGGGCGGCGGGGCGGGGGCCCTGCGCTGCGTCCTGGCACCGCCCCTGCGCTGCCCCCAGGCCGAGGTGGAGGCGGCGGGGGCGTGGCACGGAGGCCTGGGCTGCGGCTTGGGGGCGCCGAGCGCGGGGCGCACTGGAGCCGCGGGGATGGCCGCCGGGGCGGGGAGGCCGGGCCCTTGCGCGGGACGCACGCGTTAAGTTGCACCGCACGTGTAAGAGAAATTCTCCTTTTCAGAGCGGCCGGGAGCCCTGCTCGAGAAGGAGCGCACCCGGGTCGCCGCCGCGGCAGAGCGGGGTAAGCGCAGGGCCGGGCGCCCCGGAGGCCCAGGCGCCGGCGGCCGGGGATAGCCCCGGGGCGGAAGGACGGGCGGGACGCCGGCGCCTCCGACCTCCCCAGACGGCGGGCCGGGGCGGAGCGAGCCGGAGCCCGAGCCCCGCTGCCCGTTTGCGGCTGCCGGCCTCTTAGAATTCTTTCGGGACTCTGGGAAAGTGCAGGGCTAGAGAGCGGCAGGGCTAGAGAGCGGGGCTCAGGAAACTTCCTGGAGAACTTTGGGAATAATTGTTTCTTTGCTTCTGGAGATCTCTGCGGAGCGCCAGTTCTCAGCTGCGTAATGGCTTTCCTTGGTGGATGTCGGATGGCTGGGTTGAAAATGTTTTCTTGACGGTGTTTTCCCCCTTGAGTGGGGAAGCTGGAGTGGCTCTAGAACTTCAACTCTAAGGGATCTTCAGGACTGCTTAAATACTTGAATACTCTCAACAAATACCACGGCCGCAAGGAATGGAGTTCAACTGTCTGTTGGCGTTTAGCATCGCCACGCTTTCTACAGAGTTGTGTTGGTGTCTTTTAGGAGCGATGTTGGCTCGCCTACTTCTTTTAAGAAACTTTTTGAAAGTTTTTTTCTTTTCTTTTAAGAAACGCTTTAGTTATAAGTACCACGATCTAATTTGTTGACCCATATGCTTGTTATGGTGTTTTTAAGTATAAAGAATTTACAGAAGAGTGGAAAAACACTTATCTGCATTCTACAGTAATCCCTTCTTTTAGGGGCTGTTCTGACAGTAAATTGCAGCGACGCGGCTGTATTTGCCTTGCAAGTCTGCTCTACACTCTAGTGAGCAGAATTCAGCCCAGTTTACAGAGCTCTCAGTTCATGAATATTTGTGACTGGGACTTTAGGGACAAGTGGAGTTCTCCAGTTTTTACTTTACCAAGATACCGCCAAAACATGTCACTTAAAAATGGTTATATACAAACAGCAGAGACGTGAATTATGCTTTGGTTTATATTACTCAAGAATTCAAAGTGATGATTTATGATATGGGCATCACTTCACTGACAGTGCATCTATGTACTGTGAAATGTATGGCAAAACAAACATTAAAAGATTAAAGATGAAAAGGGGGGACTTATTTTCCAAGGGTCAGTGTGTTCAAAGTAAACAACAGGTAATTTGGCACATATTCCATTGGCTCAGCAGTTTGATTCATGTTGAGATAAGCATCTCACAAGGGCAATGCACGTGTTACTGTAGTGTAAAGTAATTCACAAAAACTTTACTACTATAACAAACTAAATGACGCTATTTAGGTTAACCAGTTGATGTTAACAGGCTTAAAGCCATCTTAAGATAATGAAATGTAACAAAATGTCACTGTTTGCAAATAAGAAAAAGAATAGTGATAGTTTACTTGAATGTTACTTACATTTTAAGTTGTGTTCATTTTCTTAACAAAAATAACTTTTACACTACAAATTTGAGCCTTAAAAGTAATTATGTGTATGTATCACAGCCATTTTAGAAAGCCTCATGTATGCAAGGAATTTAAACTATAATTAGTCTTCAAATGTTACCATTACTTGAACATGCCACCTAACACTGAATAAATTTTACCTCAGTGTCGCACATAAATACATGAGTAAATACATACTTTTTGTAGTGTACCAAAATACCAGAACATTCTAGACAATGGAAAGGCCTTTAAGAAGTATTTCGCCCTGTACAGATAGCATGATTCTCTGTATTAAGAAACAGCCAAACTCATGATTAATATATAGTGGCCTTCTCTCTTCTGCTCCACTGTGTTGTGGCCATTACCAATACTATAACACTTGTCTTACCATATTTTGATTCATTTTTTTACAAGTCTGCCTCACGCATAGATTGTGAATGAAACTCCTCAGAGTAAGGACCATCTCTTAATTAGTAGCACAGTACCACACACATGATAGGTGTTTGATAAATGCTTACTAAATTGACATTTAGTAAAAACATCTAATACATGTGATCATTAACAGCATACCTGTGTCTCTAAGAACAGTATGTTTTTGCCATTTCAATATAATGCATAAAGGGAATAAAATAGCTATAAAGTTTAATCTTAATTTTCATTCTGACAGTGGTGGGAAATTCTTCATCATGATAACTAAGTTAGTACTCTACTGCTTTTTTAAAATCTCTGGTCTTCAGTAGTATAACTTCATGATGGTTGATGTGAACAGTTTCTGCACTCTTATCTTTTCTTTAATTTGAAGAATTAGTGGCTTGCTTTAAATTTATTGTTGACAAACCAATGATACTAGACAAAAAAATCACTTATTTTTTTCATTCAGACCATCTGATTATCTCCATGAATTAACACTCATTCTATTCGTGAAATTCCATTTCATATTAGCTTTACAATGAATCTTTTATTCTAGAACATAGAAGAGATTTCTATGTTGTATACTAATAAAAGTGGATTTGAATAAGAAAAGTGAAATTATATTTATACTATAGAAATTATTATTGCAAATATAGAAACCATTTTGACAGATGTAATTTGTGTCAGTAATATAAATGGAAAAATAAAATATCATAATTATAAGGCTGTGAGGTTTTGTTCACTAAAACAAGAGTAGAGATAACATCTGAATTTGCTTTAAAATGATAATGCCAATTTATATGATGGAGTAACAGAACTGTTCTTAGTACGTCAATAATATTTAACAATTTTAGCCACTTTGGGATGGAAGAAAAAGAGCGAAAGCTTAAAATGGACTCTAACCCATGTTTCTAAACATACGTTTTAAAGTGTGATAGGGCAATATAACTAAAAAGGCAGCTGTTGTCATCTCAACAATCGGCCTGGTGCATAATCCCGTGAAGTCACGCGGAAGGGGAAGGTACGCTGGACCAAGAGTAAAAAGTCAGTAGTTTTCGTGCTGGCTTCAGCACTGTGGGCTGCGTAGCCTTCTGCAAATCACGCTACCCTCTCAGGGGCTTCCAGATTCCCATATCCCCATCTGTAAAATGAAGAGGATAAACCAGACCACTTCTGAGGTTCTTTTAGCTCTAAAATGCTGTAATTCCTTATTTCCTCCATGGATGAGCAAGATTCTTGAAGGATGTAATTTGGATTAATAGAAGGAAATTACCCTTTAACTGACCAGACTATATGAAGTCAGCCCTTGGTATACGATTCCCACTGCCTGGTCTGTGTTTTAGTCGATATCCTGTTCAGAGCGCTAATATGCTGAAGCACTCCCATAATTTTCTATTGTTATTTACCCTGACCCCAAGCTACCCTTCAGGAAGTATTGGTAAATTGAATTTTGCTTCAAAGGTAATGACTTTTTTTTTTCATTATTCAATTATTAAAAGTTTGAGGACTAATGTTGAAATATATTAAAATCATTGCTAAATTACACCAAAATGTGTAAGTAAAATGTTTAAATAAGTGAAAACTTCATGTGGTATTTTTAAGTCTTTTACAGAAGTTATTTTAAAAACTTTTAATGCCATTTAATAATTGGCAGGAGAAACTGGAGGACTCCACAGGGTAATGGAACAGGAAATATATTGGAGGGTTTTAAAAGGAAGCCTGGTATGGCATGAATAGTATTGGAAGACAGTCATGTTTCTAATTATGCTCCAGACTATTTACATTTTTCTGTCAATTGAACTGAAGCTCAACCAGCTGTTAATTTTCTAACTTAATATTAGAACTCTAATTGTGGAAATGGTCACTTAATACTGATTTCTGGTAGGAATATTTATTTTATTCAAGTATTTCAAGAAGAAATACTGTGGATAAGAGGTTTAGGGTATTTTTAATTTTGTCATTCTTAAATATAAAAATTGAAGACATTTGTTTTTAAACTAATACAGTTGTTTCAGTTGCTTCCAACTCAAAATTAGCTCTTACTCAGCTTTTCAGCCCCAGAATGTCAAAAAAAAAAAAAAGAAAAACTGAGTTTTTCCCTTTGACTAAAGATGAAAAGTGTTAATGATATTTACCTTAGCCATGAAAGACTTAAAGAGCACATGACTTTTCAGGTATTTATAAACAATTTAAAATCCAAGCCCCCAAAGAACAATTAAAATTCCCACATGAACAAGAAAATAGAGGAATAATAATAACACATGGATGGCAGGTGTTTTCTATCCATTCTTATTTAGTAAGTAACACAAGTAGAATAAAAGTATAATTTAAGGTACACTTGGCTGGCTCAGTCAGTGGAGTATGTAGCTCTTGATCTTGGGGTTGTAAGTTTGAGCCCCATGTTGGGTGTAGAGATAACTTGAAAAATAAAATCTAAAAAAAACTATAATTTAAAACAATTTCATGTTTCTGGAGATTTGTTCTCTGACAATAAAAATAAATAATTCTAGCAGTGCTTTAAAATTATTGATAAAGAAGTTAGAAAATTAGTGTTTTATAATTTAATTAAATCAATTAGTCTCTATGAGAGACATCATCTGTACGAGAGTTATGCCCCCTGCCAGAGCATAAGATTACTGTAAAGTTAAGTAATAGAAACCTTGTACTTTTCCATTTAAAATAAGGAATCCCCTGGAACTGTACAGTAATAAACAATTTTACACTAAGATAAAGAGTACCCTTAAATTATATATGTTTATTTTAGAATAATACTAGCAAATACTAAAATCACATTATCTATTTAAAAGACCCATGGAGGGGGCACCTGGGTGGCTCAGTCAGTTATGCGTCTGCCTTTGGCTTAGGTCATGATCCCAGGGTTCTGGGTTCAAGCCCCATGTTGGGCTCCTAGCTCAGTAGGGAGCCTGCTTCTCTTTCCCTCTGCCCCTGCCCCTAGCTCGTGCCCACTCTCGGTATCTCTCTCTCTCAAATAAATAAATGAAATCCTCAAAAAAATAAAAAAAAATAAAAGATCCATAGGGACTTTTGTAGATTTATTCTGTATACTATAAATATAGCATATGTGATAAGACATTGGAAAAAATAACAAAATAAACTCTCATTCTTTTTCAAGCATGTCAAAATTGGTTTTTTAGCTAAAGAAAAACTAACAAGACTAATATTTTAAAAGACTCAAATAAGATTTGGAACAAAACGAAGGATTCTAAGTATGAATACCATAGAATTTCAAAATCATAAGAAAATACCATGAATAATTTTCTGTCAATAAATTTGAACAGAAATGGAAAATTTTCCAAAAGACATGAATGATCAAAATTCACTTAAGAAATAGCAACCCAACTTATGCAGATAACAGTTAATGAAATTGAATTTGTAATCTAGGCTTCTCTTGGCTCCCTCAAAAAGACATTAATCGCAAACTCTTTTATAGGAAAATCTTATACAAGCTTATTCAGAGAATTTTTAATTTTTTAGGCTAAAATAGCTTTCTTACCAAAATCCAATGGCAATGGTAGTACAAAAAAATGAGACCAATCTTAGGTATTAACAAACAATCCAAAATAAAGTAGTGGCAAATTGAATGTGATAGCATATTAAAAATAAAATCATTCACCATCTAAAAATCACAACAGCAGGAAAAAAGTATTTTACTAAATCTAATACTCATAACTTAGAATACAACAACCAACAAACCATTAACAAAGATTGGAAGAAAACTTTCTTGGCCTGATAAAAGTTGAAACATCATGCTTAATGATAAAACTTGAGAAGCATTCATGTTAAAGACAAAACCAAGAAAAGATATCACCAACTCCACATTGTGCTAGGAGTCCTGGCCAGTACAAGAAGACAAGAAAAAGAAATAACAGGAATTAGAACTAGGGGAGGAAGAAACAAGTCTGTCCTTAACATGATTATGTGTTACTTGGAAAATCCAAAGTACTCTCCTAACTATTTGAACTAGTAAGGCTTTCTAACAGGTTGCTGGATACAAAGATCAATATATTAAAACAATGTTCCTAAGTACCAATAATAATCAATCAAAAGTTATAATGAAAAAAACTATTTGGAACAAAAAAAACAGAACAAGTATAAATTAAGAATATATCTAACAAAAGATGTGTAAATCTTTTAGGAACGTTATCCTAAAGCACTATCGAAAGGCATGAAGAAGGTCAACATCAATGGATCAGTTGTGTTTATTGGTGGGGAAACTAGATTGTAAAGAGCTAAATTTGATTCATCTATAAATTTCACGCAATTCCAATCAAAATCAAGTCTCAGATTTTTGTGGAACTCAACAAGCTCTACCTAAATTTCATATGGAAAAAATAAAAGGCCAAAAATTGTCTAGACAATATGAAGAACAGAGTTAGGGGACTTGTCCTACCAGGTATCAAGGATATCTAGAACTGTTGCCATTAGATGTCCTGCTGGTTGGCATGATCAGTCGTTGTCTTCTGGAGATGGAAAACAATGTCACATGTTATTTAATCTGAAACTTCAGAGGTTCAGTTTTTTTCCTCTTTTATGCTTATCTATGTGGTTGAACTTTCCCCAATGCTGTGGCACTGCCTTGTAAGTGGCACTGAGCCAACTTTTTTTTTTAAAGATTTTATTTATTTATTTGACAGAGAGCGAGATCACAAGTAGGCAGAGAGGCAGGCAGAGAGAGAGAGGGGGAAGCAGGATCCCCGCTGAGCAGAGAGCCTGATGTGGGGCTCGATCCCAGGAAGGCAGAGGCTTAACCCACTGAGCCACCCAGGTGCCCCTGAGCCAGCTTTTAAAAGCCTAGTTCCCATCTTGCTCTTTAGTCTTAGAAGCTCAGACAAAGTTAAATGTTGGAGTTGATGTTATAGAGTAAAAGAAGAAAGGGTCTTTGGTTATTTTGGTGAATTTTTTCTGAATTCTGATTCCTTTTTAAAGAGTCAGACCAGAATTATGGAAAAAGTATGGTAAGTACGTAATACCATGGGCTAGGTCCCATGGCATCTGGAAAGTACTGTCTTAAATGTGAGCACTTGAAATAGGCAGGTAAGATGTAAAAGAAGCTAATGGAAAACAGCTTTCCACCTGCTAAAAAAGATAACTAGATAAGCCATTTTTCATTGTATCATATTTGTGACTAGCTCAGCCTATCATGTTCTTTTAATATTTGTGCCAAGTCAGGGATGGCAAAAATTAGCCTTTGGGCTACCACTGCCTTATCCCAAACCCCAACAGACATTACTAATGGAACATAGAACTCTTTCTGGCTAAGCCTATATGTGACTCTCAAAATCCTACTCAACAATGTTCCAGGCAAAAACAAACAGTTAACACAAAATAAGTTTGCCTAGCCATACTCCATGTTGTATTATCTCTCATTTACAAACCAAGTAACAATGTTTCCAGTGTCAAAATATTGATACAAAAGAGAATCAAGCAGAATACAAATGATAAATTTTGGGTGTTACTCCATTCCAGAGTCTTAACTAAGAGTTACATTTCCTAATAAGCAGCTCTTTTGCAAGTTTCTCTTTCTGTACTCAACCTGCAGATACTGGAGTGCCCCAGAGTGTGGTCTTCAGCCTCCTTGTCCTTAGATAATCTCAGTCCAGTCTCAGGGTTTGATGATGACTCCTAAATGTTTATCTCTAGCCTTCACAGTTGCATGTCTAAAAGGTGTCTCAAACTTAACATTTTCAGAATAGAATTCATGATTCTCATGCCTTTCTCAAACCTGTACCTCCTCCGGTTTCCCCAGCTTGGTAAATGGCAGTTCCCTTCCTCCTGTTCAGGGCAGAAACCTTGGCCTCTCCTCAGCTACCCCAGCCCTTGACCTGTCAGCACATCGTGCTGGACCTACCTTCAGAATCTGTGCAGACTTGACCATTTGTCACCACTGTCACTTTTCTGGATTATAACACAGTTATAATCAGACCCCTCACCAGACCCCCTGCTTTCACCCTTGCCCACTGCCCCCTCCACCCCATGCCTGTTCCCGACACAACAACCAGAGGGGATCTGTGAGGATGTAAGTCAGATTATGTCACTCTTCCATTCCAACCCTCCAGTACATTCTCATCTCACTTGGAGTATAAGCCAAAGTTTTCACCTCTGTCTGCTGTGATTTGTCCACCTCCCCACTTCCTCTTTGACCTGCTCGTCTGCCTGTCTGCTCCTGGATGACTTTGCTTCCCCCATGCTGTCCTTGCCTTCTGGAGCACACCAGGTCTGCTCCCTCCTAGAAGCCTTGCTCTGCCTGGAATGCTTTTTCCTCCTATCTGAGGCCCAGCTCTTCACTTGGATGTCACCCTCTCAGGGAGGCCCCCAGTCCTCAGCAAGCCCCTGTACTTCCCTCTGTGCTGCCCCCCAGTGCTCTCTCTGCCTGCAGCACTCAGCATCTGACATCTCTTACTTCTCTTCTGTCCACTGTCTTTCCCACACCAGACAGCACTCGTCTGCTTTGCTCAGTGCTAAGGGCCTCACACATAGTAGCTTTTACTCAGTCCTCACCGCGTGGCCACAACTTGTACAGAGATGTGAGGTCTGGCTGGGCAAGGAACTCGGGGAGCCCAGTCCCTTTCTCATCCTCTCTGTTCCCTGGTTATCAAACCTTTTTTCTTCTCAGGAGCTCAAGTCCTGCCCTCACCTGAGAAGACGACCTCCGGCTTGACCTCACTGAGAAGAGTCTTGTCATCACTTTGGAGAGCGCTCATCCTACACCCGCCTTCTCAGCCCCTCTCCCGCCCTTTTGCCCCATCCTGGTGCTGGGAGGCTGACTGTCCCTCCATCCTCCTGTCCCTGACTCCACGGCTCCAATGCCAAACATCCATAGCCCTCACTATCTTGGAAATGCCTCCTTTGAGCCTTATTCCCCCACTTTTTACCCGTTTTGTGTCTCTCCTTCAAGTTCTAGACTTATTGAGCAAATGCTCTCCATACCATGTCTCCATTTCTCTCCCACCTTCTGCCTCTTTAACCACACGCCTGGACTTTTGTTTCTGCCCCAGTGCTCCCACTGGACTGGGCATTTAAAGACCATCAGTGGCTTCCTTGGGAGATCAAAGGACCTTTTCTTTATGTCCATCCATCTTGAACACACCAAAGAATGTTGACACTGTTAGTCACCTCCTTCTTCAAAGCCCTCCTTTGGCTTCCTCACTTCTGTGTTGCCCTAGTTCTCCAGTCTTGTTGACTGCTCTCAGAGAATGTGCCTTCTGATGTGAACAGTATTCCCAGCAGGTGAGGTGGGCTCTGCTGCTTCTCGGGCATCCCGAAGTACACTGTAAAAATTCAATCTTAGTAGCTCGGGGAAGCTAAATGTTGGGGTCAGTTCCATAAAGAAGAAAGGGTCTTCTCTTTTGATATTATTTGATATTATTTTGATAACAAAATAAATACAGCCCAAACAATGTGAACCTGTCTGGCAGAGCTCATTGGGCCCCCACTGAGGAAGGTCCCTTCCCTTCACACTATCTAGGGGTTGCTGCTGTCTGTCATTGCTTAGTCTTAGGCTCTTACCCACTTGGTCAGTCCTGCCATCCTTCACCAAAGCACCAACCACACACACTGTGGGCAGTGAATTCTTTCCCGCACTGCTCTTTGTCTGTTTCACTGGATTTTCCATGAAGTCTGTCCTTAGTCCTTTGCTCTATTGTATTCACTCGGGAGAGGTGGAAGTACACTGCAGACCCTCTGCCCAACCTTCTCTAATTCCGCGCCTCCAGCTTCCTCCTGGACAGTTTCACTCATATCTCCCACTGCTACTTTTGATCCAGACAAGTCACAAAACCAGAGTCTTCATCTTTTCTTCCAATCCCACACCCCCCCCCAATGTTTTTCTCTTCAAATGGCCCCCTGGTTTTCCCACTCAGGCTCAGAAATTGGAGGCTTGTCTTTAATTCATGCCTCTCTCTTTCATTCTCTGACTAGGCAGACTCTACATTCTGCTTTATTTTTGTCTCCAGACTCTGTCTCCTTTCTGTCCTTCCTTTTTCCATTCGCCCCTGCTGTCATCTAGCTGGGGCCTTCAGCACTCACTCAGAGATTACCACTCTTCCTGAGTCCTTGTTTGAGGGGCCCCTTCTTTTCTGAACAGCACTTCCAGCATTTCTCCCTGCTTTCCAAGTGGTTCAGTGGCCTTCGATGTCCTTTCATTCATTTGTCCCACCAGTGTTTACTGAGTGCCTATTATGTTCAGAGTGCAGCCTGTCTAGCTCTTCTGGGCAGAAGCAGCCATTTAACCTCACTTCTCTAACACCAGGCCCCTGTTTTTAGCCACACCAGGTCATAGTGCCATGGGAATGCCATTCTGGCCTTGAAATTCCCTCCCGTCCCTCTTCCCCAATCCAAAGCCACCTCTCCCAAACCCAGCTCAGATGCCACCCTTCCCTGGCTAGCTTTCCCTGGCTACATATTCTGATATTAGTATCCTTTTTCTCTGAAATTCCTCTGCACCCACATAGTTCCCCATTTTCCTGAATTTTCCCATCTCCACAAATAGATTTCAAGATAGAGGCCATGTTTTTACCTCCACTCTATTCAATAGAACATGCGGCCCAGAGTTGAGCACAAGATTGTGACTGGATAAATAGCCATTGATGGCTCTGAAGGGACACTCAACATATCCTGAAGGCCAAGGGGAAACTGTATAACTTTGAAGGGAAAGTGTAACTCGGAAGAATATGGAAGCAGCGACGTAAACTATGCAACATAAGATCTTGTTCTGTAGTAATGTCAGAATCAAAGTTTTCATTGAGATCAAAGTAAAAACCAGTTAAGTGCCATCTCGTGGAGATCATTCATGTCTGCATCCAAGTAATATAGAATCCCACTGCCACCGAGGTAGACCAGTTATCTAAAAAGTGCTCAGTATTGTAGCTATGGTGCTCTGTAATTAGATCACATGCACCTTACAAAGTTAAGCACTCCCAGTGAGCTTTCAGGAACTGCTCTAGTTTTGTCCTGAAATGGCCCCGTACTTTGACGTTAAGAATAAACCCATTTTCCTCTTTCAAGCAGAAGGTTATTTCATTCAGTCACCGTGTTTGTCTCACTTGATGTCAGCCCACAGTGGATCACAGGGTCCACTGTGTTGTCCATTGTTTGTACTTACTTAGCCAGCAGAGCTTTGCTGTTCTGGGTGTGCTTCCCTCTTCTCCTGTCATTTTCTCACTGAATTGGTCTTAGGGATATGATTAAAAAGAGTATTGATAAAACATCTTAAGAACGTCTGCATGGTGTCTGGAACAGACGCTGATGGCTATAAAGAGAGGTGGATGTCGCTTCTACTTTGGAGGCTCTGATTTTGATCTGACCTTAACCCATACTGCTAGCTTTCCCATATATATTTGGTCCTCTGGTTAATTTTTTTCTTCATTCATTCATGCATTTTCCAAAACAAAACTCAAACTGTGAGGTGCTGGGTGGCTCTGTCAGTTAAGTAGGGTCACGATCCCAGGGTCCTGGGATGGAGCTATATCCAGCTCCCTACTCAGGGGAGCCTGCTTCTCCCTCTCCCTCTGCCTGCCACTCCCCCTGCTTGTGTGCTCTCTCTGTCTGTCAAATAAATAAATAAAATCTTAAAAAAAATAAACCCAAAGTGTGAAGTGTAGTAGTAGTAAGACTCAGCAGTGAGCGACGGGATACAAACAGCCTGGCCCTTGCTTTGGGAGAAATTGGCAGACTGCCATAGCAGGAGAATCCAATTTACGCTCTGTGCCATCAGTGATAACCATTATCAGGGTTCGTGTTGCATCTCAGAGATCCCAGTATCATTCTAACATTGGGCTAATAACGTTATAGGTACTGTATTTGTCTTTTGTGTGCTTATTAGGGACATGATTAAAGAGATCTATGGAGTAGAAACTATAATGAAAGAACAATGGAAAGGAATCAGACTTTTTCAAAAACTAGAACTTTGAAACATGAAAGTCATAGTCATTAATCCTTTATGATGATAAACATGATGAAAATGCAAAGGAATAGGAAAAAAAATGAAAATCACCCAGTTGTAGAAACACTATGGTTAACATTTCAATATCATTCTTGCTCTTCCTTTTGCATGGATGAATGTGTGTACAATATCTGATATCAGACTAGAGTTTTGTATTAGGCTTTTGTCATTTATCATTACAGCACAAATATCTCTTCATGTCATTGGCAATCTTAAAAATTATATCTAGTGAATACTTTGTATTTCAGTAGTTATGAATGATATTTTGGTAGTTATGAATGAACCATAGCCTTACATTTATGCCTGGCCTTATTGTATAAAGAATTAAAGGGAGAGTACCAGTTAGGAATTCTTTTGTCTATAGGCTATGGAAAACCTAACTTGAGCAAATAAGAGTTTTTTCCTTCACATAAATCTGGAGGTTGCTGTTGGGTTGATCCAACAGGTCCACCATGTCACAACAGATGCCTTGGACTTTCTTGACCATTCTCTCACACTTATTGACACATGCTTGCAAGGGGACTGCCCAGCTCCAGGCATCACATCTGTATTCACTAGGGGAAGAAGGGGGAAGGGACAGCAAAGGTAGCATCTGCCCTTTTATTAGGAAACCAAAAGCTTTCCCAGAAGTTCCCCAAGCCAACTTCTTACACCTCATTGGATATAACAAAAAGAGGTAGGAAAGCAAGGGTTTCCCTTCCCAGTTACATTAGAGGCAGGCAAGGGAGAGGAAGACTGGGAGTAGGATCTGGGTTAAGCCAGATCCTGGTGTCAGCCTTGGGCACTATTATGTATTTAACTCGTCATCCTTTAGTGGACACTTCTGTTTCCAATCCTTCCTTCTTATAAGTAATTCATAGTAAATATCCATGTTCATCCATTCATCAAAATCTCTGATTATTTCCTTGGTATAATGTCCCAGGAGTAGAATTACAGGTTAGAGGTATCATGGCTTTTATATCTCTTCATATGTATTATAAACTCCTTTCCAGGGGCGCCTAGGTGACTCAGTCGTTAAGTGTCTGCCTTCGGCTCAGGTCATGATCCTGGGGTCTTGGGATCGAGCCCTGCATCAGGCTCCCTGCTCAGCAGGAAGTCTGCTTCTCCCTCTCCCACTCCTCCTGCTTGTGTTCCCTCTCTCGCTGTCTCTCTCTCTGTTGAATGAATAAATAAAATCTTTAAAAAATAATAATAATAAATAAATAAGCTCCTTTCCAGAAAGGTCTTGCCATTGTGTGCTACCCTACGGTGCATGAGCCATGGGCATCCCATTTAGGGCACACTCTTAGTCGTCCCATCTTTAAGACTTAGTCTTGGCAACTACCAGAGTACCAGCTACGTAAGTGGATGGTGACACATCATGATTCTGTGGGTAGCAATCAGAGGTCATGATGTAATTTTAAGGGTACCTATCTGAAAGTATTTTGCAGCACCTGGACCTAAAGAACTCTGGAGAGGCTGAGCCAGCAAAGAAGAGTAACAAGATGCCACAGGCAGCTGCCCTGCCCTCCTCGTCGGATTTACTAGTTGCATAAATACTTACCTAGCCCCAAGTTTCTCAACAGGTGCAGAATGGGCATTTGGGGAGGGACAGTTCTTTACTGTGGGGGACTTCCTCATCATTGTGGAGCATTTTGCCTCCCTGGCCCTGCGGGGAAATGGCAGCAACACTTTCGGCCTCTGTGACAAGTGGACCCTCCCTATGATGTTATGTGCCACAGCCTTGTGGGGAGAACCTACCAAGCACATTGCATTGACTCCTTTTTAGCACATTATGCTGTGCTCAACAAGGCTGGGAAGGTACCAGGAAGAAGTATTAAGTTCCCCCACACTGATCTTTTCTTAGAGACTTCCAGAAATGCACATTGCCCAACTGTTCTGCCTGCAGACATCAAGGAGGAAAGGCTACACATGCAAACCCCAACCTCAAATCTAAAGTAAAGGAGAAAGTCCACAAGCAGTCAAGGTGGTTAAAGGTGGTTTTCTATAGAAACTCAGAGGGCTGTACTTGTCTAGGGACAGCAAGGAAAGAGGTTGGAGGTGTGGGAGGATGGAAAGAACTTCCTGGAATGTAAAGGGAGCAACAGCCATTAAGCTAGGGCCATGATAAGGGGGAAGAGAAAACACAGGGCCCCCGTGTTAGCCTGAGTTGGCCACTCTTGAAGGGAGAGTGGAGGTAAGTGACAGGTCAATAGGCCAGTCCCTGGACTGGAGCCAAGTTTACAGTTGAAGAACCAGCACGTGCAAAGTCCTAACGGCAGAGTCTGAGGAACCACAGGAAGTTTGATATCACCAGAGTGTTGGATCAGGGACTGATGGGTGGTCCACACAATGCAAGTCTTTTGTCTTATGCCCCAGAGGAAAATCTCCAGCAGATTGAAGGGAGGGGCTAGGCCTAGGGGCAGAGATGCCAGTTAGGGACCCCGTGACAGTCTGGCGTTGAGGAGAAGCAGGATGTAACCTAGAATGTAGCATCTAACATCCTTCATGGAAGAGTGGGTTGTCTCACGTTCGGTAATTAAGTTTCTAAATTAAAATATTTTACCTGCTAAGAACATGCCAAATAGACCAGATACCAGTCACAATGTGGGACAAGGAGGCGGGTAGGATATGGGAATGGCAATATTTTTCTAAAGACTGCAAATGGCCAAAACAGAGGCTTGAAAATTTATTCTAAGAGAGGGTTAACAGTTGTCTTTTCTTTAGATCATGGTGAGTAAAGTTTTGTTTTGTTTATCTGCCTTTGAACCAATTCATAACAGTTAATATTTTTAAACATTTTAAAATTCAAAATTAGAAGAGTGTTCTTTAAGGCTGCTGGAACCGTACATACACTTAGAGCTTGGGCCACTTTCCTTAGCGAAGAATGACAGAAGAACAGCGCTCTTTTGGTTCTAGTTAGAAGCATCTGGCCTGTTTGAGCAGTAGCGACAGGGAGAACACCTTGCAATCTTGGTCCCCTGTGTCTGAGGAACACTGCTATCTTCCCAGAGGAGGCCTGCGGGCCCTCCCTCCATCAAGGAAGCAGCTCACCTAATGTGACCGAGTGACCATTGTCCCGTCTTACAGATGGAGACACAGGCCCCTGCCTGGGGACATGCAGTGAGTTAACCATGTATGGAACATTTGAAAAGTGAAAAAAGAAAGTAAATAATAGAAGAGGTAGTAGGTTAATATGTGGCAGAAGTTATGAAGGCATCAGGGGGAGAGTTGCTGTAATCTCACAGGAATAGAAAGGTCAAGGTTAGGAAAGGACCCACAGCACCAGAGCTGTCTTGGAGACTGGGCTCTCCAAGAGAGCAGGAGTTAGAAGCCAAGGGAGAGTTACCTTTCCCTCAGGCAAGTCATTTCCCTTTGGAGCTCTAGTTTCCTCATCTCTGAAGTGAGGGCTTAAGTCACCCTTGGGCATCTCCTTGGTGCCAACGCTCGTGTAGTGTAACAGTAGCTCCGTGTTATGCTGGCGCGGCGGGCGTTTACGTAACCCTGCTCAGCGCGAGCGTGGACACACACACACACACACACGCACACACACGCACACACACGCACACACCGCACACACACGCACACGCACATTGGTGCTGTAGAGAGCTCTGCAGCGCCTCCCTCGTTTGGAAGTGGGACTGCAGCTCCCCCGGAAGCGATATTCCAGCGCCCTTCTCCGAGGACACTACAGCTCGCCCGCCCTAGGCTTCCTATTAACCAGCGATGTTCCCTTGCAGGTTAGCAATCTGAAGCAATGGGCGACTGGAGCTTTCTGGGGAGACTATTAGAGAACGCACAGGAGCACTCCACGGTCATTGGCAAGGTTTGGCTGACGGTCCTGTTCATCTTCAGGATCCTGGTGCTGGGCGCCGCAGCCGAGGAGGTGTGGGGAGACGAGCAGTCGGACTTCATGTGCAACACACAGCAGCCTGGCTGCGAGAACGTCTGCTACGACAAAGCCTTCCCCATTTCCCACATCCGCTTCTGGGTGCTGCAGATCATCTTTGTGTCCACGCCCACCCTCATCTACCTGGGCCATGTGCTGCACATCGTGCGCATGGAAGAGAAGAAGAAAGAGCGGGAGGAAGAGCTGCTGAAGGGCGACCGCCCGCACCATGGGCCGGCTGCACGCTGTGGGTCGGGCGGCCACGGCCAGAAGGACAGGCCGCCGGTGCGGGATGACCGGGGCAAGATCCGAATCGCGGGGGCCCTGCTCCGGACCTACGTCTTCAACATCATCTTTAAGACGCTGTTCGAAGTGGGCTTCATCGCCGGGCAGTACTTTCTGTACGGCTTTGAGCTAAAGCCTCTGTACCGCTGTGACCGGTGGCCTTGCCCCAACACGGTGGACTGCTTCATCTCCAGGCCCACGGAGAAGACCATATTCATCATCTTCATGCTGGCAGTGGCCTGCGTGTCCCTCTTACTCAACATGCTGGAGATCTACCACCTGGGCTGGAAGAAGCTTAAACAGGGAATGACCAATTATCGCTCAGACACCCCTGAATCCAGGGTGGGGGCCACAAAACCTGGGGGTGTGAGCCCACTCCTCCTCCCCTCCCACTCCGCCCCGCCCACGGTTACTATCGGATTCCCGCCTTACTATGCTCACTCTGCCTCTTCTCCCGGACAGGCCACGGTCACGGGCTACCCTGGGGCCCCTCCACCAGCAACAGACTTCGACGTGGCAGCCCTGTCCGAGGCCCCTGGGAAGGACCACCCTGCCAAGTTCTACAAAGGCAACCACCACCTGCTAATGACAGAACAGAACTGGGCCAACCAGGAGGCCGAGCAGCAGACTTCTGTGAGGAAGTCCTCCCCTCCAGCTTCGGGTTCTGCATCCCTGAGCCCTACAGGTAGTACCCAGCAGCTCCCTCAGGAGGATGGTCCGGGAAGCAGCGGGCCAGGCCTGTTGGGGAATGGGAATGGCAGCAGCTTGGGAGAGAGCAAATTGGAAGTGACTCCCAACAACGGGGAGGAGCAGGCAGTGACCACCGCAGTGGAGATGCACGTGCCTCCCTTGCTCCCGGCAGACCCTGGACGATCAAGCAAGGCCAGTAAATCCAGCGGCGGTCGGGCCAGACCCAATGACTTGGCCATCTAGCGGTGGTCTCTCCATGACAGCTTTATAATAACGTCTTTTCTAGCAACCAAAACCAAAGTGCAGTTCCAGTCTGCAGGTAGAGAAAGCCTGGAAGTGAGAGAGCACTGGAGTGGAGGAGGGGAAGATCAAGCGGAAGAGAGCAGGTTTCTGTGTGTCCATGCTTGCTGTTCTTAACACTGTGAGGTAGAATGGGGAGAACGTCCACGTTTGCTGAGATGGGGAGGTAGGGGCAAAGTGGGTGCAGGGGCTGTTGACCTTTAAAGATATTCCCAACAATCCAAGAGTCCAGCAACCTGGGCCGCCTTTGCAGGTGTTGCTGCCCAGCCTTGGGCTCCTGCTCTCTCTGTGGGTAACTGTTCTGCTGTGGTAAAGCAACAGGTGTCTGCAGACACTTCAGCTTGGGGCAATTAGGTTTTCCATTCCTACGCTCTCCAGAGCCTCAGGGCCCCCCCAGAAAGTCACAGATGCACTTAGCACTATCTCTGTTTGATACCTTGAACTGAGAGTTGAATTTCATTTGGGATATTTGCCAAACTGCACTAAAAAAAGATTTAGTGCAAGTCCATATAGTGTCATTTGAGTTTCTGAAATTGCCTGCGAAGCCCAGGATATCAAACTGTACGCTTCGTGACAAGTGACAATGAGCAGCTACCCTCCAGAGGCAGAGAGTCAGCGCAGGCGAGAGCCACAGAGGTTGCTGGTAAGAAGGCAGGGAGAAATGCAGCGACACTTGAGATAATTTTTAAACAGCTGAAGAAATTGAAATGAAAGTGTGGCAGGCATGCCTTAGGTATTTATTTTTAAAATGGTATTTTGTGCTTTGATCTGAATTGTACAGGGATGCCTATTTTCCTCCACTTTCTTTCAGGAGAAATGAAAGAAAAATAGTACTATTAAAATGAATACTGACAAAGGGAATGCTAATTTGTCCATAACGTACTAGTAAAGATCTGAACTTTCTTTTAAAGAAATTCTTCGACCTCATGAGTCAGCTATTGCTATGCGAATGTACTATAAAAATAAATAAATAAAGGCAGGGGAAATTTAAGTGCATTTCAAATACTTGAAGTTGTGAAGTTTTTGAATGAAAGGTTAAAAGTTAACTACTCTTGCCAGAAAAATTATTTATACGGATGAATCAATGACCTGCATTTTTTTTTAACAGTACAAAATAAAACTCTTTGAGTCTCCTAACCATTCTTTGTGGGCAGCCTGTTTGCTTTCTAAAGTGTAAATAAAAGTATCTGGGTTTTACTTCCTGTGTAACGCATGTGCTGATTTCGGACGTGTGCCCCATTTGTCACCCATGCGGATTGCTGCACTGACAGGGAAGGCTCTTTCTCTGCGAGGCTGTGGCTGGAACGTGGCAGAATTTTCTGTACCACGCACCCTGCTGTCATGTCTGAGTTGCTGTTTGTTTACAAACTGATGAACAGTGGTAATGCTGAGCCCGGTCCTTCTCACACTCCAACTTCCACTGAGTACTGTCAGCCCTTACTCAGCAAAACACCAAACACTTGCCAATTTGATTCATTCCTTTGTGAGAATCAACACCAGTTTCCTGATGATTTATCTGGGGCTACGCTCCAAAACATACTTTGTGTTTTCTATGGTAAAGAGTGACCCACTAGCAACCTGATGAGAAGACTGCGATTCCCATTCTCAGATGAATGCTTGCAATTAGTTCATTAGAGCCTTATGCTTGCTGCAGAATGAACTTAGATAATCTCCTTGGCTTGAAAAATGCCAGCTTCCCTAAATATTCTTTTGGCCTTTTCTCAAACAGATTTGAGCGTTACAGAAAATTATTTGACTGTCTATTTTCTCAAATCCCCCCAGGCTGGGACATAACTCATGCCGCCGTTGGTTGCAGAAGAGAGAAAATCATTCATCGCCTACAGTGGATGCCTTAAGCTTCAGGCAGTAGGACCTAGTTCTCTGGGGTGAGAAGGGCCACCAACAAATGCTAGTTCGAAAAGCATTCTGATTAAAAAAAAAAAAAAAAAAAAGCTTTGGTCACAATTCAGTTAATGGACAGCCAAAGTGGATGTGAACAAAGATCGTTAGGTTCTCCCATGATAAATGTTAGTAGTAACCTTCTGGTTTACCCACGATTTGATTTTGACTGGAGTTGGAGATGAGCGTGAGAACTATAATTACATTTAGTTTTTACATTTTAAAATTGGATTTTATCCACCACATGTTGATGAAGATGCCAGCATTGTGAATTGACCGTAGTCTAGTTGGCCCATGCAGTGCATGGGTAAGAGTTTGAAATTAGATTCACCTCCTTGAAAACTACTCATTTATAAAGAAGTAAAATTCTGTGATACAACAGTGCCTATAGTATTTTTTCAGGGTAGTGTTCTGCTTTCAATTCATGTAAAAAATGAAAGCAGGTGTTCCACTGTGTTGCTATTTGAGGTATCCACGACCCTGAAGTCTAGGGTCCTTCTCCCTCATGGGGATGTGGGAGTGTTAAAGGGTGCTCTCTGTGTAGCCAGTCACTGTAAGCATTAGGATGTGCAATGAAAGTAGACATGACCTCTCCCTATGATCAAGATTCCAGATATGTTTTTTCTCTAGCCTGTTAATTATTTGAAAATTTCACTGAAATTATTTTTATCTTGATTTAATGGAAAAAATTTTAATTCCATAAGTTTCTTTTAAAACTCAAATGCTCTAACATATTTATGCACATTATCTTTTAATCTGCAGTATGCAAGACAATCACTCTCTTGCATCCGTATTTGCAGAAGCTCAGTTATCCTGTTGGCACTACATAATCCATGATAGTGATAAAATGTCAAGCATTACTAACCCATCTCCAAATCCATTTACTAAAATTCCAAAACATTTCTTAATCATTCACATTCTCCTTTTTAAACTTTATTTTACAGAATTATTTTTCCCCATGAAATTAACAAAAAAGATACCTTAAGTTTCAAAAGAAAATAGAAAGGGGAAAAGAGCCAGCCAGAATATTTCTGACCCATCCTGACTTTCCATGTTTGTTAAGCAAGTGGCTAGATCATAGATTTCTTATACAAGGACACCTGGAATTAGAACTATAAATAGAATTCAAACATCCTTCAAAAAAAAATTAAGTTCATGAGATTTAGGTCTCTTTTCACTATAGGCTTTTTTTTTTTCTGCTAACACTTTCCTTAGTATTTTTGAAAAAAGTCCTTTTGCTGAATTTTTTTCTTTTGAAATTTTCCTTCTGGCATTTGTAACATTGATTCGTGGATCTCCACCAAATAAATTCTCTTACAAAGTATTGCATGATTCAAAAAGATAAATGTTTTTGTAAAAATCAAAAGGTTCCTGCCACTGCTTCACCCCCACCTCCATGGAGTTCAGGATATTCTCTAAATAACTTTTAAATACCGTCTAACATGAAGGCATTGTACGTTAAAGTCTGAAAATGTATTTCTCATTCTAATTTTATATTATTACACTGCAAAGCTGAGGTTTATGCATTCTAAGATTTCTTATTGCCCAAAATATTTTTTTTCTTTTTGCATTATAGAATGTCCTGGCAAGACATTTTATGGTCAACTAGGAATTTAAATAACACTAAAAGCAGTGAACTGTTTCTAAGTATTATATTTGAAGGTGTTTGGCATGTAAGTGTAACTTAGATCATAATATTTACAAAACTCTTACTAAAACTTTATTTTTTGTGTTATAATAGAATCTTTCGTCAACTAAATTGTAACTGAAAATAAGCATCTTATAAGCTAAGTAATAAAAAATGGCCTTAAATGTAAATCACCAGCTCTGTAGTTGGTTGTTTTTACGGATAGAATCCTTGAGCAGGTTTTCAAAGTAAAAATTTTCATCTAGACAGAATAAGGAGCAAAGACTTTCCTACAAAAGAAGTTTGAGAAATTTCCGCAGTGGCTGTTCTGTCTTTTCACAGGTACTTAGGTACTTCAAGTAGCCTCTTCTAAGGGTTCCGGTAACATTGCTACTACGTCTTACTGTATGTTCTCCGGAAGAAATAACGTGCACATTAACTCCTCCTTCGTACACAATCCTGCTAAGTGGTAATGGGGTTTCAAGAGCTGAGAGTTCACTTTGTCTCGCGAGGCTGGAGTTTATCGTTCTCGGCAACGACATTTCTGTATAATTGCAAGTAGTTGGGTAGTTGTCATCTTTGCTTTTATGACACTTGACCATACCTGTAATGTGTCCAACTCCAAGTTCTTAATAGAAAGGCAATTCGCACTTTCGCTGTTCCTGCTTTGCAAATCCACTTCAGGGATGATTTCCAGGGACGCCGCGGTGTAACAAAAAGAGACCGGCCTGGTTGTTTTGAAGGCTCTAAAGCAATGCAGCATGCAAAATTCAACCCCACCAAACACGAATTGGTGAAAATTTCCCCCATTTCCGACCATAAGTGCCACGGCCTGTTCTGATGGAGGTTTTGGAAAGAGGCTGGGCCCTCGGGTGCAAGGCCACAGCGTGGGGCCCCCGGGAAGGTGGCCCGAACCCACAGCCGGCGACCAAGCGGCCGCGCCCTCGAGGAGAAGGGAGGGGAGGGGGCGACGATACCCCGGGAACCCCCGGGAGGGCGACAATGGGGCGAGGCGAGCAGAGATGGCGTTGGAGCGGTCGCGCCGGCGCCAGGCGGGCTTCCTCAAACGCCCAGCGCGGAGTGGCAGCCGCTGCACAGCCAGCCCCGCGCCTGGCTGTTGGAGGCCACGGAGACAGGAACGCGACACTGCGGGCTCAGAGCGGCCAGCACCGGGGCGCACACGCTACACGGCTTCATCCCCGGCAATGCAAGCCTGGCTGGCAGATCGTCTGTCAGTGTTCCGGGAACGTGCGGACTTCCGTGATGCTTTATAAGGGACGTTTCCCTTAGCAGGCATCCTCTCGCTGGGGACGCATAAACTTCCTGTATGGTACACTGTCCCACGCCCCAGGCCTGGCCGCCTCCAAGGTCACAGACAAGGGTCAGAACTCTGCACTGCTCCTTTGCAGCCATGGGATCTCAGGGAAGTTATTTAACCTCTGACTTTGTAGATAGGTTCTTGCATCTGAAAAATGGAAATAAGCTTGTGAGGAACAAGTGAGAATGGACAGAACATACTGTGCATAGTGCCTGACCCATAGTAGCACTCAGTAAAGCCTCAGTGAAAATACATGAAAGTAACTCTGACCAAAATTCCTGAGGCCTACACAGTTGTACTTTTTTTTTTTTTTAAGATTTTATTTATTTATTTGAGAGAGAGAGAGAGATCACAAGTAGGCAGAGAGGCAGGCAGAGAGGTGGGGGGAAGCAGGCTCCCTGCTGAGCAGTAGAGCCTCGATGCAGGGCTCGATCCCAGGATCCTGGGATCATGACCTGAGCCGAAGGCGGAGGTTTTAACCCACTGAGCCACCCAGGTGACCCCACGGTTGTACTTTTTAACTTTATTTGAAAACAAGACAGTTGTATACATACAATGGAATATTATTCAGCCCCCAAAAGGGAAGAAATCCTGTCACAGGCTACAGCACGGATGAGACTTGAGGACGTTATGCTAAGTGAATAAGCCAGTCACAGAAGGACAAATACTAGATAATTCCACTTATTTGGTCTACCTTGAATAGATAACATCATGGAGACAGAAAGTAGCATGATGAGGAGGGAAAACGGGGAGTTGTACAATTGGGGAAGATGACAAAGTTCTGAAGATGGATGGTAGCGATGGAGGCACAGCAATCTGAATGTACTTAATAGGACTGACTGAAAAATGATTAAGATGGTAAATGTTATGTTATGTGTATTTTACCATAATTAGAACTTTATATATACATTTTTTTCAAAAACTAAAAAATGCTTTAAATTGAACCAAGATGTACACGTACAGGACACAACCCCCAAGTATACAATACAATCCATGCATCTGAACACAGGGAACACACCCAGAGCAAGAAACAGATCATTTCTTCATTCCAGAAGTCTCTTTTTACTTTCCTGCATCATTACTGCCCACCCTTTTACTGTCGTCATTATTCACTCTAAAATTATTCCTTATGGAAATGAAGGAGGCCATGGGAGGAAGAAGGAAGGAAAACCGTGGAAGGAAGCAGGTCACTAAGGTATGACTAGTGCAGCCGTCCGCATCCTGTCACACTTGGTTCAAAGCCATGCGGTTGAGTTGCGGGTCATAAAAAGAAGTCAGCTCAGCAAGCTCTGAACCTGTCCCAGGAGGACCCTACTGTGGTCCCTGATTTGGAATCTTCTTTGAGCCATTTTATGAGTTTTCATTACCTTTTCAGTGGGAAAAACAAAAGAGTTTATAGTTTTTTAAATGACTAAGAGTTTTTATTGAGTAAGTTGTCAATAAATATGTGTTAAATATTGAAAGGATGAATACGAATGCCTACCTTGCTACACCATGGGAGTCAAACACATCGAGGTTGTTGGATCAAAACTTGCAACTTCGGCAAGACCCTCTTTTAGGTTCTAATAGGTCTAATCAGTCCCTCAACAAACAGGCTATAGACACCACTTTCCCCGGAAAAGTTGACTCTTACCTGTCTATCTGTGTGGAGCATTAACGTGTGTGTGATGCAGCCAAACATAAAGCTGGACATGTTCTGTTTCCCTTCAGAACTGCAGGGCGTGTTGTCTGTAATGTGGGCCGGGGGGGGGGGGGGCTCCCCAGTTATGTAGCCTCAAAGAGCTTCCACTGGGCTGGAGGTTCCAAATATGGAACATTTTTGGTAGAATATGAGATGCCCTTCATTCTGATTTCCCCTGAAAGTGTAAAACAAAATAAACGAGAAAAAAAATCATCCTCAAAAGGCAGTCCTGTCTTGAACGAGCTCAGGGGAAATATATACATTTTCATAGTAAACCTTCAGGAAATCCTCCTCTGCCACAACCCATGTGGACAGGAGGAGGCAGGCAGTCAGGACAAGGGCGGACAGGAAACAAATGCCACCGAAGAGGGCAGAATGAGGGCACAATTGCCTGAGTCCCGGGGCTCCCAGCCTTGCATCTCATCATCCCTAGCTTACTGTGTCTTCGGCGAGACAAATGGGATACTGATTATCTAAACACGTGCAGCGGGGTCCCCTGCCCAGAATAAAGAATGGTCTTAAAAACATCCCTGAGTTAAGAATTTTATTTCCAAGATCCTCAAAAGAAATTCGGAAAACACATTATCCCCACCTGCATTTTAGCATTTATCTACATGTGTGTGTGTGTGTGTGCCTCAGTGTGTGAGTGTCTGACTGTGCATGTGTGGACTCTGTTCTCCCTCCTTGCACTTTCACGTTTGTTCTTACAATATTTAGGACCCGAGCCAGACAGAACAAGAGGCAGATACAAAACCAAATCTCTTTGCATGCCATTTGCAGCGGTGGGAGCTATGGCGAGGATGCCGGCCATCAGAAACACGGGTTGAGCTTCTGTTTCTCTTGCTCGAAGGTGTTATGAGAACCCCTTACCTCCCTTAGGGCATCCATCAGCTGGCGGGGGGATTAGGGTATCACGCCATGAACCAGGAACAGAATGTTCAGAGAGAAGGCAGTGGGGTCTGGAAAGGAAGAATTTTTTTCTTCTCCTGAAGAAAATCCAGCACTGGGACGCCTGGGTGGCTCAGTCAGTTAAGCGTCTGCCTTTGGCTCAGGTCATGATCCCAGGGTCCTGAGACTGAGTCCCACATCAGGCTCCCTGCTCAGTGGGGAGTCTGCTTCTCCCTCTCCCTCTGCTCCTCCCCTTGCTCTCTTCTCTCTCTCTCAAATAAATAAGATATATATTTTTTTAAATCCAGTACCAATATCAGAGATCCAAGCACAAGTATGAAGGTTTCCCTTCCAACGTTCACTCAAGTTTAACTTTGAGAGCCGCCCTGTTATCACCGTAACAATGTCATCAGGAGGCAACCTCCTTTACCCCCAAGCCCCTGTCCCCACTTTTGCAGTCTGTGAGAGCTGCTGCTCTGTAAAAGAAACCTGAAGGCCTACAGTCAAGGATTCATGACCAAGTGTGTGAGAATGTCCTGCACTGTACAAACTAAAGGAGGAAGAATGAGCATGTGTGTGTTTGGGTTTGTGTGTGTGTGGTAATGAGCAAGGGGGACTTTAATGCACAGAAAGGACTTTACGACGACTTAAATTTCAAATTGATATTTCATTACTGAAGTTCAAATTTAAAAAAATAAAGTTCAAATTCAAAACTTGTTTTCCTTTAGTCTTTACATTCATTGTACAAATCTTGTTATACTAGGTTATACTATGTATTAATCTGGTAAACTTTAAATAAAATAAGAATAATCACCTTAGGTGAACCAATTAATTAGTTGAACCAATTAAATCTTACAATCAGTTCACTTAATTCTTCTCAACATTTTGAACTACATTTATAAATTTAATATACTTGTTTCATTCTTAACTCTTTCAAATACCTGAATGGCCCAACCTATACCTTGAACTCACAAAACTTTACAACAACCTCAAGTAACTCTTTAAAAATTGAGTAAATCAAAGTAATAAATATAGGAACTTCAAAATTTTTGTATATATTCCAATATCATTCACACAGTCAAATGCTCTTAAACTTTTTAACTTAAAAATTATGAGTCTAGGGGTGCCTTGGTGGCTCAGTCGGTTAAGCTTCTGCCTTGGGCTCAGGTCATGATCCCAGGGTCCTGGGATGGAGCCCCACATCAGGCTCCCTGACTCTCTCTCACCCTCTGCCCCTCCCCCACCCCCCACCCCCGCTTGCACTCTCTCTCTTGCTCTCTCTCTCTCAAATAAAATCTTAAAACAATTATGTCTCTAAAATTATTATATGTTTCACACAGAAATCATATGCCAATTTTTTCAGACTTTAGGACAGCCAGACTGTCCTAAAGATTATAAACATATTAAATACCCAATATATCAGGATGTTATGATGACAGAGGTAGATCGGTGATTGAGATCCGGGTTTAGGAAGGCCTGACTGCGGGGGTGGGCCCGGGTCGGTTCCGCGGGCTCCCCGCCTCGCTGCTGGCCCACGAGGACGCTGCGGGATTTGGCACCATGTTTGTATGGAGGCTGGCTCGCCTGCTTGGCTGCGTCCTGGCCACCGCGTGGAGAGGGGCAAGATCACCCCTTTTATGTCGTTCTGTGAGGAAAATGAGTTCTCAAGGAGAAAAATCCAAACCTATCAAACAATCTCTTAAGAAGCCAAAGTTACCAGAAGGTCGTTTTGATGCACCAGAAGATTCTAATTTAGAGAAAGAACCACTGACAAAATTTCCAGATGATATTAATCCTGTTACCAAAGAAAAAGGTGGACCCAGAGGCCCAGAACCTACCCGATATGGAGATTGGGAATGAAAAGGACGCCGTATTGATTTTTAAGACACATATTATTAACTTCAGTATCTTTTTCTGAATATGCATTCAAATTTATTTCCAGTTGTTTTTTTTCTGTATATCCTTTAAGTCATTTAATTTCTATAATGTGTTTAAAAACATAAATAATGCCTCAAAAGAAAAAAAAAAAAAAAGGAAGGCCTGACTGCAAGAGATGTATGGAAACTTTCTGGTGGAATGAAATGTTCTCTATTTTAACTGTGGTGGTGGTTACACAATCACACACATTTTTCAAAATTCATTAAACTGCACCCCTAAAACAGGTTCATCTTACCGTATGTTACTTATATGCCAACAAAATTGATATAAGAGAAAATATGTATGTTTATATATTCATACACACACATATATATATACACACACACACACTCAAAGAATACAAACCTTAAGATTAACACCAAAGTACTGAATCTTAAGTTTGATTTATTTTCTCATCTCTATATTTAATTCTAAATAATTTTTTTATCATGAAGATGAGGTCTGAGAGACCAGGGACGAGGGAATACCAAACCAAGGAAGCAGCGAGCAATGGTTGTTGGTGGTTCTTCATCCAGGGTGAAAAAAGCAGAAGCAGGAAGTAAGACTGCACTTGAATTTCAGCCATTTTGGGATCAGCTGCCATAAGACATGCTGGTAGACTAGTCAGAGACTAGGATCGCACACACCTGCATGCCTGGGGGACTGTCACTGAATAGCCAGAGTGAGTGTATTCATCCCCTGGTGCTGCTGTGACATATTACCACAAATTTAGTGCCTTAAAACAACACAGATTTCTCTTCACACTGTTCTGGAGGCCAGTGGTCTCAGACCAATTTCACTGGGGTGAAGTCAAGCTGTTGATAAGATTGGTTCCTTCCAGAGGCTCCAGGGGAGAACCCACGACTTGTCTTTTCTACTTCATTTATTCATTCATTCATTCAATTCATTTAGAGAGAGAAAGAAAAGGAGAGCACAAGCAGGGGGAGCGGCAGGCAGAGGGAGAGGGAGAAGCAGGCTCCTTGCTCTGTGGGGCTCAATCCCAGGACCCTGGGACCATGACCTGAGCTAAAGGCAGACGCTTAACCGACTGAGCCACCCAGGAGCCCCTCATCTCTTCCACTTCTAAAAGCTGTGGCATTCCCTGGCTCCTGGCTGCTTCGCTGCCACCTGTATCTACTTCCATGATCATACCACCTTCATGCACCTCTGAGGCTGTCAAATTTCCCTCTGTCACCCCCCTCTTACAAGGACATTGGTAATTCCACTTAGGAACACCCTGATTATCCATGACTATCTCCCTATCTCAAGACCCTTAACTTAGTCACATCTATAAGTCCCTTTTTCCTTTTAAGGTAATATTCTCAAATTCTGGGGATTGGGGAACCATAAGTCAGCCCATCACGGGAGTCAGTGTTTGGGAGGAGAAAGACACTTTTTTAAAAAATTTATTTTATTATTTTATTATTTTTTATTTTTTTAAGATTTTATTTATTTATTTGACAGAGAGATAGAGAGAGAGCACAAGTAGGCAGAGCAGCAGGCAGAGGGAGAGGGAGAAGCAGGCTCTCCACAGAGCAGAGAGCCCGACGCGGGGCTCGATCCCAGGACCCCGGGATCACGACCCGAGCCAAAGGCAGACGCTCAACCAACTGAGCCACCCAGATGTCCCAAGAGACACTTTTCATGCCCTGCCTGAAGTGTAGTATGCCTAGCCCCATCCTTCCTCAACATTTGTACCATGATATAGATGAAGATACAAAAAGTGTGTTCACTAAATAGGTAATAGAACAGAAGGAACTTGCTGAATGGGATACACAGAGTCCCCCGCTATCTTGTCATCCCGAACTGCTGGGCTATATCCAACTCAATGAATCTACATAGAGATCAAGGTAAGAACCTGTATTTAGGTCCAAAATCCAGCTACACAAGTAAGAGATACCTCTGACAGGAACACATGGGAGGAACTACGACCCAGCTCCAATGAGCCAGCAGTGAGACATGCCTGGCAAGATCGGCGACAGCCCCAGGCCCAATCATGGAACACAGGCCCTCCCACTTCTCTTCTGCCCTAGATAGCAGTGAGGCTGAGGGGCGACATTTTGCTGGGTGTTGAAAATGCCAGAACTACTCTAGAGAGACCTGGAAACCAGAGAGGAAATTGGTGAAGGAGCTGAGTTGTTAGGCTGAAGAGGAAAAATTATCACTATCCTGTGTATGGTCACATTTGAAGGACTGGCATGGAAGATTACACTGAGCTGTTTGACACCAAATGGGGGAAAACTTCAGGGAGTCAGAAAGGTCTATATAACAGAGACAGCTGTCCAAAGAGAAAACCACTTCACCCAGGTTGGAGAGTTGTCTGTTCCCTGCTCGGTCAGGGCCACTCTGCTGGCCTGCTGGGCGTGCTCCACTCACATGGGTCCCTTCACCACTGATGCCGCCCACTCAGCCCCCAAATGAGCCCCGGCAGCAGGTCAGCAGGCCCCACTGCCTGGTCGGGGACGCGTCTGAGGGCAACGGCCCCCACTCAGCACGTGGGACCCTGACTCAGCCTCCAGCCTGTCTTGTCAGTTGTTTCACACAGACCCCACAAACGTGGATTGCTGACACTTGAAACCAAATGCGGGGTTGCTTTACCAAGTCTGAAGCCCTGACCTCCTTATCTAGTTCTTTACATTCTCACACCCTTTGGGTGTCTGTAACTTAAAGATGACTTCTTTATATTTGTCTCTGTTTTCTGATGTTTCTCAATTTTATATTGCTTTCATAATTTTTAAAAGGCGATTTTCATTTTTTAACATGAACTTCAACTCTAAGAGAAATTTATTTTGAGGTCACATTTAAAAACAGAAAAATCCAAATACTAGATATACATTTTTTTTTAAGTTTTTAATGGCTTTACTAGATTTGTGCATGCATATGACACTTAAAAAAAGTTTACTTTAAAAAACAGGCAGAGATCACAAACTGAAGGCTCATGGGCCAAATCCACCCTCAGAGGGATTGCTCTGGCCATTCTGAATTAGTGGCCAATATTACCATTTCAAATCTGGGGCAGGAGAGCACCTGTGTTCCGCTCATGCCACCTGAATGGTCCCTGTCCTCTCCTTCCAGGTTTGGGTTTGCTCTGCCCTTACAAGAGAGAAAGTCTGTGTCCAGGCAGCAATGGCCGTGGAAGGAACTGGGTCTCCAGTTTGCTGCAGCATTCGGCCACCAGGCCTCATGGGCTTTGTAGTTTGATGCCCTCTCTATCAGGCATCAGCCTAGCTTTCTGGTGAAATGTCCACACTTCGGTGATCAATGCCAAGCTCTACAACTGTGCTACCCACTCAGTTCAGAAACCCCCTCTTCTGGGAAGCCCTTTCTGGCATTCGACCCTGCAGCTGTCTGCCGGGAGGAGCACTCTTCTAGAAGGTCCTGCCTCAGCTCGCAGGGGGCTGTGCTCTTGCCCCATGGGTTTGCAGGGCAAATCCAGGCGAGCCTGAATAAAATGGAGTTGTTTATAAATTATACACCTTAAAGAAAGACTAGAAGGAAACAACAATGATTGTTTCTGGCATTACAGATCAATTTTATTTGACTTTTCTATAGTTTCTATAATAAACTAAATACTTTTAAAATCAGATATAAAAAAGGCAGATATTAATACACACATTTGTAATACAAAATTCAGTGGCCGGGTGGGAACAACCTGTGAGAAAAGAGTGTGATGTTAATTCATTGGATGTTGTGATGTATGTTATGGGGGGCCCCAGGGACATTAACTTCTTCAAACTTCCGGGACCTTCAAGTCATTATTATTATTAATCCTTACAATTAATTAGTTATATATTTTTATATAATTATAATTAATTTGTCATTCAATTATTCTTTTTCCCTTTTCATGAGAAGTAGGTAGGTTAACAGAAGTAAACCTCATCCATGGTTCTTAAGCAAGCCAACTAGAGGGCTCTAGGACCATTTCAAAAAAGATGTGTTGCATATTCACATTATTGTAGAACTTCTAACATTGCAAATCTCCAGCTTATACTTGCTTTGTTTAGAAACATATATTGCATATATTTTCATATATTCTCACATATATATGAGAATTTTCTTATATATATATGAGAATAATACATTATAATTGTCCATCTCCAAGGGACCCCAAGGGACTAATGGAGTCAGAACAGCCTCCTACCACCACCTCCCACCCCACTTCCTCCCACCCTCTAAGAGAAGGATTTGTCTTGAAACTAATTGAGTACATACCTCAGATCTCTCACTTGCTTGGATTCCCTCCAACGCCTTCCAAGAGGCTGTAGCAATTGTTTACATAGTCAGATGATTTGTAAAATTTGCAAAAGTATTTAACCACAGTTGGCTCAACCCCTATCTTTTTTCCCACTCCGACTTTGAGCACACCTCCCTTCCCGACATATGGAAGGCTGGAGGGCATTCTAAATAGGCAGTCCTCACTGAATTCATTTCTAAATCAATATTTTCATACCTAACTTCCTATTTGCACTTTCTCAAATATAAGCGGGTAGTCAAGAGAACCAACTGTGAAGCCAGATCCACACGGGAGTCCTGGCTCTGTGACCTTGGACAAGTGACTTAACAACCTGCGCCTAGCCCCTATCTGTAAAATGGAGGTAACAATAAACCCCCCCTCCCAGGACTGTTGTAAAGGACTCAGGGCAGTGGGGGTGTTAGTATTAATATTTCTACATGTGGTCTAATTTGCAGCTTCTCTCTCTGTACAATGGCCATGATACTATCTTTCTTGCATGGTTGTTGTGAGGATTAAGTGAGATGATTCACACAAAGTGCCTGACATGTTCAATAAATGAAAGTTATTTATTGGGAAGTTTATAGTTAAGAATAAAATTATAAAAATAATTTAATTTGGGGTGATTCTTTGAAACCTAAAATTATATATTATTTCCCCATTTTCAATATGGATGCAGTCCGTTACATATTCTCTGAGTATCAGTCTTACCACAACCCTGTGAAGGAAGATCCCTGTTTCACTGAAGGAAAGGAAGCTTGTGAAGTTTAAATAACTTGGCAATATTCCTGTTATAATATAAAGGCTGAGTAAAATTTGGGGCTTCTGAAAATTATTCTTACCATCGTCACTTATGTGTGTTTCCCGTTGCTGCTGCAACAAATGACCACAAATTTAGTGGCTTAAAAACAACACAAATTTATTATAGTCCTGGAGATTAGAAGTCCAAAGTGGGTCTCACTGAGCAAGTGTCAAAGTGCTGGCAGGACTGGTTCCTTCTGGAAGCTCTGGGGGGAGAATCTGTCCTCTTGCCTTTTCCAGCTTCTTCAGCTGCCCAAATAATTTGGCCTATGGCCCTTCCACCATCTTGAAAGTCAGCAATTGTTGAGTCCATCTGAGACCGGATCCTTCAGACCTTCTCTCTTGCCTCCTTCTTTCACTTTTAAGAATGCGTGTGACTCTACTGGGGTCACAAGGTAACTTTCCTATCTTAAAGTCAGCTTATTAGAAACCTTAACTGCATCAGCATACTTAATTCTCCCTTTGCTATGTTACCTAACATATCCAAAAGTTCTGGGGGTTGTCACATCCGCCTTTGGGGGGACATATTTCTGCCTACCCCACCATCCAAAGGGCAGGCTCAGAGAGAGGTAAGGGATAGCCTTAATATCTGTATGCCAAATACAATATAACTTCTCAAAAAGTTGGCTTTTCGTTTTATTGTATTTTGTTTTGCTTTCCTTCGGTCTGATTTTCATTATGTTCTGGATTATTCGCTGTCACGCAAGCCATCTCCAGGTGTAGAAAGTGTCATGATTATTAGTATAGATGTAGAACACTCTTTTAAAAAAAAGTCCAGTATAGGGGCGCCTGGGTGGCTAGGTTAAAACCTCTGCCTTCAGCTCAGGTCATCATCTCAGGGTCCTGGGATCGAACCCCGCATTGTGCTCTCTGCTCAGCAGGGAGCCTGCTTCCCCCTCTCTCTCTGCCTGCCTCTCTGCCTACTTGTGATCTCTCTCTCTCTCTGTCAAATAAATAAATAAAATATTTTAAAAAATCCAGTATAGTTAACATACAGTGTTATATTAATTTCAGGTGTATAATATAGTGACTCAATAGTTCTATGCATGACTCAGTGCTTACACGATAAGTGTGCTCTTAATCCCCTTAACTTATTTTGCCCATCCCCCACCCATCTCCCCTCTGGTTAATTATCAGTTTGTTGTCTATAGTTAAGAGTCTGTTTCTTGGTTTGTGTCAATCTCTCTCTCTCTCTCCCTTTTCTTTTCCCTTTGCTTGTTTGTTTTTCTTTTAATTCCACATATGAGTGAAATCATGTCATATTTTCTTTTTTCTGACTGACCCTTTTCACTTAGCATTATATTTTCTAGATCCATCCATGTTGTGGAAAGTAGCAATATTTCATTCTTTTCTATCACCATTATATATGTCTGTGTGTGTATGTGTGTGTATACACACATACCACTTCATCTTCATCCATTTATCTATGATGGACATTTGGGCTGCTTCTATAATTTGGCTATTGTAAGTAACGCTGCAATAAACATAGGGTAACACACATCCTTTCAAATTACTGTTTTTATATTCATTGGGTAAATATCCAGTAGTGCAATTACTGACTCATGTGGTAGTTTCTACTTTTAATTTTTGGAGGAACCTCAATATCGTTTTCCAGAGTGGCCACACCAGTTTGTATTCCCACCAACAGTGCACAAGCTTACCTTTTTCTCCACATCCTCACCAACACTTGTTGATTATTAATTCTATGATATTTCCTTTTTAATGAGTTCTCAATTCTGGGAAGCAATTTTAACATCAGTGAAAGCATTGTTAAGAAACTGATTCTTTAACTACAATAGCAAGATCACTATCAAATGTTGGCTGCAAGAATGTATCCTTTATTACTGCCTTTATTAGACAGAGATGTGACTGGTTTGGGTAAGACACAAAGCAGCTGACAAGAATACTAATATTTTGGAATTTATCCATTTGTCAAATCCAGCTAAGACTGAAAATAGTTGTTTCTTACTCGTTTGTATTCAATACCTTATGAAATTTGTTTTTAAATGCCCTTTATAAAAACTGTCGTGGATACAGGGCACCTGGGTGGCTCAGTTAGTTAAGCGAGGACTCTTGATCTTGGATCAGGTCTTGATATCATGGTCATGAGTTCGGGACTCCCCATTGGGGTCCATGCTGAGCATGGAGCCTGCTTAAGAAAAAAAAAATCCTGTCGTGGGAAGCATTTTCTAATTTAAAAAAACTGGCAGATTCAGTTGCTTTTTTAGATATAAACCTACTTGTCCACACTGAGACAGTGGCTTCCAGAGTTTATGTTAAATATGGAAAACAAGCTCAATTCAGACATCCAGGCAATTGTATGTGTGTTAAGTATGACATTGACTGGTAGAAGACCAAAAGCTAATAATATGCCAAGTTCTCATACCAGCCCAACCTCTAACTTGCTATTCACCTCTAGAATGAGTCATTTAGGAGGTTAGGAACTTCGGGCATTATAGCCTAGAAGTGGATAGAGGACCCAGTCAGGATTGCTCCTCATTGTCCCTCTGTGCTTCAGATGGGCTGGGACCATATCTGCCTGGGCCATGGTTTGGCACATAGTAAGCCCTTAATAGTGACCCAATGAGTGAATGACTAAATGAATGACAACTTGGATTTTGCTTGACCATCTAAACTTCTTCTGACAGATTAGAGCATCAAAGAATATCACATCAGAAAAGCTTATTCCCTTGCCAAGGCTGAGTAATTCTTTTTAGAAATTCAACTTTATTGAGATATAATTTGTGTTTGCCACATGTATATGCTAAATGTGTATCACCATACTCAAAAATATTTCCATCACCCAAAAAGGTTCTCCTTGTGCTCCTTCTAGTCAATTCTTCCTCACCACCAACTTTAGGCAATCACTGACTGCTTTTTGACATCATAGAATAGTTTTTCTAGAATTTCACATAAATGGAATTATACAGTATGAACTCCCTGTAATCTGTCTCTGTCTTTTTTTATACAACATAATGTTTTCAAGATTCATCTCTGTTGCTGTAGGTTTCAATAGTTAGTTCTTTTTATTCCTGAGAATTCCATTATTTGTTCATTCATCTGTTAATGAACTTTTGGGTGGTATGTTAGGGTTCTCCAGGGGGGAGGGGGAATACACATATGTAAATATAAATACAAATAAATATATATATTATATATATTTATTTATATATATATATATAAAAAATAAGGAATTGCCTCACATGATTATAGAGGCTGACAAGTCCCAATCTGCAGTTGGCAAGCTGAAGACCCCAGAGGGCCGAAGGTATAAATTCTAGTTCCAAGGCCAGGAGACTTCAAGATCCAGGAAGAGCCAATGTTTTTGGTTTGAGTCTGAAGCCAGGAAAAAATAACAATGTGCTAGTCGAAGGTTGTCAGACAGGAGAATTCTCTCTTACTCACAGGAGGGTCAGCTTTTTTGTTCTATTTAAGGCTTCGAGTGGTTGAATGAAGCCCACCCACATTGGGAAGGGCAATCTGCTTTACCCAGTCTACCAATTTAAATGTTAATCTCATCCCAAAACACCCTCATAGAGACACCCAGAATAATGTTTGACCAGATATCTGGGCACACTGTGGCCCAGTCAAGTTGACATATAAAATTAACCATCATGAATGGTTAAATTTTTAACCCAGTTTGAACCTAAAGTTTGGGACTATTATGAACATTTGTATACAAGTCTTTATGGAGACATATTTTTAGTTCTAAGAGTGCAATGGCTGAGCCATATGGTGAGTGTACAATTAACTTTTTAAAGAAACTGTAAAGTGTTTGCCAAAGTGGTTGTACAATTTTATATCTCTACCCACAGGGAAGGAGGGTTTCAAGTAGAGCTGCCTAATTCTTGGCAAATTAACATGGAAGATAAATATTTTTATTGAAAATAGGGGAATTATGAAATATATACAAATAGATCTCAGATTTTTCATATGCTTTTTTAATATCATTACTCAGTGGATTACATCTTTGGCAATTAATTCAGTGGAAAAGGAAAATCCAGAGTTAACTTTTAGGAACCTGGGTGTGTCAGTTATTTATTTCCACAATAATGCTGCTTAATTAACAGCAACATACAACCATAAACAACTGTTTTGTTTATAAGACTGCAGGGTTCGCTTTGTCTGGGCTGGACTGTTGCTGTCAGCTAGGACTGTGATCACCTACAGGTGAGCCAGGAAGCCAGGCAGCTTTTTGATCTCAGCTGGGGCCACTCAGAAGGTTGACAGTTGCTGGCTGTCAGCTGACGTGGGACACATTCACTGGCAGAAACTTGGGTGGCTCTGCTCTGTTCTGCCTGCCCCATCTCCCAGCAGGCTAACCAAGGCATGCCCTTGAGGTAAGGAGTCAGGATGGAAATGGAGACATGCAAGCACTTTTTCAAGCCTCTGCTTGTGTTGCATCGGCTAACTTCCCATGGCCAAAGCAAGTCACGCAGCCAAACTCAGAATCAAGGGATGGGGAAACCGTATCCTCTCTTTAGGCAGAACCACAGACTCACATGATAAAGAACACAGCTGCAGGCAGGGTCATTCATGCAATCAGTCTTTCACATCCAGTATATCACATTTACTACAATGATAGTGAAGAATCAGAAGCCCTTTGAGAAAATAAAGTCATCAAGAGGCGAGGTACTGGGATGCAGAAGCAGGGCCTTTTCCCCAGGTGTCATTGATTTCAATGCAGCTGGTTGCTACAAGAACTAGATCAGCAGTTCTGGAACGAACGTTAGCCTGCACTAGAATCCCTGGAGATGCTTCTTTTTTTTTTTTTTTCCTCAGTATTTGTCTTGCCAAATGTTTTACAAAACAGAGAAGAGTATTTATAAGCTCCATCTATCCAATGTAAAGCATAATAAAAGCTGAACATCCACCCTCCAGATTAAGAAATACAGTATTATTAAAACCTAGGAAGCTCCCATTTGCCTCTTTGTGATCACAATGCCTCCTCTCCCCACAGGAGGTAACTTCTATCCTAAAATTTCATGATAGTATTTCCCTTGGTTTTCTTTATGGTTTTACAACACTTGTACATATCCCTAAACGATAAATATTTTTTAGTTTTCCTTTTATTTGGGGCATTATGTAAATGGAATCAGTGTACATATATTTCTTTGAAACTTGCTTTTTGTTCCTTAAAATTATGTGTCTGAGATTTATCCACATTGTTTGTCCATCAAGCTATAGTGTGCTCATTTTAATGGCTAGGTATTTTATTGCTATATCCACAGTATTTATTATCTAACTACTGTTGGTGTGCATTCAGGTTGTTTTCTGCTTTGGGCTAATTTAAGCAATGATACTATGAACATACTTGTACATGTCTCCTGAGCTTGAGTGCAAAAGTACGTCCAGTTCGTATATCTGAGAATAAAATTGCTTGGCATTTACATGTTCACCTTTATTAGGCAATACCAAATTGTTCTACAAAACGACACAAGCTATAAAGAAACAGCATTAATAATACAGATTAAAAACTAAGAGAATACGATGAATAGTTGTATGCCAATAAATTTAAGAAATTAGGTAAAATTTTAAAAATTCCTAGAAAAATATAGATTACTAAAACTGATTCCAGAAGAAAAAGAAAACCTGACTGCCCCTATAACTATTAAAAAAATTGAACTAGTGGTTAAAAATCTTGCCACAAAGGGTTATGGACATTGGGGATGGTATGTGCTATGGTAAGTGCTGTGAAATGTGTAAGCCTGAGGATTCACAGACATGTACCCTGGGGCAAATAATACATTATATGTTAATAAAAAAGAAAAGAAAAGAAAAAAAAATCTTGCCACAAAGAAAACACTAGTTTTCTAGTTAGTTTCATAGGATAGTTTCACAGGAGATAGTTAGATAGGTAGGATAGTTTCTACCAGATATTCATGGAAGAGATTGTCTTAATCCTATATTAACATTTTGGATTAATCATATCTATCATTTCTTTGCCAACCATTCTTTCTTGCATCTCAGACCTTTTCCTGCTTCCTGAAGAAAGCCTTGAAATTCCTTTAGTGAAGACTTAATGCCAGTAAACTCTCAGTTTTTATTTATCTGAAATATCTTCATTTCCCCCTTATAATTTAAAGACAGTTTCAGTATATACTGAAATTTAGGCAGATAGTCCTTTTGAAAATGTCATTCCACTGTCTTTTGACCTCCATTATCGTGGTTAAAAGATACGTGCTCAATGTTAAGTGTAATTGTTATTCCACTGAAGGCCACCTTTCTTTAAAACGTTTTAAGAATTGTTTTCTCTTCCCAGTACAGTTTCAGGCAGGAAAAAAAAAGCCACTTTTTTTGTGCTATACAAAATTTTTAAGAAAACGTCTTACCTCATGTCTCCAAGAATTCCCTTGAAACCCACTCTGAGGAAACTGTACACTTTGGCAGGTAAGCACCAGACCATTCTGTAGTGTTTATACAGAGAAGTTATGGAAATCTTCCCATTATATGTATCTAAGAGGGATGTGATTGCCACTTGAAGCGAACTGTAGTTTTGGAGAGTTAAGCACAAGGTCATTCTCTATATTTGTAAGGAGGCTTTTAAGAACACCTCTTACTGCATATATTTTTTTTAAAAAGAGAGACTTTTCTCTTTTCTTTGGTGTTCAGCATTTTTATTATAATGAATGGATTTCCCTTTAGGATTTCTGCTTCCTGAGTGTGGATTGCTGTCCCTTGTTGACTTTGGAAAATTCTTAGCCATTATCTCTTCAAACATTGTCTCTTCACTTCTGGAACTCCAATAAATTTACATCAGACATTTTCTTTGTAACTCCTTGTCTTATTCTCATCTCTTTGTCTCTGTCAATGGCTTTCTGCATAGTTTTCTCTAGTTCATTTTTAGCTGTGCCTAATCTGCTATTTAACCCATCCACTGAGTTTTAACTTCAATCGTTATGATTTTCAGTCCTAAAAGTTCTTTTTAATTCATTTTTTAGTCTCATAAGTCCTTTTTGATTGCCATATATTAATCTTCTCTTTTATTTCTTTTAAACATTCATTTTATGCTTTCATATGATACTTCCAGTATCTTCAGTTTTCATGCTGCTTCTGTAATTTAATTCTGCTGAGTCTCACTCATTGTGTTCTGGGCATTTAGTGATATGTATTTCTGAGCTTTTGTTCTTTAGAACTTTTTCTGTTGGAATTCTTTGAGGCCTAGTTTTGAGTTCTGGGGTCATTATTAACTCAGGAACACTTTGTTCTGTTTTTTGGCTTAGGTTTTCTCAAACCACACAAATAGTGTAAATTTTGACCACATGCCACATGAATGAGAGTTTGTGGTTTGTATTTCTCAGGAAAGAATTATTCTTGCTCCCATGAAGCAGCTTGAATTCTAGTAAGGTGAGATGAATAATAAAAAATAAACACAAAAAATGAGAAAAAGACAATACTTAGAATCTGATAAGTGTTCATGCAAAGAAAAAGAAAAAGTATAGCAGAGTAAAGGAATTAGACATCCAATGGGGTGGGAAAGTTTACAATATTTAATAGATTCAACAGGGTAAGCCTCACTGGAAGAGCGACATTTGAGCAAAGCCTTAAAGGAGCTGAGGAATATCTGAGTGAAGAGTGAGTTTGCATGGCCAAGGAAATACCAGAGGGGTCATGTGGTTTGAACAACATAAGTGAGGGGACAGTGGTAGTTAATGAGGCTGGAGAGGTAATATATCTAATAGGGCATTGTAAAAAGTTTGTTTTGCTCTAAGTGAAATGAGGAATTCAGGGTTTGGGGTAGAGAAGTAAAATGATCTGACCTATAAAAGGGCCACTCTTGCTGCTGTGTCGGAGAACAGACTGCTAGAGTGCAAGGGCAGAAGCAGGAAGGTTGGGTAGCCTAGGCTAGAGATGACAGTGGCTCAGACCAGAGGTAAGAGTTGAGGTGCTGTGAAGTGGTAAGATTCTAGTTATAATTAAAGATGAAACCATTATGATATCCTGTCAGATTCACTGTGCAAAATGGTGAGAAAGAAAGGGGTCGAGGATTATTCGAGCCTCAGTTTCCATGGCCTAGGGGGAAGCACTAGGTTTAAGGCTAAAGTCCATTCAAGGAATCTAATAGGTACCCAAAAAGCTGGCACCTCAAAAGACTACACACTCAGCTTAAGAATTAGAAGGAAAAAAAGAATTAGAAATCCTTCCCCTCTCCAAGGACTAAAGAAACTTTGCCTGCTTTAGTCCTTGGTGCTAAGTGGACAAGGGGCATCATGGCTCAGATAACTTATAGCCATAACTAGTTCTCATTCAGATTTGTAGCCTGAATTCACACTACCAGTTTGACATAACCTCTTCACACAGAGTTGAGTTTAAGGTGTCTCCGAACTGGGAAAAACACCTGAAAATCCTTTCTAGAGGAATTTATCTTCATCCTACATCTCAAAGAAACCCACAAATGATTTTCCAGTGAATAGCTAAAGGAGAAGTAATAATTTCTTTTCCTTTCATCAGCAAAAGAATTCATTTTTTAATTTACCCTTACAGAACCACAGATAAAACTCATTACATGCCCAAAGAAACGTGGCTTGATGAATGACAATAAACAGGTACAACACAACAGATGGCAGAAATGGACCTACAAAGACTTCAGATTTTAGAATTACCAGACACAGAATGTAAAATAACTGTATTTACTATTTTAAAGAACTAAAAGACAAGATAAAAATATGTGCAGAGAATTAAAAATCATAATTACCAAATAGAAGTTCTAGAAATTAAAAATACCATAATAATAATAATTGAAATTTAAAACTCAGTAGATAGCTTTAACACACAGCTGAAGAAAGAATTGCTGATCTGAACAATATGGATATATAGCTCAAGAAATCATCCAGTATGCTACATGGTGACTCAAAGAATGGGAAGTATGAAAAGAAGGTTCTGAGACAGGAAGAATAGGGAAGGTCATATATATCTAACCAATATACTAGAAGGAACGGAAATGGAGAAGGAGTAAAGACAATATTTCAAAAGATTACAGCTAAGAATTTGCCAGGACTAATGAAAGATCCAATCCATAGATTCAAAATCCCAATAGATCTCAAGTCCAAAAGAAAAAAATCTACACATTATACTAAAAATACAAACACCAAAGCATTAAGAAAAATATTTTAAAAATTTAAATCTCACTACCTAGAGATAAACTTTTTTTTTTTAAAGATTTTATTTATTTATTTGACAGAGAGAGAGAGAGATCACAAGTGGGCAGAGAGGCAGGCAGAGAGAGAGGGAGAAGCAGGCTCCCCGCTGAGCAGAGAGCCCTATGCGGGGCTCTATCCCAGGACCCTGAGATCATGACCCGAGCCGAAGGCAGAGGCTTTAACCCACTGAGCCACCCAGGCGCCCCTACCTAGAGATAAACTTTGCTAACACTTTTTCTTTGAGGTATTTTCTAAATGTATACTTGTACAAAATTAGTATCATACTATACATTCATTGATACTTTTTTTCTTAATATATTATGAACATTTCTCCATGTTAATACATTTTCTTCAAAATCCTAATTTTAAAGGCTCCATGATATTCTATTATATAAATGCATGGCAATTTGTTTAAGCAAAATCCAACTGTTGGACATTTATTTTCCAATTTTTGATTATTTTAAATAATGTATTGCATGGTAAATATCTTCTACATCCCTGTTTCTTTAGGACAAATTCCTAGAAGTGGAATTGCTGGGTTGATGGATATAAATTTCATTATGGCTTTTTAATTCAAAGAAGACATTCAGATGGCCAACAGACACATGAAAAATGCTCAACAACACTCATCATCAGGGAAGTGCAAATCAAAACTACAATGAGATAGCACATCATACCTGTCAGAATGGTTAAAATCAAAAACACAAGAAATAGGTGTTGGCAAGGATGTGGAGAAAAAGAACCCTCCTGCACTGTTGGTGGGAATGCAAACTGGGGAGGCACTCTGAAAAACAGTATGGAGTCTTCTCAAAAAATTAAAAATAGAACTACCCTGTGATCCAGTAATCACACTACTGTGTATTTACCTAAAAAATACAAAAAACTAATTCAAAGGAATATATGCACCCCGCTGTTTATTGCAGCATTATTTATAACAACCAAATTATGGAAGCAGCTGAATGTCCATCAATAGATGAATGGATAAAGAAGAGGTGGCCAAAAAAAAAAAAAAAAAAAAGAAGAGGTGGCATATGTACATAATAGAATGTTATTCAGCCATAAAAAAGAATGAAATTTTTTTAAGATTATATTTATTTATTTGAAAGAGTGAGAGAGAGCACACACACACAACAGAGGGAGAGAGGAAGAGCGAGAAGCAGACTCTCTGCTGAGCAGAAAGCCTGATGTGCGGCTTGATCCCAGGACCCTGAGATCATGACCTGAGCCAAAGGCAGATGCTTAACCAACTGAGCCACCCAGGGTACCCCCCTTTTTTGGGGTACCCCCAAAAAGAATGAAATATTGCCATTTGCAACAACGTGAATCAGTCTAGAGAGTATAATGCTTAGAGAAATAAGTCAGTCAGAAAAAGACATGCTTTCATTCATACGTGGAATTTAGAAACAAAACAATGAGCAAAGAAAAGAGAGAGAGAGAGAGAGAGAGAGAGGGAGGGAGATAAACCAAGAAACAGACTCTTAACTATTGAAAACAAATTGATGGTTACCAGAAGGGAGGTGGGTAGGAGATGGGTGAAATAGGGGATAGGGATTAAAGAGTACACTTACCATGATGAAAAAAATGATAATAAAATAAAATGATTAAAAATTATAAAATCAATATGTGCTCATAAATACTACTTGTTTAAAGTATTAAAAATGGGCTTTTTGATTCATATTGTCAAACTGCTCCCCAAAAAAGAACTGTACTGAGTTATTGTCTTATCTGCAGCCCAGAAGCATACATGTCTCACTACATGGGAGGACTTCTCCCCTAACTTTACTCAAGTAAATTCAGAATAGTTTGGTGAACCTACTCCCCAAATGTCAACTGGCTTTCATTTACACATCCATCCAAAAACAGAAGACCTCGATGCTTATGAATTAGTGAAAGAGTATCATTTCCCATGCCTCTTAAGAACTAAAGTAACCAAAGTCCCCAAGAACACAAAAATATGAACATTTGAAAACCTTTTCAGCTATTTAAAAACTTTGATTCCCTGTTTTCCAAAATGACTATTCATTTACTTGAACAAAACATTTTAAAATGCAGTTGTCATCTATTCTATGCCTCCAAGAGCTGGGCAGTTTGTTTTATAATAAATGGTGGCCTTAGTTCGTACCATGTGATTGAAGGGCATTCAGCACATGTTGGAGCCTCTAATCACAGCCTATAATCTCGTTTTCACATTTCTTTCTGGTATATCCTACTTGACCCTGCTTATTGAAGCACTTTTATTGTGCTGGTTAAAAGGACAAGGGATTGAGCAGAAACAAAAGTGAGGTCTGAGAATTGTTTTTATGCCATGTGCCCAGTCCAGCTCTACTGCTAAATGAATAGAAACTATCTGGAATCCAGCCAAAGCTACTTGATGGAAAACTCTGACTTCTAAAAAGTATTCCTGTGCTTTTTAAAAGCATCACAATTTGCCCAGGTTGAAAGAGAAAGGTTTGTCTCTTCACAATAAAAGCACAGCTAGCTGGGTAGCCAGCCATATAATCCAAGTTTCGTCAAACTTTCTGTAAGGAGCTAAACAGTAAATATTTTAGATTTTGTGAGCCAGACTGTCTCTGATGCAATTAACTCAATTCTGCCACTGTTTCGAGTAAGCATCCATAGATGATATGTGGCCCACTGGGTGTGGTTGTGTACCAATACAACTTTACCCAAAAGGGCCATGCCAGGATTTGGCCTCCGGGCAGCAGTTTACAACCTCATAGTTATCTCTAAGGTCCCTTTCAACTCTGAAATTCTTTGAATCTGTCACTAGGCTTGAATTTCTGGGACATGTGGTATTTTGGAGTTAGGATGTCCAATATTGGCTGGTGTTTAGGATGAGGGTGGAGAGAAAGGAAGTTCTGCTAATCTCCAGACACAAATAGATTCCGGATATTGGCCAGTAAAAACCACCAGTTGGAGGAGGCTAAACACAGGGTTCTCTCCCTTTCTCTTTTGGCTCAGATGTTAACATTGAATTTTTTTTTAACTCAATTCCTGTTCCATTTCTTCAATCTGGTGAATCTTCCAGTTCTTCAGATGTACTGAATCTGTTCCTAGACTGTATTGTGATGAGAGGCAGCCAGTGGAACCGTCAATGCTTCAGAGGACAGGCACAAGACAAAACTGCGCAGATAGCTGAGAAATGGTGGTATGAAGTCCAGCCCCACCTCTTGGATTCTTTTACAGGGAATATGAGTTAGGATGAATCACCCTCTGACAACTGAAGTGCCTACTTCCAGGACAGCCTCAAAAGGGAAATTGAGCTCTTATTTCTCCTCCTCTTTTTCACCAACAAAATTCTCAGAAGATGGCAATGTTACTTTCTCAAGTTCCTAGTCTGTGTTTTTAACTCAACATCTGTGTTTGCCCTGGTTTTTCCGATATCCTAGACATCTGCATCTTTTCTAACCCTCACCCCTGCCCCACAGTGATGTACTCACTGTCCGTCAAGCTGCTGGTTGTGCCCTATAGTCTCTTCTTTCTATTCTCCTTAAATGTAGTCGTTCCTCAAATTTGTCCTTTGTTCTTTTCTCTGTAAAGTTTCCCTTTTGAGATCTCATTCATTTCTAGGTCTGTATTTCTTTGTGATCAATCCCAGTCTTTCCCCACCTTTCCCTTGAGCTTCAGTATTCCAGCTGGATCCCAAACTCAACACATCCAAAGCTGGATTTAGGAACTGCCTCAAATTGAGTACTCTTCCTATGGGTCCTCTTTTAGTTTGTGACGTCTCTCACCCTCCCAAACTCAATACCTCAGAATAATCATTCACTTCTCCCTCTTCTTCAATCCAAATTGCATCAATTCTTCTGTCCCAGCCCCTCTGCCTGGTAACCCTCACTTTCTATTTCTGCCATCCATTTCCTGGCCATTTAATTGTCAGCCCATCTTTAGCAAAACCATTCAGATTCACATTTTCAAGCTCCATTTTGAAGTCACTCACCTATTTAAAAACAATCTGTGGCTTCCCATTTAAATAAAGCTTTGAGATCCTTCATCATCCAACTCTACTCTGTTGTTGGCTTTTCCATCACCATTTTCCCACATGAACTTTGCACTTCAATGTAGGTGGACCACTCATTATTCTTCTAACATGCCTAGTGGGTCCCTTCTTTAGTGACTGCTTTTGTTTATCTCTGATAATAAAATGTCTTCTGTCTTTCCCTATCTACTCATGAACTGCAATTTAAAACCCAATTCTTCCATATTTCCCCAAATCACTGTAGCCCAAAACAGTTCCATTATCCTCTATATACCATGACACTTAATTTGTACCCCTCCCATTCCATGTATCTCTTTTTTTTTTTTTTTTTTTTTTTGAGTGAAAGAGAAAGCAGGCAGCAGGGGGTGGGGGAGGAGGGGTTAGAGGAAGAGGGAGAGAGAGAATCCCAAGCAGGCTCTATGCCCAGTGCGGAACTCCACTCAGGGCTCCGTCTCACAACGCTGAGATCATGACCTGAACCGAAATCAAGAGCTGGACACCTAACCAACTGTACCACCCAGGTACCCCTCATCCCATGTATCTTAAGTGGCATGAGAAATGATACTCTTTCACTAATTCATAGCATCAATGTCTTCTGTTTTGGGATGGATGCATAAATGAAAGACATTTGACATTTGGTGAGTAGGTTCACCAAAGTATTCTGAATTTACTTGAGTAAATTTAGGGGAGAAGTCCTCCCATGTTGTGAGACATGTGTACTTCTGGGCTGCAGATAAGGCAATAACTCAGTACAGTGCTTTTTTGGGGAGCAGTTTGACAATATGAATCAAAAGGTCTTTTTTAATACTTTAAACAAGTAGTATTTATGAGCACATATTAATTTTACAATTTTTAATCATTTTATTTTATGATCATTTTTTTCATCATGGTAAGTGTACTCTTTAATCCCTATCCCCTATTTCACCCATCTCCTACCCACCTCCCCTGTGGTAACCATCAGTTTGTTTTTGATAGTTAAGAGTCTGTTTCTTGGTTTATCTCCCTCTCTCGCTCTCTCTTTCCTTTGTTCATTTGTTTTGTTTCTTAAATTCCACATATGAGTGAAACCATGGTATTTGAGAAACATCATTATAGGATAGTGGGGTACCTCTACTGTAGATAATGAGCTTGCTGAGGGCAGAAACTGGCTGTCCTACAATGATGTTTCTCACACAATGCCTTGTCTGTATCCATTAATATTGATCTGTATCCATTAATATTGATCAAATGAATAAGCATGAATGAAAGAAGGATATTGTTTTTACCATTCCTGAAGTTAAGATCCACAAAAGTCATTTGGGGGTTGGGGTTTTCTGTGTCTTTTAACCCATTTCAAAGACTAGCACAAACATGAATTTCATTGGCGAGTCTTAATAAATATAAAATTAATCTTAATAGCAATGAGTAAAACAGAAGAGCACCCTCTTCCCAATGACCTTATGCTTAAAAACATTTTTAAGGGTGACATAGTAAACTACAGAAATATTTTATATAATCAAAAATCCTTAAAAGAACTATATAAAAACACATGATATTTTAATGAAAAGGTGGAATATAAACATAATTGTACTTATATACAAGTAATATGAATATATGGACAAGGACAAGATGGGGGAAATATTAATATGCTAAGAAAGTGAAATTTCAGGTCTATATGTTGTGTTAAAATGTTTTCCCCTTATGCTTACAATTTAATATTCTTTTTTCTTTTTTTTACAATTTAATATTCTTTACTGCTCTTATAAAATAATCTGACCCCCAAAATTAAAAATGTAAAGCAGAATATTTCACCAAGAAGAATGAGAATTGTCCAGAAAGTTGTTATTTGAAAATCCTAACTCCAAAAAGTAATTCGTCATTTTCTACTATCTCTGATACAAAAACTCTTTAATATCTTTTTTGTTTCATGTTCTCAATTTCCTGCAGCTCATTAGAATGTGTTTCCATCAGCCTTTTATTACACAGTGTCAATATGTGGCTGCAGTTCTTTGTTGTGTATTAACTGAGAGCTTGCCCACATGACTGTCTCAGACATTTAATTCAATAGGAGAAGCTTCTGGTCAACATCATCAGACTAGGGAGAGAGAAGAAGAAGAATGAGAATTTAAACAATTACCTCTTATTTCAGAAGGCTTGTTTTCTCATAGAAAAGGCTTTGACGAAACAAACTGAGGGTGGCTGGGAGGTAGGGGTGGGTAGGGATAGGGTGGCTGGGTTATGGACATTTAGGAGGGTATGTGCTATGGTAAGTGCTGTGAAATGTGTAAGCCTGAGGATTCACAGACATGTACCCTGGGGCAAATAATACATTATGTGTTAATTAAAAAAGAAAAAAAAAAAGAAAGAAATTTTATGAGTTAAAAAAAAAAAAAGGCTTTGAGCTAAACTCACCTATGTCTTGAGGGTTTCTACAAAGCTACAGTGAGATTTCAGTTATAAAATAAACCCATTTCTTTCTTTGGTGATGCTCCTCCACGTCACTCTCTGGAATGTCCCTCTAACAAAGCAATCCAGCACACACTGCCAAAGAGAAAAATTTTCTCCTTCATGTACACATTGAAGAAAAAAAATAGTTGTCAATACATACAAGTCATTCAAAATGTAAGGATATGAAGCTGCTTGAATTACCCACCAACTTAAGTCAACACATACTATTTTCTTACCCAAAGGAACAAATTCGAGTATACCCAGTGGAGCTTAGGTGACACACATAATACTTAAATATAGAACCTCTTCCTTTAAGTTCTAAGAAAAAAAGGACACAGTTTTACTCTTGCTTTTCAAAATTCTCAGGAATTTTGTAAGCTTAGTCAACTTCCAATCATAATAATTAATAAAAATAATCATTGCTCTTACTAAGTACTTACCATGTGCCGGACATTGTGGCCTGCTGCACAGCCAGTGCTCACCACCAGAACTGGAGATGAGGGGTAGGCCAGGCAGCCAGTTGTCAGGATGCCAGTCCAATAAAGGGCACTAAAACATGACCAGAAATGTAACTATTACTTGAAACTGTTTGCTTCTTGGTGGGTGTCAGGTCAAAAGACACAACGAACCCAAAGAATAGGAAAAGGAAGGGTTTTACTTGCGACAAGGAGAACACCAGGGATTTTCCCAAAGCAGTGTTTCCTCAAACAATAAAACTAGGGAAGTTTTAAGCTAAGGGTACATACATATTCATGAAGGGGGTTGTGCAGCGGGGCATACAGCAAGGAAGTGGGGCTAAAGTCATCTTAAGGTGAGAGAGTCCAGGTCAAAGTCAGGAGGGCCAACAAGGGTCAATATCAACAAGTAGTTGGCTCCAGTTGGTCCAATATCTGAGTGCTCAAAGGGGTTTAGATCCTGCAAAGATAACTCAAGAATGTGTGTCAGGTCAGTCTTCACTTTTGAATCAGCGCTAGGAGTTTTACCACTGATTTATTGTCCCTGATATGATTAGGTTATCTCCCGGCCTGACAGTGGCTATTTTGTTCTTAGATTCTTTCACAAGGTGCTGGGGGTGCCTAAAATGACTTCTCTTATATCAAAAACAAAAACAAAAAGCTCTATCTTTCTTTTTGAGGGGCCCCGTAATTCTCTCTGCTTACATGACCACACAGAGAAAATGGAATTTGCAGAACCCCTCTCAGCAAGAGCAGCATGTATGATGGGAAGATGTGCTCTGGTCAGCCATCTGGGAAGAAGGAGAGATCCCCTGAGGGCATACCCAACCATAACAGATTGGCCCCCACAGTTGCCTCCTCTAGAGGGTGCATCTAGGTGGCCACGTGTCTGCAGAGCGGCGTGTGCAAATTAGAGGCCAGAGCAGACTTCTGGTGGACCTTTAGGGAGAGACTTAGTCCCCCCTCCTGGCCTCCTTTTTACCAACCACCACTCCCAGGTCAGCGTCTCTATTTAATAAAAATTAGGCAAATGTTTAAAGAATATTATTTTAAAGGGGTGCCAAATAATGAAGCCAACCAGCCACCAGTGTGGCTGAAGCCAGCCTTGCTCACTTTATTTCTGCAAGGGCTCCATTTCCCATTTCCCAGGGCCAGGTGAGCACGACAGCCCTCCAGCACACCCTCCAGCACACTGTGCTGATCTCTGCTGGGGACAGCCACAGGCCCAGCTGGCAGGCGGGAGAGCCAACACCACCTCCGTCTCTTTCTCAGCTACAATTGCCACCATCAGTGGGAGCATGAGCCTGAATCCACCCATGGCCATGACTCCCCTGACACACATGCCCTCCAGCACCCGTGTGACACTTCGCCCCTCTTGGCTAAGTCTCCGCTAATAGGCTTAATCTCCCTGGTGACACTGTGACTATTTTGAAAACTTGCTGAGACATATTTGTTGGGTGCTTCCAACAGCCTCCAGCATGGTAATGAGCCTCAGAGTAAAAATTTCACACTCCTTGTTAAGTTAAACAGTGTAGCTTAGAAACACAATTTAGAGATCAGCTAATCTGTGATAACGACAGATACAGAAGCAAGAGTAAAGGAATGGGGCTCGGAAGATGCTGGGTAATCCTAGACATGACAAGCCCACTAGGCCACTTCACCCTTGTTGCCGTGACCACAGGACGAACTCTCATTCACCTTGGAAGACCCATTTCCAGCTCTCTGTGATGCTTTCCCTGGCCTCTTCTCACATTATGTCACAGGCTCCTTTTTCTCTTTGTTCTGTTAGATTGGGAGGAATATTTTGAGGAATACTATTCATCTTTGTTTACCCAATGCCTAGCAGGCCTGATACCATAGTAGGTCTGTAAATACAAATCAAATGAGGTAGAAATGTCCTTACAGCAAGTCATGGAATACCATGTTGAAAACTGCTCTTTGATATATATGCATGTTTTTCTCTGGAGTGAAATGATGGCTGAGATAAAAGAAGCAAGACAGTGGCCACTTAATCCATAAGACAAAGACAAGATAGATAACTTTAGCATGGCAAATGATAAAATTTGCAAAACATCTTTCTCAAGCTAATGCATAATTATTCACTCGGAGATGTTAATATTTCAAGTCATCAGGTGTGAATTAATGTTCTTTCTATCAGAGACCCATATCTTGAATGCACCAATTTTATTAAGTTTAAATTTTCTTAATGTGATAAAATAGACATGACATAAAGTTTACTGTTTTAACCATTTTTAAATGTACAGTTCAGTGGCATTAAGTACATTCACATAGATATGCAACCATCACCTCCATCCATCTCCAGAACTTTTTTATCTTTCCAAACTGAATTTCTGTACCCCTTAAACAATAATGCCCTATTCCCCTCTCCCTCCAGCCCCTGCAACCACCATTCTACTGTCTCTATGAATTTGCCTATTCTAGGGACTTCATATAAGTGGAATCATATCATAGTCATCGTGTGTCTGGCTTATTTCACTATAATGTTTTCAAGTTTCATCCATGTTATAGCATATGTCAGTAGTTTTTCTTTTCAGGTTCCACATTTTGTTTATCTATTCATCTGTTGATAGACATTTGGGGAGTTTCCACCTTTTGACTATTGTGAATAAATTTAAGATGTTTAAGTAATACACTTAAATAATTTAAAAATAAAGCAGTACTAAAAGGCATATAATGAAAACTAGCAGTCTCCTGTTTGCTGTCCTGTTGGTCCCCAAAGGCTATAACTTTCATATCATTTAGCTCTTTTCTTTTGGTCATTTCAGCCATATTTCTAAATGTAGTGTATTTTTTTGAGTTTTAACTTTTTAATGTAATTTGCTGATTCCCTACCATAGAAGAGCTAGCTCTCCTACTACACACACCCTTCATGTATCCACGGAGATAACTCCCCTCTACTATTGTTGCAATACAACTACATCACACATTTTGATGAAATACATTTCAGTGTTTATCACATTATGTGTGTCAATCGGGGTCTAGACAGGAGACAGAAACCATACCAGTAATATTAACAGAGAAAATTCAACAGGAAGAATTATTAGCAATTAGGAAAATGACTGAGAGAAGAATACAGAGGTACAAGGTGTACAGAGAAATTAGTATTTCCAGGAAGGATGAGAGTGCCCAGGGAAGGGCCAGTTCAGAAGAGCCCTCTCCCCAAAGTGGAGAGGGTATGGCTGTGGCAGAGAAGTACGAGGAGATGCAGAGGCTAGGCTAATACCCAGCTACCCACCGCTGAGGTGCCAGTGAATCTCACTGGGAAGCTGCCCACTGAGAATCTATTGGCAGCCTTACGGTGAAAATGAGGAAACCAAATTCTGAAATCCAAGAGAAGTCCCTTCCTCTTGCAGTGTCCACCAGTGCCCTTTACTGACAAGGCTTGACGTTGCGACATCAGCAAAGGAAATGTTTATATAGAGTTCAGCTCCAGTATCACAAAGCAGGGCAAAGAGGGGTGAAAATAGGGCTGAGACATAATACAACGACAAATAGCACACCATGTTTATGAAACAGTTATCCTGAAACCCCCTTTACCACCCTTCATTGTCTTACATCTGGGTTGGATCTCCTATTTCCTGGATCCATATCTTCCTCTTTCTTCATTTATAATCTCATTTTGGTACAAGTGTCACTTCTTGACAAAGTTACCTAAGAGGTAAACTTTCTGAGAATACGCATTCTGAAAATGTCCTTACTCTACCTGATAGTTTGGCTAGCTATAGAATTCTAATTTTCCCTCAGAAGTTTAAAGGCATTGTACCATTTTTTTTTTTTTAAGGCATTGCACCATTATTTTCTAATGTCCAGCACTGCTGTTAAAAATTCTCATGACATTTTGATTCCTGATCTTTTGTATGTGATCCGTTTTCTGGATTTTTTTTCTTCCTCTGTGGAAAACTTTAGAATCTTTTCTTCCTACCCAAATTTTTGAAATTTCATAATGGTGAGTCGTGGTCTGAGTATTTTTTTTTTTTAAAGATTTTATTTATTTATTTGACAGAGAGATCACAAGTAGGCAGAGAGGCAGGCAGAGAGAGAGGGGGAAGCAGGGTCCTGGCTGAGCAGAGAGCCCAATGCGGGGCTCGATCCCAGGACCCTGAGATCCTGACCTGAGCCGAAGGCAGAGGCTTTAACCTACTGAGCCACCCAGGTGCCCCGGTCTGAGTCTTTTAAGTTTTTAAGTACACTGGGCACTCTGTGCCCTTTCAATCTGGATAATCCTGTTCTCTAGTTCTGGGAATTTTTCCCACGTTACATCTCTGCCATTTTCTACTCTTGCAACTTTCTCCGTTCTCTTTCTGGAACTTATAGTTGCTTGATGTTAGATCTCCTGGACTGAATCTTTGGGAAGCTGCCCACTAAGGATCTGCTGACAGCCTTGCTCTGAAAACAAAAAAAACCAAAGCCTGAAATTCAAGAGGAAGCCCCTTCCTCTTGCAATGTCCTCCAGCGCCCTCTACTGATAAGGCTTGACATTGTGACATCAGCAAAAGAAGTGTTTTATAGAGTCTAGCTCCAATATTATAAAGCAAGGCGGAGGGGTGGATGCAGATCTGAGAGGCAATATGTTTTCCTCTCTCATACTTTGCCCCTTTTCATCTTTTTTCTTTGCTTTATGTAATTTTTCTCAATCTTGTTATCCAGTTTTTCTGGAATATTTTGTTACCGTATTTTTAATTTTTCAGTCTTTCTTGTTTAATACTCCTTTTTCATAGCCCAATTGCTTCCTGTGTTTATCTTTCTTTGTGCATTACTTCTAATATTTTTAAGGTTTTTTTTTTCTTCCTACACTGTGGCTTTTCTTCCACCTCCTTTTTTATTTTGATCTCCATCTTTCCTTGAAGATTTCCTCAAATGTTTAGTCCATCGTTCTTAAAAGTGCAAAACACCCGAAATGGAGCTCTGTGGGTATGGGTAGGTTTCCTGACTGACGGAGTTCAGCCTAAGTTCACTGTGCAGATTGTGATGTCAGCAGCTGTAGGTATCTCTGTCTTTTGTCTTGGGCTGGTTGTTTCCTAAGAGGAATCCTCAGATCTTCTGCCAGATGGGCTAGAAACCTGGCCTCAAGCATCCTGGGCACCATGGGGCAGGACTCTCATTTTCAATCCTCCTGTTTCCAGAGAAGCCTTTCACTCCTGCCTCAGTTTATGCCTGGTTTCTGAGTCCTAGGCCTTTCTGTCTGACCACCCCCTAAACCTCCAGACTTCTATAGGTAAAAGGAGGGAAAGGCTGCATAGATTGAAGAGAGGGCTAAATGGCTTCTTTTTAGACTTTTATTATTTATATTTTTAGTAATTTCTACACCCAACAAGGAGCTTGAAGTCATGACCTTGAGATTAAGAGTTACATGCTCTTCTGACTGACCTAGCCAGGAGCCCCTCTTTTGTAGTCTTTTAAACAATCTCCTATATTTTATCTTCAGAACATCTGGTGCCTCCAATTCCTGAGACTTTTGGAGGTTCTGGACATAAATCACTAGCTTTTCGTTAGCTTATCTTTTTAAAGACACACATTCACCTTCTAGACACTATGGTGAATAAGCACACAGTGTCTGGAGCCACGATTGCTTATTGGAACCCTAGTTTCATCACTTACCAGCTGGTGAGCTTGAGCGTTATTTAGCCTCTTTGTACCTCAGTTTCTCCATCTGTAAAATGGGGGTGATAAAACTACCCTATAATATCTTAGAGCAAAGGTTAACATGCTACAATCCACAAGCCAAATCTGGCCCACAGCCTGTGTTTGTGTGGCCTGTGAGCTAAGAATGGTTTTACATTTTTAAAGGGTTGCAAAAAACAAAAAAACAAAAAACCCTAATTCACAGAACATGCGACAAACCTTAAGAGAAGCACAAAGCCTAAAATAGTTACTATTTGGTCTTTTACAGAAAAAATTTTCTGTCCCCTGGCTTATAGGACAGTTGTATTAACTTAATTAATGCAGTTAAAGCACTAGAACAAAATGAAGTCGTTCATTTATTCCCCAGGTTGGAGATATAAATTTCATACATCTAATGGTGTTTTCAGTGTATCAGTGGCCTTTAAAGCCATTGAGACCACGTAAGCAGCCCAAAGGATTAAGTTAGATAAAAGAGGGCCCAAGAACCTACCTCTGGGCACCCCAACTTTAAGAGATCAGAGAATAAGGAGGATAGTAGCAAAAAATACCGAGAAGAGGAACTATATGAAGTCAGAGAAAAGTCAGGAGAATGTAGAATGCTGGAAACTAAGTTTTAAACACATTTCAAAAAGAAGTGATCTGCAGTTTGAAATGCTTCTCATAGGCTAAGTAATATGACTAAGAACTGGCCATTGGGTTTAACAACACAGAAGTCTTGGGTGACATTAGTGAGCACAATTAATGGGATGATGGGGACAAAAAACAGGAGAAGAGAAATTAAAGACCATGAGAATAGAAAACTATTTTGAGGAACTCTGCTACAAAGGGAAGCAGAGAAACGAGATGGAGGTGGAGGGAAGTAGAGTTAAGAGGGTTTTTCTTTTTAAAGATGAGAATCAACAAAAGATTGTATACTAATAGGAACAATCCATATACATTAGGTGGGTAAATGTGATGGTGGGATGGGTGGAAGTCTCTTGATTGCTTTAACACTGCATTAATTATTTTCATTGAATTAGGAATCAAGGGAAGCAATTTAAGCAGGGGTTGGCAAATTTGCACTTTTCTTCCTATCCAGACTTGTAGGCCAAGTCTTACCCAGAGTCTGTTTTTGCATGGCACACTAAAAATATAAATAGTATTTATATTTTTAAATGACTGGGAAATTAGTTTTAAAATATTTTGTGACACATGAAAACTACATGAAATTTGAATTTCAGTGTCCACAAATCAAGTTTTATTGGAATACAGTCATGCTTTTTTATCTACATATTGTTATGGCTGCTTCTGCACCACCAGGGCACAGTTTAGTTGCAACAGAGTAGTATGTGGTGCTTTCCTAGGTTCAGGGTGCTCTTCAGTGACTTAGTTATAACATGACAGTGTCTCAAGTGCTATGTGTATTGCCATACATCAACATTTAAAAAAATTTTTTTTACCAGTGCAAGCCCATGTCAAAACAAAATGTTTTTTGAATGTCACACTCCCAAAACATAGTGGAGTGTGATTATCATATTAGATTGCATTGCCTTTTTATGCATTGACAGTATAGCTATGCTAGAAGAATGTAATAGCCATAGACATTACCAGATTGAGCATTCATCACAATATCAGAGGAAAGCAATGGTCAGAAAAATAAGAAAAATTAAAATGGAATAGCTTAGTCCAGCCAAATTTCCTCACGAAAATGAAAACATTCACATAAGGCTGCAACCAAAATAAGTTTCCAAGTGGCTCAATTGTTAACCAAGCAAGCCATTTACCAATGGTAAATTAACTAAATCACATCTGATTGCAGTAACCGAAGAAATGTATCCAGATAAGCTTAGCCTTTAAGTCATTTAAAAATTTAAAACAAGTTAAATGATTTTAAATGGTTTTTCTTAGTTCTTGAGGAGTCAAAATATTTTTTTGATTTTTTTTTTTAATTTTTTTTTTTTATTTGACAGAGAGATCACAAGCAGGCAGAAAGGCAGGCAGAGAGAGAGGGGGAAGTAGGCTCCCTGCTGAGCAGAGAGCCCTACAAGGGGCTTGATCCCAGGACTCTGAGATAATGACCTGAGCCAAAGGCAGAGGCTTTAACCCACTGAGCCACCCAGGCGCCCCGAGTCAAAATATTTTTAACCAGTATTCCTTAGCTGTCTTTTCAAGGAGTCAATGGCAACTTTGAAGTGACTAAAGAATTAGCCTCTACAAACAGTCTGTAGGTAACAACTACGGGCAAGAATATTTTCAATGAAGTTGAGAAAACACTAATTCAGTAAAACATGAAAAAGTAATCTGCTAGGATGTGTGCAACAAATGGTGGCAAATATATGTATGGAGTACAAAAGTCTAGGTTGAAATGTAAATGTTTAAAGCCTATGATTGTTCATGGTATTGTTCTTTAGCAGGTCTGTCATGTGTTAATGAACCCACAGTATCTATAGTGAACTTCATTCATTCTTATGGACTTAACTATCATCAGTTCTGTGAATAGGTCAGATAAGAAGCTGAATATCCTGACTTGCCCTACCACACAGCAGTCCAATGGCTTAGCAGTACTAAGGTAGCATTTTAAGGTTTTGAGTTCAGGGCCATTGACATTGAATGAGAAGAACCATACTCAACCACTATTATTGAACACTGAATAACTTTGGAAATTGGCTTCTGTTGTAGGCTTGATAATGGGTTCTTAATAAACTCAACCTAAAATTACAAGGCAAAACAGTGCTTATGTAAAGAACATATTGCAGTAATTTCCAACAACTAGTGATTCTTGAATCACATCAAGCTGCTTACACTTCTCATGCTGTCAGAAGCTGAAAGAACCATCTCCACTCCCACACATATTTACAGCAGATATATCTCCCAAGCTCAAACTACAGTTCCACGAGTACGTTTCAAAGATCAATGCAAGTGTAATGGCAATTTCCATATTTCAAAACTCATTTACTGTGCAATTGAGAACCCATCAAATTTTCAGTTAGAAGTAATTAATCTTCAATACAATGACATGTTAAAAGGAGAAGAATCTAATTGTATAAATGCCTTCCATGTGATGAATACGCTTGATCAAAATCATACGGTCATGGGTTGATATCAGTATTTGGCAATACTTATGCCTGAAAAGGCACTTTCGAAGATGAAATGCACAGAATCTAACAGATGAACACTTGCAATTGATTTTGATGATAGCGAACTAACTTTGAATCCCAATTAAAAGGACTCTCCCCCAAAGAGCATTCCATCCTTCTCAATAGATCTGTATTAGAAAAAGTTGTACTCAATTACTAGTTTGAGTTTTATCAATAAATGAATTTGTGGAAATTTAAATATCTACATAACCTCCATGTCGCCCCAAATATGGACTCTCTGGTACTTTACAGAAAGTTTGTTGACTCCTAAGCTTAAGGACGGGTAAGTGTTAAGAGATTTGAGAAGAGAGGACAAGGCATGAAATAGTAATCTAGGAGAGTGAGACAAAGAATGGACTAGGAATGGACTAGAGCAGCATTGGTCATGGTTGTGTCTCTTTCGGGCACACCTTGCTGCAGATGTGCAGTTGAGGGCAGGCAGAGTTAAGTCTTCTAGGTGTGGCTATTATTGGCTCTGCTAAGTCCATCTCCATTTAGCCATCTGCTTTCCATCTTCCAAAATTTTGCTGCATGCTCACCTATTAATTTTGTCTTGGTGTATGCTTACTACACATGTTATATCATTGAAAAGTAGTTCGTGGATGACTGGGATTGACTGAAAGTATTACCTACTTTCATGTCTTATTTTCATGTCTGTTAAGAGTAAATGGACAGCAAAAAGGTTAAGGGGTGCACATGAACTTTCCCATATAAAGGTGCTCCAGCACCATTTGTGTGGCCCTAGGTTTTACTGATCTTTGGAGAGAAATCCAACACATCTCATGAGTTATCACACAAAAAAAGCACTCCAGTAACTATTGATCTTACTCCCACTCTTAGGGGAAAAAAAGCCTCAAATTTATAGAAAACAGGCAGAGAAATAGGTTTATCTCAGATAATCCACATTAGTTTTAACTAGCCACTTACTTCTGGCAAATGAAAAGCATGAGTCTCCATAGCTCACACCTCTCTGGAGCTCAATGTGGATAAAATTAAGTGGCATTTGAACACAAAATGGGAGGCTCAAATTATCAATAAATCTTCTATAGATGTGGAGTTTCCCTTACTGAGTGTCCTAGAGGAGAGCTTTCAAAGTCTTGACTAAAAAGCGTAAGAAATAGATCTTGTAAGTCATCCAATACCCAAATAATTAAAGTCTCATGAGGAAAACACCTTTATTGTGTTCTATTCCACTAAATTCTATTTTTACAAATGTGTGGGGGCCAATTTTTTGACTGTTGGTCTTTGGGTTTTTAACCCAGGCATTAAAAATGCAGCTCTGTGACCCACTGTAAATCTTACTAAATCAATCTCCAGGGGATAGGTCAGAAATATGCATTTTAACAAACTTCGCAAGTCATGTTTAAGTGTCTGTATTTTGAACACTACTACAAATCAAGCCATATATCCCAATCCCCTTTGCCCTCATAAATGGAAGGTTATAGACACTCATTGTATACAGAGTAAACTGAAGACGCACCCACAGAAACACAAGCAAGTGTTCAAAGGCACATCAAAAATTAGATGTGACCTCATGGATCATAGGTCCTATTTAGTTCCTTTATTTCAAAAGTTATTAAATTTCAAAGTACTTATAGTCATTAATTCATTCAACATGTATTAACTAGCATATGCCAGGAACTTTGCTAGGTGTTTGGGATACAGCAGGGAATAAAAAACCTCCCTACCTTCATGAGCTTACATTCTAATGAAATATATTCTGCTGTTGTAGCATGGTGATTAAAAACTGAATTGAAAACATTAATAACCTTGAAGAGCCTTCAGTATAGTAGATGTTCACTGCTGTTTTCCAATTTGCATCTATCTCTGCACCCTAAAAGTAGTTGGCACCTCTCCCTTTCCAGAATGGGAAATAGGTTGGTATAATACAGAAATCTGGAACCACAGTCAGGAATTTAAGAGATGAGCTAAGAGTAGGCTACTGATAAAAAACTTGACTGAATAGGAGTTTGCTTTCTAATACAAGTGATTGTTCTCAGTAAGGCCTGAGACCCTACCTTATTCTGACTTTCATTTCTCCCCAACTAGACCAAGTCTTTGAGAGGCGGGGCTGGGTCCTACACTGTATTGTGTTCTCAGCACCAGGCTTAATGTGGCTGAAAAAATAATCACTCAAGTATTTGTTGAATGAATGACTGGCTCCATGACATGACTGTAGCTATTCATAAAGGCATATCATATCTATACAGAATAATTATGCTACAAATATGGACGGAAAGTGGAAAGTAAAAGTAGTTATTTTTAAGTTTCAGAATTCAATAATGGTTCTAGAACTGCTTTATTTATGCCTAAGCATTCCTTGCAGTTTTTCTTTAAATCTAATATGCAAATTTTGTAAAGAGCCTTCAATTACCTCTGTCGCAACTAAGCAAGAAGAGAAAAAATACTAGATATTTTATTAGAAGGAAAATACAAGATAGGACATCAGTTTTATTACAGGTCTGCAGTTCCTTGTTACCAATTCTGAGATCCAAAAGTCTGAAAATCTAGTTTTTCCTGTTTGTGACAAAAACTGACCTGAACTACGTGAAACTTTCTATAGCTGTACAGTTTATTCCAGTTACTGTATCTGATCTACTGCTGCATAAACATGGATTCCATAATCCATGCCCCACTGTGCCCCACTGCACTGCCCCAGGCCCCATTGTGAGGGTGTTATGTAATCTACAAGCACATATATTTTTGAAAATTCTGAATTATAAATCTCCCATGGGTTTCTGATCAAAGATCATCATCTACTCAAAGCGGCATTAACAAAGAAAAAAGGCAGTTGAAACCCTGTGCTGTATACTATTGCCATCTGCTGACATCGATTTAGAACTACAAATATGTAATCAAAATGGAAAGGTTTTATCTTGCTTATGGTGTTAATAGTACACCTATGACTTAGAAAATATTTGAGAGATTCTACCTTCAAAAGTGTTTACTATGAAAAAAATCCTTAGTGTATTAAGTTTAAAAAATTTCCTTAATATATTGTACCTTGTATGTTCCATCTGTACCTAGTTGAATTACTCACCTTGATTCATGACTTTTAGAATCCTCTCTGATGCATAAGGAGGGTACTCTAAGCTACCTCTTTGGGTGCTTTTTTTTTTTTTAAGGATTTTATTTATTTGAGAGAGAGAGACAGAAATAGGGAGAGAGAGTGAGCATGAGCAGGGAAGAGAGGGAGAAACAGGTTCCCTGTTGGAAGCAGGGCTCAATCCCAGGACCCCCGAATCATGACCTGAGCCGAAGGTCACACTTAACAGACTGAGCCACCCAGATGCCCCTCCTTGGGTGCTATTTTTACTCCTGTAATGAGGTGGTCTGAAAGCCAGAGATGAAGACTGATGCCATCAAAATAGTCAAATTGAGCCACTGACCATTTTTTAACAGAGCTAAAAGCACTATCCAGCAGGTTACAAGAATCTAATGTTTTATATAATCACAGGTGGTGGCAATTCTATGAAACCAACTCTAGATCATAAAAGCCTTTTAGGGTATTTCTGAGTGTACACCATCGTCTGTGCTGTAAACTATCATAAATATATTCTGTTCCCTAGGAGTTAAATGTACCTATAACAGTGTATCTTTTTTATAGCCCACAACTACATTAATGTCTTCTTAATCTTTTATTTTCTCTTCCTCCTTAACTACCATGGTTGGCAATAGTTCTTTGGCACAAAGGAAATATGTAAGGAAGATCTGCTATTTAAGTTTTATAATAATAAATTTTCATGTGCTGAATTTACTTCTGAGGAGTTATTTGAATAGGACTTATAAAAATCAGGACTAACACTCTGTGTTAAGGCTATTTTAGGAAAGATCTTTCCCCTCTCCAAGAAAATGTGTGTCTAAATAATCATAAGGCTTCACACATAAATCTGATTTACTACTCAAGCCTAAAATCAACTGTGCTTAATTTGAGAATCAGAAATCAAGGCAATACCTTCATTTTACAGATAAAGAAATTGAGGCCCAAATAGAATAAAGTATGTAGTTGAAAGTCCCAGAAAGAGCTGTATTTGTTTGTTCCACTGCACTACAACAGAAAATAAAATATGCTCAGTTAGGATTTACACCTGCCTTCCTTCAAAGATACAAAGACCTCCAATGGTAGACCCAAATGGTCTGTGACCCTCTCTTTGGTTCTATTCTTAATTCATTTACAGATTAAATCTCAGTTTCTCTTTGGTTCTTTTTTCTCAAAAGGCCTAAATTCAGAACTTATTTAACTCAATAATTAATTAGGACACTATCTGCCCAGATTTTAAGGAACAACTTTCTTTTGTCCAGTTCATTATAAGGCAAGGGATCACAGTAACTTATTTCAGGAGACCCTCTATTATCTAGCGTCTAAGAAAAAAAAAATAGTACAAATTGAGATACCACTTTAGATGTCTCTACTCTCAGGCTCAGGCTGATGCAGTTAACCTGTTCTGTATATCAACTTCTAAATGTATAAGATTTTGTTAGTATCATTTTCAAGTACAACAAACCCAGAAACAACAAAAGTACTTAACACTAGAAAACAGCATTAAAAATAGTCCACTCCTAAAAACAAAGTAAAATGGGCTAACTGAAATTCAAAGAATTTCTCTAAAAATGAGTAAGGGACTTATTAAGGGGGGAAATCCAAAAGTATTATAATTTAGTTAAAGAAATTTATTCTTTAAAAATATTTTCATGTACACTTTCATGACTATTTTGTTTGAGGGGAACAAGGACATTATCCTACAGTCAGTGTTAACTTAGAACATAAGTGACATATGTATAACAATACATTCTGGAAATAACTGGCAAAATAAAAGTGTAAATTTTTATAGTGATTTAAGACTGCAAGATATTTAAGATCTCGGATTAAATGAACCCACAGTAGAGTAGTACAAACCAAAAATTTGCAATTATATGACTTCGCCATTACTGTAATCCTTAATACTATGCATAAGCAAGTTACCCCATTTCCAAATTACCCCATAAATGAGTTACCCCATTCCAAATTGGCCAGGACATAGGGAAATTCCATTAGAAAAACAGTGACAAAAGTCTGAATGCACAGTACAATATGCATCTTCTTCCTATCTCAATTATGCTTAACACACTGGTAACAACTCCGTGTAATAAAAGTATTTTTATGGCCAAAAAAGGAAAAAAAAAAAAAAAAAGTTGAGCTTCCTGCCTAGAAAAATCCTTTAATGTCTTGTATTACCTAGTACAGTTTATAACCTAAAAATTGTGTTAATGAAGATTCAATTTGCATGGGAAAGTCAACCTTATCAGTATGAATAAAAACTTTGATTCATTTTAAATGGCAAAATCTTCAGAACAAAAAATATAGCATCTCCAATAGACATCTAAAGACAATAAGTTATATTTACAGGATGCTATAATCAGAAATCACTTAAAAGCAAAAAGAAACTGCTACCATTTCACTGTCCTTTTCCTCAGCAGTCAACTATGACCCCATAAACTAAGGACATCCAGGAACCGATGAAATGTATTCTACGTCACATAAGTTTCACAGAACAGACAATTCTTATAAAGTTTTTTTTTTGTTTCCCCCTGAGAGTCAAGTTAATCAATCCTTAGATTGCATTCAAGACAAAAACAAGAGCTCTAAATCCTCAATCATGTTAAGATCAAAATTATGTAGACATTTCTGTTTAGAAAAGCTAAAATGTACAATAAAGGAAATGTAAATAGTAAGACAAGGTGCTTAATAGTAGTACCATGGCAGAAATGTATGGTATTTGGTAGAATAAACATTAAGTGACATTTAGGGCAAACATTATTGCTTGATGGAATATAGCACCACTTTAAGGAATAAAAGATGGTTAGGATTAACCGCCTTTTAATCAACAATATGCATTTATAGGAGAAGTGCTTGAAGTACTTCCGGAAAAAGGTTTAAGTATGAGGAAATTTTTGTAGTATATATTTTAAATATGTTACCCACTTTTCTTCATTAAACAGACAATGAGCAATCTATTTTAGTAAAGTAATATCAGATTTGCTACTGTCAGTCTGATTATCAAACCAACAAATATAAAATTAAGGGACAGAAATGTTATCCAAACTTTTAAAACAAGTTAGAACATTATAAAGTGATTTTATGCCAAAAACATTTCTGATACTTATTGCTTAAATATACAGCGATTACACTTGTGAAATTTTCCATATCATGATTGAGAAAATTTTTTTCTGAATGCTAACATTTATCCTAAGCAAGAGAGAAATACCTAAAGGACATGTAGACATTGCCTAACCACTGTGGAAAATAGCCCAAATTCCCCCCAATAATTTTAAAAAACTAATGTCACCATGGTGAGTCAGGAATCGAAACAAGACAATATGATTACACACATGCTCTATGAAGTCAGCCAAATGATTTCTTTATAATAATTTGCAGCTAGCATTTTGCTCAGTCTTTATAAAGCAGGATTTTAAGTAAACTTCCTTGCTCTAAAAGAAAAGGTCTGAACAGATAAATTGCTATGCAGAAGCACAAAGTTTTTTAATGCAATCTTCTATAAGAAGTAATTAAATTTTAAAAGCCAAACAATCTAACATCGAATGTGATTTCCCTCGAGATATACTTTATCTTATCCATCAGTTTCTTTGTTCTTTAATCATCTGAAATATCAGAATTACTACACTGGTAATCTTCATAGTAAAATGTGATACTATCTTATTTAAACTAGCTTGACTTTCTATAACAACTATTTTGGGAGTGGCATTTCTAAAAATAATTTTATCCAACATATGCATCAGTCATATTTGAAGGCAATACAAAAATTCTAATAAAATTGGCAAAGTTTTAGAGTACTACTCAGATACAACTACAACATGATCTGTATCTTTGGCGGGGGGAGAAAAAAAATCAAAGTTCTATAAATGAGTGGGATTTTGAATACTTATGGCTGGGATAGAAAACAGAATTCTGTACTTTCATTGGACATTTTTACAAAGAAAATGTCTCAATGATCATGTTTTCAACATCGGTCATCATATATATATATATATATATATACACACACACACATATATACACACATATATATACATATGTATATATATATATATTTTTTATTATTGACTGGGGTGATGCAGAAAGCCACAAATGAGAAAAGGACACTAGGTTTTAATAAGGGGAACAAAAAGTTGTTTTCACCAGTATAGATTCACATTACAGTACACCAATATTGACAGCATTCTCTTGTCTATTTTTGGTACAGAAGATGGTATCTCTCTACATAACCTTGTAAGGCTTCAGTAACTGAAATGTAAAACAAAACAAACAAAACCCCCAAAAAACAAAACAAAAAACCCAGCCTATTAGTTTACAGTTTATTTTAAAAATTCTGAAAGACACTGCAAGTTCTAAACTTTTAGTAGTGCTACCCATACACAACCATCTGGTCAAGAACCCAGTAAAAGAGCCTCCTTTCAAGGAAGCCTTGCAACAGTAGAGTTGTGCAATATGGATGTTTCTTACTACAAGAAAAAAATTATACATGGCACATTCTCATTCGTATTTTGTAATGTAAAAAGTTACAAACATACCTAATCAAATAAATAATAATAAAAAAAGAATTTGAATGTATTTGTTAAGTATCCTAAAACCACTACATAGAATAATGGCAACTTTCACTCACAGATTATTTACATGGTAATACCCAGTGTGGGTACACTGCTACAAAACTCAAAACAGAAGGAGTAAACTTGAAATGTTTTCCATAATAAAGATCTAGCAGCATGACTATCTAATGCTGTTTTATCCCGATTGCTTCTGAAACGTTCCTTTTTAGTCTGTGTCTTCATCCAGTTCATAATTGTCTTTATCATAAATATCTTTTACTAAAAGAACCCGTACAAGCATATTTTCCAAGGTGTTTCGGTCCAGTGAAGTAGATGTGTACCAGACAGGACTATCTGTAGAACTAGAGCATTCTGGTTGCAAATAAAAAACATCCATTCTCTGATTAAGATTCTGTGGACTTTGGGAGAAAGGAGAAAGTCAATTTCACAGTATATATACAAAATTCCCCACAACTTTCTTTTCTTCTTCCAAGAATAATTCCGTGACTACTAACAATATTATGTGGTCCGACCACATCTCATTACTTACATTAAATATTCTATCATTAAGATATTTTGAAAGTTAATTTCTGTGATGAAAGATTATCTTCCCACCATAATTTAAAGTCTGTATTTCACTGAATCCAAAACACCATCAATAGAAACAATGTTTTTAATCATTTATTTTAATATTGCCACTAAACAAGTAAAATGCTGCCAGTTATAATTTTAAGATGTATCAATCATTAATATGCATCCTAGTTTCAGAGATAGTAAAATCTGAAAAATGTGTCTTAAAATCGATGAAATACAATAGCTCATAAAATTACCTAATAACATTATACAATAGAAATTTTAACTTTTAAAATACCAACAAGATAATAGTAAGATAGGGATTGCCAACTAATAGTTACTACCATTGGAAGATCTGACACTGTTGCAGCCAAACAGAGTCACCCCAAACCACTATCAGGAATATTACTATTATCTATAAATGACACCGCTGCTTTTGTGAGTTCTTAAGAACTAACCGTGGGGCCTAATTTATAAAACTTTACATAAGATAATATACTTGGTTCATACTAACCCTTTGAAAATTAAAGGGTTCATATATAAAGCAATAGACAAGCATAAAATTTATGATCTCGAAACATTTCACTGGTTTCAAATTTTCTAAAATGTCTGTTGGTTTTAGGCTAAGGGGGAAAAGTGGTAGTACTGTTGAAAAGTAATGTAGTTTTAGAACACTACTTTTAGACCTTCTTAGAGGAAGATTTTCGCTTAAATATAAGTATTTCATTTTCATCTCCATCTACCCATTCTACCTTTCAACATACCTTTTCACCAGGGGGGTGGGCAAGTTATAGCTCGTCACTTGTTTGTGTCAAGTTTTATACCACTAAACTATATACTATAAATAAATAAATACTATATAACCATTTATTTATATATAGTATATGGCTGCTTTCTGGCTGTAACAGCAGAAAGGAGTTGCTGCATAAGAGGCTCTATAGCCCAAAAAAGCCTAAAATATTTACCATCTGATCCTTTACAAAAAAAGTTTGTGCTCTATGCTTTATATAATCACTGGGATTGCTGATTTAAAGATGACAATAGTAGTAGTAATTTCATTAGTAGACAACAATTTCTTAACATATGCTTGAATCCTAAAATATGACGTATAAGCTGGGTATTTTATAATAACGAGACTACAAACATTAGCTGTGAGAAGAGAGAAAAATCTAAAAAAGATCAGTGAAAAAAAGTCACCTCTTGGTAATGTTAAATTCAAGGCAACTAACCTATACTACCATTTAAAACATTAAATATCATTAACACTTACCTTTTAGACAAGTAGCATTCAAACATTTTCACAGGACATCTAGAAGGATTGGCTGTATTTTCAATTTGTTCAAATACTGGCTCATCATCTTCATGTTTTCTTTTTCCAGTAGTAATTTTATCTAAAAAATATAAAAATTACATAAACTTCTTAAGACCAATCTTGAAAGATAGTACTATTCACTCCTACTATCTATTTTACCAAATATGTGGCTTCTGGTAATTCACAATTTTTCAAACAAAATGAACTAAGACATTTTAAGAATATATAAGTTGTCTTACTTTATGAAAATGGCAGTCCTTAGATTCTTAACAAGTGACCCAATATAGTCTTTACTAAGGCAAATTTTGACTACCCCTCCCACAGACAATCCAAAAATAAAAATGTCGCACTACCTTCATTATCTGTTCCACATAAGGAAGACACTTGGTATCGAAGACATGCTTTGTTTTCCATTGTTAAAGGATTTTTTTTCCAGTGCCTAAATACAGTGCCAAAGGAAAGTCTTAAGTGTTGTTCCACTGTTTTCAGGCCAAAATACTTAGTGTTAAAGTAGAACAGGGTATTCAGAAGAGCTACTGGAGAGTGTGATCCTAGTTGTTTTATCCTCCAGAGATAATCTTCTTCGACTCGAGAAAATATTGACCCTTAAATAGAGAGAAATATTTTTAAAGAATTACAATAAATAAAACAATTTTCATTTAACCATCTAGAAAAAATAAAGTTAATTCAGGAACAAACCAATTTCAATCCTCCACTCACACCAGGTTAAAACTGGAATGAATTTCAGAATTACCTATGCAGCTCTTTAACAAAAGAGGCTGGGAAGCACACCAGACTATGGAACTAGCATCTCTGGAGTAAGGGACTAGATGTTTGCTTCTGTTCTTCTGTAGGATAAGCATACAATGGTCAGAAAGGAATTTAAAGCTGCAGAATTCCTTAAAAAAAAATAGGTGATTTCTATTCACAAACACATTTTCTTCACACATCTAAAACAGATTTCTTAGAGAAATTTGTATCACAATATCCCCTGGAGGGCTTAAGAAATAAACATCCAGTGTCTTACTCCAGAGAAAGTTGGTCATATTTATTACAAATTTCTTCATAAACAGTAGTTATCAACTACATCCATTTCTAATTCAACAAAAGATGAACAGATGAGTTCATGAATAAGTACAGTGAAAAATATGCTATCTTATTTAAATTATTTCTTAATTATTTTTAATATACCATCTGTAAAAATAAAAATCCCAGTAGCAAGTTAGCAACACTTTTATTTACAAGGCATTACCCGGGCACCTGGGTGGCTCGGTTGGTTAAGCATCCAACTCTTGATTTCAGCTTAGGTCATGATCTCATGAGGATTCATGAGATGGGAGTCCTGCATCAGGCTCCACACTTAGCGGACAGTCTGCTTGAGATTCTCTTTCCCTCTCCTTCTGCTCTTCTTCCCCCATGGCCCCCGCTCGCATGCATGCATGCACACATGCTCTCTCTAAAATAAATTAATAAATCTTCTAAAAAAATAAAATAAAAAATATAAGAGCATTACCATCTGGAAGTATGCTGGGTTGCCAACTTCGGAGTATTTTATTCAATTCTTGCTCAAATGTTTGGTATCCTGGATCAATAAATATGTTGTCTTTTCGATTACTACCACACAAGTACTACAATAAAAAAAAAGTTTCTTGAAGGAAAACCGGCTAATTATAAGTAGTGAACATATTACTTATATTCTTCTGTATGTCTTAAGAAAGAAAGAAATCTTATGTTTATGATAAATAAAATAGGCACACTAATACAACAAGGGAGATTACTGGCTTTATCTATATATCTAGAAATCATAAACAAAATTACCAATTACTCTGCTGCCTAAAAAACTCAAAGCTGAAATACATACCCAAGAATCCAGAACATAAGAATTGAGAGAAATCTTCAGTATGTCAGATAAAAACAGAATATCTGGCTCCAATGTTCATTATATAGCACGTGGAGAAAACAAAATTAGACTTTCCAGTAAGAGTAATTAAATTATTAATGATTAAAGAAAAATTCTGACTGATACAGATGGGATGAAATGTTACTCTGTAGCTGTCTGAGGATTTCTTCTAGGGCTCTTTGGTAGGCGAATACTTGTTTACTTATTGCCTTTCCTGAACTCCTGTGAGTCATACAAATTTATGACTCTAATAAGTTACTATGACAAATCTTAACAGTGAGGGTTATTACAGAATGATTTAAACACTAAAGTTTGCAAAGTACATCTCCAATTTAATCTAAAAATAAAATAATGCAAAAGTAAAATGTATGAAAACACTAGCACAAAGAATGGGAGGCAGGAGTTGGGAAACTTACACTATTGTAAGGTTCCTATATTATACATAAAGAGGTACAATAATTTTTGAGGGTATATAATGAACTGAAGACACATATTATAAATCCTAGGGCAACCACTACAAAAAACTTAAGAGGCATAAATAAACCATTAGTGGAGATAAAATAAAATCACAGAAAAATAACTCAGTCAAAAGAAAGCAGAGAAAGAAAAACGAAACAAGACAAAAAACCCCACAAAAAACAGATATAACAAATATAAAACAACCAGGAGGACAGATTTTCATCCAATGTTAGCTGTGACTGCATTGAATATAAAAGGTCTAAACCAGGTGGCAAACTAGAGTCCTTGAGCCAAATCTGATCGACTGCCTATTTTTGTCAATAAAGTTTTCTTGAAACACGGACACAATTGACATTTGCATATTGCCCCGGTCTGCTTTCATACTACAATGGCAGAGTTGAACGGGTGTATGACACAGACCAGTGTGGCCCACAAAGACCAAATAAAACATTTACTATCTGGTCCTTTATTAAAAGGAAAAAAAAAAAAAAAAAGGAAAAAAAAAGTTTGTTGGTCTAAACAAACCAAGACAAGATTGGTCAATTGGATTAAAATTAAAAAAAAAAAAGCCAGGCAAACAATATGCTACCTACAAGACACCTACTTAATTTTTTTTAAGTTTATTTTTTAAGTAATCTCTACACCCAACATGGGACTTGAACTCACAAGCCCAAGATCAAGAGCCGCATACTCTTCCAACTAAAGCAGTGAGGAGCCCCAAGACACCTACTTGAAATATGCAAACACAGATATATGAAAAGTAAAAGGACGAAAAAATATACACAATGTACCTTGGCGCTTGGGTGGCTCAGTCAGTTAGGCATCTGCCTTCAACTCAGGTCATGATCTCAGGGTCCTGGGATAAGGACCCATGTAGGGGCTCCCTGCTCAGTGGGGAGTCTGCTTCTCCCTCTCCCTCTGTCCCTCCCCACCCCCGCTTATGCTCTCTCTAATAAATAAAATCTTTAAATAAAAAAAGTTTTATAAAGATTCTCACATATATATGTATATACACATACACACACACATACACACACCATGTGCTAATCAAAAATCAGACTAGTATATCGTTCATCTGAACTGATCTTAACATTAGTCCTACTAGTCAGAAGGAAGATTAGCCAGCATAATTTCAAAATGGCGGAACAAAAATTCCTAACTAATGCCTTTCAATTAGGATGCAAACCAAATGTCTGGCAATCAATGAGGTAACAATGTCAGATCCCTCCCCTGCTTTTGGGTTAGTCAGAGAATAGGAATTCTACCATTTCCTAATCTGGAAGTTCTCAATGTTATGATTGTAGAATTAACTTGTTAAAATATAATATCACAATTCAACCTATTTAATGGGAATATAAATAGTGGTTGGGTTTTTATTTATTTTTTTTAAGTTTTATTGTTGTTGTTTTCTAAGTAGGCTCCAAACCTAGCCGGGAACTCAATTCGCGGCTTGAACTCACTAGCCTGAGATTAAGACCTGAAGTGAGATCAAGAGTTGTACACTTAACCAACTGAGCCACTCAGGGCACCCCTACAAATAGTTTTTTTTAAGTACGGTTCCTAGATATTTTTAAAATGTAAACAGTACACATTATATAAAACAATCACAAAAGTGAAAGCCCCATGTTTGGAACAGCAATTTATACCTTTTGTTCTTAACATAAAGCAGCATACATAATAAAAAAAAATGAATGAGGGAAGTGATCCTGAAATAATTTTCAGCTATAAGTCAAGTAACAAGGGGAAAGCACTTTCTATGTATATTCAAAACCTTAACAATAACAAGCCAAAAATTAGGTTCTCAGCTCAGCTCTACTACAAGTACCTCCTAAATGATGTGCCAACACTCAGACCTTCTGAAGAGGGTTCTTTGGCAATCCCTGATGAATTAAAAGATCTGGTGCTCTTATTGGTACAGAAGGAATGACAGTACACTTTATGAGTCACTGCTGTACTATGCGAAGGAATACTATGTTATGGTTGCTTTTTTCCATTAAAGGCAGTCCCAATTTACAAATACCTAATGCACTCAATTTATGAACACATAATCTGCACCAACACAAAAGTGCAATAACTTCTGCTTTTCAGATGTGAAGGAGAAGCCATCAAAGACAGCAGCACATTCTAGAAAGTAACCCTGAAGAAAACACCCTGATGGGCCAGGCCTGTCTGAAGAGTAGCAATCTTAATCAAAAATTGTCCTCACACGAGGTGCACCTGGGTGGCTGTCAATTAAGCATCCGACTCTTGATTTTGGCTCAGGTCATGATCTCGGGGTCCTGAAACTGAATGCTACCGTAGGCTCTGCCCTCAGTGGAAAGTCTGCTTGAGATTCTGTCTACCTCTCTCTCTGCCCCGCTCCCTACACTCATACACGTGCACACTACCTCTAAAATAAATCTTTAAAAACAAACCAAAAAAAAACAAAAAACAATGTAAACATAACCCATCATTAATTTAGCTACAAATCAGCAGCCCTAGTGTTTCAATAATATTATTCAAACCCTCAGCTGCAAGAAAAAATACTTCCAAGAAAAAAATATTGAGTACGATCTTTAAAAATGCTTAAAATCTTTTCATGTTTTACCCTGGATAAAATATGAAGGCTAAATATTTTATCAATGAAAATAAGCCTTTTGCTAATATGACTCTTACATACTTTACTCCACCCCAGCCCCAAAGCTCTCTACACTTCGCATTCTACATTCTAGCCATGACAAGTAGTTCCTGGAAAACTGTACCCTGGTATATATTTTTCTGTCTTCTTGGAATGCCATTGTTCTTCCTTCATCCTTCCTGCCTAGAATTTCTGTATCTATTTCAAAGCTCAGTTTAAAGATCTTCACCACTGTTCTATTTTCTCAGATTATATTCTTAGAATCAATTAGTCCCACTTCTGTGCCACCAATATACCACACCATGAGAACAACACTGTTTAAATACCATTTGCTTATGTATTTCAAATCCTTGAGCAGAGCATATTATGGCTTTCAAGTCAAACTGCTTACCAGATTCAAAATGTATAAGCTATATAACCTTGGGTAAGCTACTTAACTTCCCTTCGTCACCAAAAACTGGTAAGTAAATAATAGTAAGGTTGTTCAGAAGATTAAATGACATGTCAAGGAGTTAGCACTGTGCACATAAAGCAGTAAATAGTCAAAAGAAGTAATCTCCAATATCTACTTCAATGTTCAGAGTTCAGCATACAATAAGCACTTAATAGTTCCCAAAGAAACCAATGAAATAAAGATTAGCAAAACTCTGAATGTATTATAACACTGCTATGAAAAATAAGGCAAATTCTTAAGGGCCTTTTGAATCAAAGAAAGATTAAATATGTTTTAAAATGTTGTATGTATTTTAATAGAATTTAACTATCAAAAAAATCATTTATATCAAACTCAACAATACATAAGTGAGTTTACTGTTTTTTAATTGAGTAAATGGAGTTCTAACTCTTCTTTAAAAAAGAAAAAAAATAATAATCCCTCCAGATAAGAAATCTTGGAAAAATTTTTAGAAAATGACAATAAACATATAATAACAAGGAATTCTCACAAATGGGAGATTAAACAACCCAACAATAGAGGGGAAATTCACATAAAAGCAAATTCAAATGGCCAAAATAAAAAAAGATCCTCAATCCTTTTGGAAAGCAAGGTTATATCTTTTAAAATAAAAAGTATGTGTTTATGATCCAATAATAATACCCTTTCAGAAATCTTATCTCATATAAATAGAAGCACCAGTTCTTTAGGATAATTATGTTTTGGGGATGAAGGGGAAGGAAGATACACATTGTTTATCTATAATAGCAAAATTTTAGGAAACAAAGGGAATACTCGTCATTGTTGAAATATCTAATTAAACGTGGTATGAAATATAATACAGTTAAGCCTGTTTAGCTGACTTAGAGGGACTGCTACAATGTACTAGGAAACTACAGTACAAAAATGATTAATACAATTCCATGTTCTTAGTTGACTAGGATATCTTTTGCCATGTTCATTAAAAAAAACAAAACAAAAAAAACACAGAGAAGCATACACATCTAGCTAACTGTGATGAGGTGAGGAGGATTCAGGAAAAGGTTATCCACAATTCCACTGACAATACATTTGGAGTGAGGGGCATGGTTTAATTGTGTAAGATAGTGGATAAAAGAACAATCATGATTGTGGGCTTTCATATAATTTTCTTTTTTAACAATAATCATTATTCCTTATACAGTCTGTGGGAAAATCAGCTATTTTGTTTGTGAGGGAGGAAAAAAAATGCTATGCTCCCCTTTCATATGGTACCCAGTTAAACATCAGTAATTACATTTAACTCCTCAACATACAATGCAGATACCTATGTATATTCATAAGACTTAGTCCTCACAAATAAAGATGCTATTCCTTCTCTAAACATAATCTAAAAAAAATCATACATCTTCAACATTATTTTTATTGTCAGATGTGAACAAAATTAATAAATGCAACAGATAAATAAGCACACCCTTCCAAAAATAGCTTCTATTTCTGTACACACCCTTGAAGTAACATTGTAAACGGCAATGATTTCCGGAAAGTTTATTTTACTTTTACACTGAGTTTTAGGATTTTTTTAAAGTTAAACGTTTATAAATACCATACAGTCCCTTACAAAATTAAATCATCTGTGAAAATATGTCCAATTATAAGAATAGTAAAAAAAATTTTTTTCAATTATATTAAAAAAACACAAAAATCTATCATCTTAGCCATTTTTAAAGTGAAGAGTTCAGCAGTTAAAAATTTTTTTGAGGAAACATTTTTAGCTCATACAGTACCTGTTTAAAAACAGGAGGGAATTCTGAAATATGCTACAAAATGGATAAACCTTGAGGACATTATGCTATGTGCATAAACCAGTCGCAAAAAGAGTAATACTGTACGATGTCACTCATACAAGATACCTAGAGTACTCAAAGTTACAGAGACAGAAAACAGAGGAATGGTGGTTGCCAGGGGCTGAGAGAGGGGAGAAATGAGGAGTTATTGTCTAATGGGTAAAAAATTTCAGTTTTGCAAGATCAAGAGTTATCAGGATGGATGGTGGTAATGTTTGCACAGAATTACAAATGTACTTAATACCACTGACTTGTACACTTAGAAACAAGATGGTTAAGTTTTACGCTGTATTTATTTTACCACAATAAAAAAAAAATTGGAAAAAAAAGTAGCTAATTTATAATCATTTATGATGCAATCCATTTAGTCTCTAATAGTAATTGGAGTTGTAATATTTACATAATCCATTCAGTAAGAAGCAATCCAGAGATTCAACTTCCTGTATAGGGTTATGAGGAAGCCAGCCAATTCTCCTTACTTTAAGGAAGGAATAATACCAATTCCCACAAATTCTTTCAGAAAATAGGAGGAAGGAACACTTCCCCATGCATCTAATGAGGCTGGTGGTATTATCCTAATACCAAAGCCAGGGAAAGACATCAACTAGTATCCTACATGAACTTCTGCAACGTCACTAAACAGTAAATTAGCAAGTCTAATCAGCCATATATAAAAAGGATGATATATCATTATCAAATGGAAGCTCTCTCAGAAATTCAAGGTTGATTTAATATCTGAAAACTAACTGGTATGCCATCATTAATGGAATAAGGGAGAAAAACCATTATGATTGTCTCAGTAAATGCAGAAAAAGCAGCTGACAAAATTCAATAACCATTTATGATAAAAACTCTCAGCAATATTAACTAACTAGAACTTAAATAAAAATTTGAAAGAAAAAAAATGGGGGGAGCCTCTCAGCAACAAAATAAAAACCTAAGAAGAATTTTCAGCCAGTTAGGAACAGAAGAGAACTTCCTTGACAGGCAACATCATACTTAATAGTGGAGGACCTTCCCCCAAGAATTAGAAACGAGGTAAAGGTTTCTACTCTCATCACTTGCATTTAAGTGTTTGGTTCCAATGTAATAAGACAAGAAAAACAAAACATGCAGATAAGAAAGAAAGAGGTAAAAAACTGCCTTTATTCATAGACAATATGATTATATACGTAGAATTTCTAAGAAAAAAAGACATCATGTACTAGAACTAATAGTGAATTGGTATATACAGAATATAAGATGAATATACAGAAAAATCAATTGTATTTCTACATGCAAGTTATGTCAGAGGAAACAACTAACAGAGGAAAGACTATTTGATTTTAGGGAGGTGAACCAGGTGGAACAGAGAATGCTAGGACAGAGGACTGCCCCCATTTTATTATCTTTTATTACACTGTAATTTAAAGTTATATTATCTGATACTGGTTTTTAAGCTGAATTTCTAGCAGAAGCCATTTTTAAATGAAATTTTATACAGAACCCCAAAACATACCAAAAAGTACAGCTTAATTAAAACACGAATAAAAAGGAGTTCATATGGCAGAGAAAGAGGGGGACCCTAGGCTTTCCTTGTCCCTCAAACACAGCTGTATTGAGGTCAGATCACTGGAACACCCAGGAAATCAATCTGAAGATTGAAAGAAGGATCTCCATGGTTGGAGGGAGACAGCATAGCAGGTGCAAGGTACATGGAAGTAAACTGGAGGAGAGAAAAGTTGCCATGCCCCGGAGGGAAAGAAACACTTTCCTCAGGGAGAAAAAAGGGAGAGAGTGGTCGAGTGTGGCATAGGGTTCACACAAGAAAACCTCTCATACCAGGGCGCCTGGGTGGCTCAGTGGGTTAAAGCCTCTGCCTTCGGCTCAGGTCAGGATCTCAGGGTCCTGGGATCGAGCTCCACATTGGGCTCTCTGCTCAGCAGGGAGCCTGCTTCTCCCCTCTCTCTCTGCCTGCCTCTCTGCCTACTTGTGATCTCTCTCTCTCTCTGTGTCAAATAAATAAATAAAACGTTTAAAAAAAAAAAAAGAAATCTCCAATTTAAAAAAAAAAAAGAAAACCTCTCAGACCATAGACTGGAGAACCAGGGAAACTGAGTAATGCAGGTTTTTTGCAAATAGTGAATGGACCTCAAGCTCTGAGGTTTCTCCACTCCTAGAGAAAAGGAAGGTTCTGGCCTGGGAGTGCACAAAAATGGTATAAGGATCTCCTGCCGCATTAGGAGAAATCATTCCCCTTCATGGAGTATATTTGGAAGAGGGTTTATTGCGTCTCCAAGGACTAAAGACCCCGCAGGCACCAGCAAATGGCCTCTCGCTGGCAGGCAACAAGGGTGGGCACAAAGGATGGGTAACCTAGTTGCTGCTTTTCACATTAACACACCACAGATTCTGCACACTATGCAGGTAGGGGACTGTTTTTCTGGGACAAAGGGCACTAGTCAGAGGACAGCGAGGCTTTAATCTGGAGGAGGGAGTGGACCTGAACGGTACCAGCTCCTTTAAGATTTGGAGTTTTGGGAATGCCTGGGTGGCTCAGTCCATTAAGCATCTGCCTTCAGCTCAGGTCATGATCCCAGGGTCCTGGGATGGAGTACTGCATGGGCTCCTTGCTCAGCAGGGAGCCTGCTTCTCCCCCTGTGTGTGTTTCTCTCTCTCTCTCGCTCCCCCTGACAAATAAATAAAATCTTAAAAAAAAAAAAAAAAAAAGTGTGGAGTTTTGAACCCCAGCCACATGCCAAAGATAAAATGCAGGAGATTTAGAGTTTTGAATCCCAGCTGCAGGAAAGATAAAAAGCAGGAGAGCTGGGCACCAGATTCACTGAGGGCCCTGACTTTTCTGTGAGGGCCTCCCGAACAGCAGGGGGTATGAGATCCTCTGTCTGGGGACAAGAGTGGGGTGGTGTCATTTTAGCCTCCCTACCAACATGTTCAGACATCAGAAAGCAACACAGTGGCCCCCAGCAGAGGTGGGAGCCAATGATATCCAATCCTGCCCCCATTTGCCTGGCACACACTTTTTTTAATGGAGCAAGACCGACTCCAAGCCAGTATAGGGGGGATCTCCCCCAGAAGAGCAACACAGGCAGCATATAACATGCACCAAGTCTACTGATCATATAGTGCTTCAAAGCATCCCCTTCATCTGTGGTGGAAGTAGGACCAGGCCGTATTTTCCCCCCACTGGAATCAGGCTTATAGTTTTTTGCTTGTTACTTTGTTTTTTCATTTACTTCTCTTTTTTTTTTTTTTTTTTGGATCAGGCATCTTTTTTTCCTTTCTTTTTATTTTTTTTTCTGTTCTTTTTCTTTGAAATCAGGCTTATAGTAATTTTTTGATTGTTTGGTTTGGTTTTTTTCATTCCTTTTCTTTTTCTCTTTTTTGTGGAGCAGGCTTTTCTGTTTTTTTTCCTTTCTCTTTCTTTTCTTTTTTCCATGCTTTTTTCAACAAATAAATCAAAGCACACCTAGACAAAGATCCAAATACTCCCCACTGCAAGAAAGGAGAAACTCTGCAGAGGACTGACCAGTGGGAAAGAGTAGCCAAAACCCAACAGCAGAGTGCACACACCATACACCAGAAACACTTCCTAAAGTACAAGGCCCTGGACAGTGTATGACCTTTTTTTTTAGCACAGCATTACTCTCAGGTGCAGGAGACATAACAAACTTTTCATAACACACATAAGACAGAAATTTAGCCAAAATAAGATGGAGGAATTCTCCACAAAAGAAAGATCAGGAAGATGTCACAGCCAGAGACTTGCTCAAAACAGATAAAAGCAATATATCTGAACAACAATTTAGATTGACAGTCATAAGACTGCTAGCTGGACTTGAAAAAGCATAGAAGACACCAGAGAAACCATGGCTCCAGAAATAAAAGACCTAAAAACTAATCAGACCAAAAAAAAAAAAAAGCTTTAACTAAGACACAGACTGGCTATAATCACAATGAGGAACTGAAGCAGCAGAGAAGAAAATACGTCAGAAGAGGTGATACAGAAGATAAAATTATATAAATAATGAAGCTGAAGAGAAGAGGGAAAGAAAACTATTAGATCACGAAGGCAGACGTGGGGACTCCAATAAGCAAAATAATAACAAAATAATAACCATATCATAGGAGTCCCAGAGAAGGTTTACATGAACAAATTATACCTGAGAACTTCCGTAATCTGGGGATGGAAACAAGCATTCAAGTCCAAGAGGCACAGAGAATCCCCCTCAAAATCAACAAAAACAAAATCAACATCATGACACACCATTGTGAAACTTGCAAAATATAAAAATAAAGATAGAAGTCTAAAAGCAACTAGGGAAAAAAGATTCTTAACATTAGACACATAAGGCTAAAGCATGCCTGTCGACAGAGACCTCGCACACCAGAAAGCAGTGGCAAGATATATTCAACCTGTCAAATGGGAAAAACATGCAGCCAAGAATAGTTTATCTAGCAAGGCTGACATTCAGAATAGGAGAGAGAAAGAGTTTCCAAGACAAACAAGAACTAAAGGAGTTTGTGACCACTAAACCAGCTCTGCAAGAAATATTAGAGAGGACCTTCTGAGTGGGAAAGAGAGACCAAAAGTAACGAAGACTAGAGAGGAACAGAGTCAATCTACAGGAGCACAGACTTTACAGGTAATACAATGGCACTACATTCATATCTTTCGATAATTACCCTGAATGTAAATGAAATAAATGCTCCAATCAAAAGACAAAGGGTATCAGAATAGATTAAAAAACAAGACTCATCTCTTGTAAGCACATAAGAGTCATTTTAGATCCAAAGACACCTACAAACTGAGAGTGAGGGGCTAGAGAACCATTTATCATGCTAATGGACAGCAAAAGAAAGCTGGAGTAGCCATCCCTATATGCCTATATAGCAGACAAACTAGATTTTAAACCATAAGAGATGAAGGAAGACACTATAGCATAATAAAGGAGTTTATCCAACAAGAAGATCTAACAACTGTAAATATGTATGCCCCCAACTTGGGAGCAGTTGAATATATAAATCAATTAATAATGAAGAAACTCAATAACATAATAACAGTAGAAGACTTTAATACCCTACTCACAGCAATGGACAGATAACCTAAGCAGATCAATGGGAAACAAGGGCTTTAAATGACTAAATGGACCAGGTGGACTTTACAGATAAAGTCAGAACATTTCATCCTAAAGGAGAATACCCATTCTTTTTGTGTGCACATGGAACATTCTCCAGAAGAGATCACATACTGGGTCACAAATCAGGTCTCTACTAGTACAAAAAGACAGAGATCACACCGTGCATACTTTCAGACCACAATGCTATGAAACTTGAAGTTAACCACAAGAAAAAATTTGTAAAGACCACAAATACATGGAAGTTAAAGAACTTCCTACTAAAGAATGAATGGGTCAACCAGGAAATTAAAGAAGAATTTTTTAAAAAATGGAAGCAAATGAAATTGAAAACACCACAGTCCAAAACCTTTGGGATGCAGCAAAAGCGCTCCTAAGAGGGAAGTATACAGCAATACAAGCCTTCCTCAAGAAGCAAGAAAAGTCTCAAATACACAACTTAATCTTACACCTAACGGAGCTGGAAAAAGAACACCAAATAAAACCTAAATCCAGCAGAAGGGAAATAATAAAGATGAGAGCAGAAATAAATGATAGAGTAATCAGAAGAATAGAACAGATGAAGGAAACTAGAACTGGTTCTTTGAAAGAATTAACAAAACTGATAAATCCCTAGCCAGACTTATCAAAAAGAAGAAGAAGAAAAAAAAAGGACCCAAATGAATAAAATCATAAATGAAAGAGAAAAGCTCACAACCAACACCACAGAAATACAAACAAATTTAAGAGAATATTATGAGCAATTATACACCAACAAATTAGGTAACCTGGAAGAAATGGATAAATTCCTAGAAACATATTAACTACCAAAACTAAAACAGGAAGAAACAGAAAATCTGAACAGAACCATAACCAGCAAAGAATTAGAATCAGTAATCAAAAAATCTCCCAAACAACAAGGTAAGTTCTTTATAGATTCTGGATACTAGCCATCACAGGGCAAAATGGCTTCCCAGGGGAATTCTATCAAATATTTAAAGAAGAATTAATACCTATTCTTCTGAAACTGTTCCAAAAAATAGAAAGGGAAGGAAAACTTCCAAACTCATTTTATGAGGCCAGCATTACCTTGATCCCAATACCAGACAAGGACCCCACCAAAAAGGAGAATTACAGACCAATATCCCTGATGAACATGAATGCAAAAATTCTCACCAAAATACTAGCTAATAGGCTCCAACAGTACATTAGAAGGATTATTCACCATGACCAAGTGGGATTTATTCGTGGGCTACAAGGCTGGTTCAACATCCACAAATCAATCAATGTCATACACTACATTAATCAAAGAAAGGACAAGAACCATATAATACTCTCAACAGATACAGAAAAAGTATTTGACAAAGTACAACATCTTTTCTTGATCAAAACTCTTCACAGTGTAGGGATACAGGGTACATACCTCAATATCATAAAAGCCATCTATGAAAAATTTTCAATGGGAAAAAACTGAGAGCTTTTCCCCTAAGGTCAGGAACATGGCAGGGATGTCCACTCTCAGTACTGTTGTTCAACATAATACTGGAAGTTCTAGCCTCAGCAATCAGACAAGAAAAAGAAATAAAATGCAACCTAATCAGCAAGGAAGAAGTCAAATTTTCACTTTTCACATACAACATGATACTCTGTAGAAAACCTGAAAGATTCCACCAAAAAATTGCCACAACTGATACAGGAATTCAGCAAAGTGGCAAGATATAAAATGAAAGCACAGAAGTCTGTAGGATTTCTATACACCAATAATGAAGCAGCAAAAAGAGAAATCTAGTAAATGATCCTATTTACAATTGCACCAAAAAACCATAAAATACCTAGGAATAAACCTAACCAAATAGGTAAAAGATCTGTACTTTGAAAACTATAGAACACTTATAAAAGAAGTTGAGGAAGACACAAAGAAATGGAAAAACATGCCATGCTTATGGATTAGAAGAACAAGTGTTGTTAAAATGTCTATGCTACCCAAAGCAATCTACACATTCAATGCAATCCCTATCAAACACCAGCATTTTTCAGAGCGTTGGAACAAACAATTCTAAAACTTATGGAGCCAGAAAAGACCCCAAAGAGCTGAAGTAATGTTGAAAAAGAAAACCAGGGGCTCCTGGGTGGCTCAGTGGGTTAAAGCCTCTGCCTTTGGCTCAGGTCAGGATCTCAGGGTCCTGGGATCGAGCCCCGCATCGGGCTCTCTGCTCGGCGGGGAGCCTGCTTCCCCCTCTCTCTCTGCCTGCCTCTCTGCCTACTTGTGATCTCTGTCAAATAAATAAATATAATCTTAAAAAAAAAATTTATCAAACTCAACAACCAAAGAACAAATAATCCAGTCAAGAAATGGGCAAAGGACATGAACAGACATTTCTCCAAAGAAGACATACAAATGGCTGACAGACACATGAAAAAATTCTCAACATCGCTCATCATCAGGGAAACACAAATCAAAACCACAATGAGATACCACTTCACACCTGTCAGAATGGCTAAAATGAACAACTCAGAAAACAAGAGAAGTTGGCAAGGATGTGAAGAAAGGGGAACCCTCTTACTCTGTTGGTGGGAAAGCAAACTGGTGCAGCCACTCTGGAAAACAGTATGGAGGATCCTCAAAAAGTTAAAAATAGAACTACCCTACAACCTAGCAATTGCACTACCAGGTAATTATCCAAAGGATATAAAAATGGTTATTTGAAGGGGCACCTGCACCCCAATTACATATAGCAGCACTATTCACAATAGCCAAAATATGGATAAAGAAGATATGGTACACACACACACACACACACACACACACACACA